>JARWKJ010000022.1:7500-117500 GCA_029959095.1 Rhinichthys osculus | reverse complement strand
TGTGATCACTGTGAAGAGTTTTGAAAAGTGACTCAAGTATCGAGATATGTGTCCAAAGAGATTGAAAAAACTGTAATGCGCTTATTGTTTATTGCTCTTTCATAGAGAAACTGCTCTCCTCTCTCACTGTGTCTCCTCACTCGCCCGCACTCTCTCTCTGCAGGGCCGTTCTCAGGGATCAGTGGCGTTTGTATTCATCATGTAATTGAATAAAAGCACCTTCTGAATGAATAAACGTGAATGTCTCTCACTGAGAGAAGGGTTCACATGCGTCCTTTCACTTCATGAGGTCAGTTCATTTCGCCTCTGTTGGCAAGTTTTATCAGGTTTGATCAGGTTTGAACAGGTTTGATCAAGTTTGTACAGGTTTGAACAGGTTTGAACAGGTTTGATCAGGTTTGAACAGGTTTGGTCAGGTTTGAACAGGTTTGATCAGGTTTGAACAGGTTTGGTCAGGTTTGAACAGATTTGATTAGGTTTGAACAGATTTAATCAGGTTTGAACAGATTTGGTCAGGTTTGAACAGGTTTGATCAGGTTTGAACAGGTTTGATCAGGTTTGAACATATTTGGTCAGGTTTGAACAGGTTTGAACAGATTTGGTCAGGTTTGAACAGGTTTGGTCAGGTTTGAAAAGGTTTGAACAGATTTGGTCAGGTTTGAACAGGTTTGGTCAGGTTTGAAAAGGTTTGATCAGGTTTGAACAGGTTTGAACATGTTTGTTCAGACCCTAACCCTAACCCTAACCCTAACATGTTTGAACAGGTTTGATCAGGTTTGAACAGGTTTGAACAGATTTGATTAGGTTTGAACAGATTTGATCAGGTTTGAACAGATTTGATCAG
This sequence comes from Rhinichthys osculus, assembly GCA_029959095.1. Lineage (NCBI taxonomy): Eukaryota > Metazoa > Chordata > Actinopteri > Cypriniformes > Leuciscidae > Rhinichthys > Rhinichthys osculus. Next base: position 116,656 of record JARWKJ010000022.1, on the reverse strand, counting down.
GTTTGAACAGGTTTGGTCAGGTTTGAACAGGTTTGATCAGGTTTGAACAGGTTTGAACAGATTTGATTAGGTTTGAACAGGTTTGATCAGGTTTGAACAGGTTTGATCAGGTTTGAACAGATTTGGTCAGGTTTGAACAGGTTTGATCAGGTCTGAACATGTTTGAACAGGTTTGGTCAGGTTTGAACAGATTTTAACAGATTTGGTCAGGTTTGATCAGGTTTGATAAATAATTTCAGTTTTTTACAATTTAGTGTTCATTTATGAAAGTAAAAGTGCAAATGAAATGATTATTGCCACCCACAGATTGTTGCCTATAGGCCTTTTCCATGTTTATTAGATTCACTGTCGGTTGAGAGGATGAGCATTCATAATATTTGCTCATGAATATTCATTAGAGTGTCTTAACTGCATCATGTGTTTATGGACGTTGATGATGGCCAGGCGAGACACAGGCTAGTGTGACAGGACTGAGGAACAGCACGGCTCTGCCACTCTCTGAAGTGTATAAATATTCCTCAGGTTTGTCTCTCGGCCCCAGATCTGGAACCGTGGCGTCTCAGACTTTTGCTGTAAGTGGATTTCTGCTGTTTTGGGAGAGAGTGCAGTGTTGACCTACTTCCTCATCCTTCTTTTATCTCCAACTTGACTTCTGAAAGCAAAACTCTGTGCACAGCTCATTAGCGCTGTTAGAAGTTGAAAAAAAAAATGAAACCGTTTTTCGGAGCTGCAGCTGCGTAACACTGGACCGACTAGCGGCCCAAAGCCCAGAACACTGGAACACCAGATCTTTTGTTTTGCTCAAAGTAGAGGCTCTAAAGTGTAGATTCTGCTGTAGAGTACACATGTTAATCTGACATTATGCATGAGACTAATACAAATATTTAATATGTGTATATGTGGCAGATGAAGCTGCCTGAGGGACTTCAGTGAGGCAGCAGCACTTTATTACAGAAGCAACATGAACAAGGTCTTATTTAATGATGCTTTGGAAGATCAAGGCTTTTCTTCATGCACCTTTGCCAACCATCAGTTACTCTGGCACGCCACGGCCACGTCTAATAAGAGGGAAATATGACCTTCTGAGACATCAGCTGAGCGAAGCGCTGTACACTGCAGGCCAGGTGTCGTCTTCTCTCTCTCCTCTTGTTCACTCGTCACTCGGGTCTCACGGATCGCATTCATAGCCTTAAGAAATCCAATCAAATTTTTCCTAAATTCCGTGTTTTTCTTTTTTTTCTGGATTCCATTTTAATGTTTTAATTACATTTTAATAATGATGTTGAATCAATCTAATTCATAAAAGTTTAACCATTTAATAATTTATTGAAATTTTTAAATAACAGTGCCCTATATGAAATGTTTTATTATTTTCCCAGACATTCTGTGTCATTTTAATTTTTCTGGATTTGGTGTTTTAGGATTTGGAAAAAAAAATATTAACAAAAAAAACTTTGTTTGTTTGTTTAATTTGTAAAGCATCTTTGATTTGCTTGGAAAGCGCTATATAAGACTTATGTATTATTATTATTATTATAAAAACTGTTATCTCGGCAAACAAAGGAGGTTTACTGCTTAAATTAAAACATGTATGAAAAATGTTATTATATTCTTTAAAAATAATCTTTTAATAATTATTATTAATATTATTAAATTATTAGTAATAGTACTATTATTAGTAGTAGTACTTTGAGTGGTACATTCTACTGTACAATAGTATATATTACTGTCATAAAGAAGACTTTTATTTTGGCGTGTGGTGAAGAGCTGTGAGTTTGTGTGTATCATCAGTTTTCTGAGATGAAACGGTGAAACGCTGAAGTGACTCTCAGATGAAGTTCATGTCTTCATATAGTGAGACGCAGATGAGTGTCACACACACACACACACACGCACGCTTGAGTTAGTGTAGAAGAGCAAACTGAGACAGACTTCAGATTTGCATAGCAGGCTATAATATTTACAGACACTAGCCCATATTGTCATTTGATTACATGTACAGCCCTACTTTTGATTTATTCAACCAAAGTTACTGCTGTTGGAGTTGAAGGTCACAGGCTCTGTTGCACTTTGCCAGAACAGGAACTTTTCATTGTTAGTAGGGAAATCCTTGTAGGTTACCATTGACAAAAGTTAAACCAGGGAGATTACGAGATCAGAGCTGGTTTAGTTGACCATGGTTGAGCGCTCACATGCCTCAAGGGTCGGTCTCGGACAACAGCAGGGAAGACACTGACCCTCAGGTGAGAGATTACTGTAAGGCACTTTGGGTAAAGGCATCTGTTAAATGACCCCATTACAATGGAGAACTGTGAACGGGACAGCATCTGCATACCAGCGTAATCTGAAGGGTGATTTGAGCATCAGTCGGGACGTCAGGCTGTGCGTGAGTTGTTCTGCTGTACCAAATGTTCTAACACATGCTCTTATCTAAACTGCACAGAGCAGCCATATTGGACCTTGCTCTGAACAAGCTGTACTCATTAGTATTCGTCAGATGACGGCGCGGCCTGTGTTCCCACAGTTCTCCGTCTGTTCTCCTCTCTCAGATGAGTAGCAGGATCTCTTCACTGAGACTCCATGGTCCCCGCAGCAATCCGCACCGGTGTGTGACACGAGGAAGATAAAACCATCGCTGAAGCCTGATGCTGGTCAACTGGGCTAACTGGGCTAACTAGGCTAGCTGGTCAACTGGGCTAACTAGGCTAGCTGGTCAACTGGGCTAACTAGGCTAGCTGGTCAACTGGGCTAACTAGGCTAAGTGGGCTAACTAGGCTAGCTGGTCAACTGGGCTAACTAGGCTAGCTGGTCAACTGGGCTAACTAGGCTAACTGGGCTAAGTGGGCTAACTAGGCTAGCTGGTCAACTGGGCTAACCGGGCTAGCTGGTCAACTGGGCTAACTAGGGCCGTGGTTACACTTCTTTCTCTTTCAATCGTGAAACCTGTACTACTGCGATGCTTCAATGCATTTTTACACTACTACTAATCATTGCAGAAAACCCTGATGTTCTTCTCGTGGCGGTCCATCACTGCTGGTCCAGCTGAGAGAAACAAATCACTTTCTCTGTAATTCCAGTCCTCATCCGTCTTTATTTTAGCACGTGATGGTTGCCAGTACAGCGACTAATAAATAGGTTATCTTTTTGTGACAACTTCCCTCCTCATTCTTTGTTTTTCTCTCTGTTGGTCATTTTTGCCCACAGCACTAGCATGTAAACATCTGTGTCTGTGTCTGTGTCAATCGCTCACCTCATTTGCAACAAGTAATTAAAACAAACTACGACTCGTTCGTCTCTTTTACTGATAATGTTTTTGAAAACTGTTAATCAAATGACTTAATAATCAGTCATTTGAATAAATCTCCTATCTTTCACTCAATAATTTCAAGTTTACACTGTTAAGGCCCGTTCACAGCAAGGACGATAACTAGATATCGATAAAGATATAGCTCTAACTATCATTCTCAATATTAAAGAATAGCAGAGTCCACACCACAGCCATAATGATAACGGAACAGAGAAACAATATCGTTGGAATCACTTTCATAACTATTTTATTAACAATAAAAACACTGACAGCCAATCAGAATCCATCCTGCTGTAACGAGCTCGAGCATTTAAAGCGACAGACAAGCTCGCGCTTAGAATAAGAACGATATCATTCGCTGGTGTGGACGCTAATACAGTTATCGTTATAGTTATCTTTATATTTATCGTTGTTGGTGTGAATGGGCCTTTAGTGTAATGGCATTGACACATTTATGTTTATGCATTTGGCTGACACTATTCTCCAGGGTGCTTTACAATGCATTCAGCTTTTCTTAGAATCAAACTCATAGACTTTGTGTTGCTAGTACCATTTCCCACAGAATCCCTCATATTCACAGACACTATTCAATATAGCGATTAGATACATGGACGCGGGAAGTAGCACCTGCAGCACCCCCTGTTGGCAAACTGTGATGACAATAAAATGATAGCTTATAAATATATCTCTGGTTGTTGTTTCTGTTCCACAACATTTTGTATGGCATGTTTGGGCTGTGGGATGAAGAGAGGGATATTTTTAGTAATTATTTCATTAAAAATTATTTAATTTATCTTCAGTGTGTAGTATTAGCCAATCAGGTGTCTTGACGCGAATCACGCGATTACGGATATTCAGGGTCTCATGGCAGAGTTTATCAGCCGAACTCCAGAGCGCAAATCTACCTTTGGTGAACCTAAATCCTCATAAGGTAGAGACACGGTGTCTTACATCTCTGTGTCTTTTTCCTGCGCCGTGCAGGCCCAGATGGTAGCCTATATGATTGGGATAAGCATGCCTATTATAAAGAAACGAATAGTCTGTAACTGTTTAGAATTTTCTTTAATTTAGATCCCATATTAGGGCCTAATGTCGGATAAGACAGATTTTGCATAGTCTGTTTTACTTTGTGGCACTTTAATAGGCCTTTTTTTGGCCGTTATGCGGTTTATGAACACTTAATCTACTTGTGGTTGTTTTAAAATAAACATACATTGCCATCTAGAAAACCGATCCTGGTGTCGACCTCCTTGTTTTTAGACATTTTGATTATGCATGTATTGCTAATAATATATCATTTACATTGGTTATAAATGACATTTTAGTTTATATGCACGCGGCAACATATTTGGATAGGCCTACTAGACTTTTTTTTGTGTGTGTGTGTATTTGTTTTCTGATTTTTACTATAAAGATCGTTGCCGTGCTTACTCCTCCTATAGTCCCTATGGCCACTTGGCCTGCGTGAATGCAAATGGAAAAAAAAGGTTTTGAGGGAGAGTAGTAATAATTCGTTACATTTATATAGCACTTTTCAAGGTACTAGTAATTAATAGATCTGTTTAGAAGTGGACTTTTCCTATAACCACGTTCCTGTAATTGCTTGGTCGGAAATGACTTCCCGCGTCTCTGATTAGATATTATAATCGGCAGTGAATAGACAGAGAAGTTATTTCAGCTTTTGCGCCGGTTCGCGCGGTAGCAAATATATACTACTACCCCTCACAATCGCGCACGCGCAGGTTGTACTTGTCGATGATGGGCACTACAATCTGCGGAAGTGTGCGGGCGCGTATTCCGTGCGGGCCTGGCCAGGGCATGTGATGAAACTGGAAAAGGGCACCCCCATCCCTCTTTTTTATATCAAGATTATTTAGTAAGCCTACATAAAAGGAGGAAATGGTCTCATCTTCATGACAAATTCAATAAAAAAAATAGTCTCAAAAGCTTTAGATTTATTCACAATTAATAACAACCATAATAATAATAATATAGATAATATAGATATACACGGTTTCAGAGCTTCTTTAAACCTAATTACAACAGCATCCTTCCGTGGGCCATGCTTGAAGATGTTTATGACTTCACTGTGATCCACTGGGCTGTCCCTCTCTATGGCTATGAAGGTCCGAGAGTCTCTCCTCTGGGCAAAGGCTTCGGAGTTGGTTCTTAATTAACCTCATTTTGGAAAAGGATTTCTCCACAGTTGCAGTTGATGGCAACAACCTGATACTGTGGAGGACCAATGTTGGTCTCTTGAAGGTCTCTTATTCACTACACTTCCCATAAAATAAGCCAGCAATGAAAAAAAATGATAAAATAGTGTGAAAAGTACAGTTGCAGTGAAAAGCATTTCTGAAGGATCACGTAACACTGAAGAGTACTGAACTCAGTAAAGATGCTGAAAATTCAGCTTTAACCACAGAAATAAATTACATTTTAAAATATATTCAAATAGAAAACAGTTATTTTAAATTGTAAAAATATTTCACAATTTTACTGTTTTTGCTTATTTTGGATCAAATAAATTAAGCCTTGAAATGAATTAAATCATGAATTACATTCTGCATGAAGAATGTAAAGAATATAAAGATTTCACAGTGATCTTCTGTAATGTTTTTTTTTTTTTTTTGTTACTACTACATCATTACTGTAGTAAAACCATGTTTTACTACATTTATGCATGTGAGGACGACCGGAGGGCATAGAATACTGTAGATTCCAAAATTAGACAGCGAATACGTGCATATTAACAGCCTTGAATTAACCATCATTTTTTGTTATTACCATAACATGATTAATTGTTAATAAATTAAGTGTATCAGCAATCATAAATCAAAGAACACATTTCTTAGAAATATATGTTACCTAGGTGACGAGGATCACTCGTTGCTTTGTGTAGTTCCAGTACGAACAGCGCGGGGGCGCACCTGTGCTTATGATTTTCCGATGGAAACGGCGCCGGCGGCATCATTACATTTTCATCAATAGCTTACCAACTAGATTGTTATAGCTATATAGGTGCTCAGTTTTTCCTGTTGTAAAATACATTTGGTCAAAAGCGCATTTTATAAAAAAAATGAAATGCTACTGTACACTCAAAAAAATTATATGTTGGCTTTACTTAACTTTTTTATGTAAACAGGTTACACCGGTTCCACATAAATATGTTTCGTTAAACAAACATAATATGTTCATGTAACTTCAACATCATGGAATTTGGTCATTTTAAGCGACCCAATTAAACTCTGAGCTAATGAGTTAATTAAGTGAATAACTGAGTGATGATTGAGCATTATTGAAGACACCTGATGTTAACAAGCAGAATCTCTGAAGGAGAAAACCGGAATGTTTAAGTCACCATTATGGAGATAAGTGTGTGTTTTAGTTGGGCTCTTGACCATTAATTTTAGATTTTGTTTGGTTGCTGTACATGAGTTATAACAGCCGGATGAACAATAAACAAAGGTCATCTGATGGTGTTGGTTGTGTTTTAACATAATCATTATTTCACAATCATTTGACCTGAGTCACTGAACTTGTATTAAACCGAATTTCTGAGTTAAGTTTACCTTACTGTCATTGTAGAGCATACTATTTTTAGCCTTTTCAATGAAATTCAAATGATCAAATCAAGAAATAAAAAATAAACTTCTTAAAAAACATCCTGAGTAGGCACACACAGACATCAAGAATCAGCATATGAATCTCAGCAATGGTGACAAACAGATCATAAGCTCATTATTTATTCATGCAGCAATGCATGATGGGAGCCATGAATGAGTTTTGATTGGTGGCACCCAGAATGCACTGCAACATGCTTTATAATTGTCACCATTGTTGAGATTCACAGGCTGATTCTTGATGTCTGTGTGTGCCTACTCAAAATATTTTGTAGGAAGTTTTTGTTGTATAGTTTTGTTTAAATAATTGTAGTATCATTTAAATTTCATTGAAAAGTCTAAAAATAGTATGCTCTACAATGACAACGCTGCTATTATTCGTAAGGTAAACTTAACTCAGAAATTCGGTTTAATACAAGTTCAGTGACTCAGGTCAAATGATTGTGAAATAATGATTATGTTAAAACACAACCAACACCATCAGATGACATTTGTTTATTGTTCATCCGGCTGTTATAACTCATGTACAGCAACCAAACAAAATCTAAAATTAATGGTCAAGAGCCCAACTAAAACACACACTTATCTCCATAATGGTGACTTAAACATTCCGGTTTTCTCCTTCAGAGATTCTGCTTGTTAACATCAGTTGTCTTCAATAATGCTCAATCATCACTCAGTTATTCGCTTAACTCACTCATTAGCTCAGAGTTTAATTGGGTCGCTTAAAATGACCAAATTCCATGCTGTTGATCCATATTATGTTTGTTTAACGAAACATAGTTATGTGGAACCGGTGGAACCTGTTTACATAAAAAAGTTAAGTAAAGCCAACATCTCTTTTTTTTTTTGAGTGTATGCACAGGCTATTTAAGTGTAGGCTATGTATTGGATATGACTATGGCAAATGCTAGCATAGCCCTCTCTCTCAGGTCCCACATATCTTAGTCGGACATCAAATTAATAAAATATGAGTTTGTATAGACAACGTGTTTAGTACTTATTCAAACAACAAGATCTTAGTTTACCCTTGCAAAACTTCGTTCAGCTGCTGTCTGCTTTGCGGCCGCTGCGGAGCTTCAGTTCATTCAGTCACGATAGAGGGGGCGGAGTTATCAGCTTTACTGACAGTTTGAGTATCGAACAAGATTTACACAAGCTCTTTTTAAGATCTTTCATTGGCTAAGTATTTTTAAAACAGGCGGATAGACTTAAAGGGTGACCAATAGCATTCATTTATTAGAAATGAAAAAAAAAACACCAAAAAAAAGGGCACTTCGGCAAAAAGGGCATGTGCTCTGCATAGGTTGAGCCCTACCTGTGCACGTGCCTGGGCCTGACCATAACTAATAAAATATGCGTTACTACTCGGATTAAATGGTTAAAACATTGGCTAAACCAAATCATAAACACAAAATACTCGCTGCTCATTTTGCGTTACAATCACAAAAATATTACCAAAATGAGACGGAGCATGAATATACGTGCCAACAGCGTGCATCCCCCATAGCAACTGCTGTGTTACGTACGTTATACTCCCTCAAACCATTTTTGTCTGCAGCTCCCAAACAAACCACATGAGGGCACTATTTCAACATGAAATTAATAACCGCTGCTGAATTCAGGAGGATTGACAATAAAACTAAATACAATTCTAACTCTGTTACACAGGGTCATTGCGAAGTATCGTACAGATGTCATGTCTTGCTGTAAGAGTGTTTAGTTCAATCTAGTTTCTACCCACTCCCACTGCAGTTCTGTGACAGCCTCTTTTAACTGCAGCAATTACACAGATATAATGAACATTACAATAAGACTGAACTGGCACCATTGACATTTACTGTCATTCATCTTCTGACATCTACTCAAATGCATTTAGATTCAGAAACATTTCCTCTGGTGGGAAGATGGCAGAGCGTTCTAAGATAAAGTAATTTCTCTGCACCATCTCATTATGTGTCACAGGCGTCTTTATAGAGCAGCAAGATGAAATGACAATTTTCTGTCTTTTTTAGCAGACGGTTCAGGAGTTTGATTTATCTAGTAAATGAGTGCAGATCGCTGAAGTTGACCTCACTAAAACACACACTCTCAGATTTGATATGCATGCGTCTCATACAGTGTTGTGAGTTCAGTGTTTGATACTCTGTTAAATAATCCATCACTAAAAAAGTGTCCCCAGAATAGTTTGTTGCATGACTATCTGAGCATACAAGATATTAAAAGAAAGAGCAGAGCCTTTGCTTTTAAACAAAGAAACAAAAATTATTCTAGCGTCATTTATTCTTTCAAACAAAAAGCTGAGAAAATAGTGTTTTTGTCTAAGACTTAATCTGGATGGGATTCAGAGCGATGATCAAAACACATCCTCAGCTTCACAGTTGTTTCCTCTTCATGAATGAAACATTTCATTCAGTAACGTTAGGCAGTTTTGATTTACTGTATATGCTGTTTAATGTTTGATGATCATGCTATTTTACATGTGCGTCAGCAATGCTTCTGTTGCTTGTTTCTGCTTCTTCTTCGCTTGCTTTTGGATGCAGAGACTGTAGTCTTTCAGCAGATGCGTAATAGCGCCCTCTGCCGTGAAAACATGGAAAGCCAGAAAAACCTGTCAATCTTGGGGAAGCATTGTCATAAATGACAGATCAGAATTTTGTCAATGGCAGGGAAAGAGTTAATTATCTTCCAATGAAACAGACCCATTGCACATGTTTGTTTGTTTGTGTCCACATGTAACAATCACCAACTGAAGCATCACAGAAGCCCTCTAAATGCAGATCAGGTGTTTATTTTGAACTTACAAAGGACATGATGTAAAGCCTTTAGACCTATATGATAGTTTGATATTGACACATTTTGCCTTTGTTTCACTTTCATTTTCATTATGCATGTTTAGTATGCTTGTCTTTGTTCCTATATTCCTGCCATCCTTAGTTGTCATGGTTACTCATTATGTTACTGATTAGAGCACACCTGTTTTGTATTCGCTGTTGGATTTGTGCTGTAAGTCGGCTCCGCCTCGGATCTGCTGGGCACCAGCTCTCCAACACATTCTCATCCTTTGGCGTCATATAGGTGACGCCATATGACATTTCGTTGAAATACTACGCACATGGCACCCTCTAGCGTGAATATAACACGCACTGTTATGGGTAGGTTTAGGTCTGGGGTAGGGTCTGCGTCTCATATTGACGCTAAAGGATGCCAGTAACGTGTATGACGCCTTGGGTTCTGCGTGTTATATTCACGCTAGAGGGTGCCATGTGCGTAGTATTTCAACGAAATGTCATATGGCGTCACCTATATGACGCCAAAGGATGAGAACGGGCTCAGCTCTCCTTTGGAGTGTGGATCCCCCGGCTTCACTTCGGGCTGCCATTCCTGTAACTCCACCTCGGCCCATACACAGTCGGCTCCATCGGGCTCCGCCTTGGTCCTCGTGTACCCTGGCTCCACCTCAGGAGCTCGTTGCTCTGGCTTAGCCTAGGCCTTTGGATCGTCCGGTGTAGTGCGGTTCTGTCATCTCCTCAGCTTCGACCCGGTCTCCAGATCTCGGCTCCTCCCACCATTGATTCCGCCATTGGCCTCCATCTACCTCCGCATGCATTCATCTCATCCCTGGCTCCTCCCACCGTTTGCGCCACCCTGGTGGACAGTTCATGACTGACAGTAATAGAATACACAGAATATTACAGTTTTTCTCAGTCGCTTTGGTGCATTTCTCACATCACTATTTACATTTGCACAACAGTTAGTTCAACCTCCACAACATTTAGTCATGTGAGCACATCATAGTAGCAATTTCTCATTCCTTCCAACAAATTGCAAATGCTCTTGGACATGCATCAATTGCTTTCATACAACTCTCTGCTTTTTTATAACATTATCATTTGCTTATGTCATGTCAGTCAAAATTAACTATACTTGTGAATGCTGAATAGTCATTCCATATAAAACTAATAGTCCTCATTTCATTGCTTGAGTCATCACATACAAAAATGTTGAACTAGTTGTCGAAATTTGTCAAGCTAATTTTACTATTTTTGTTATCTTTTTAAATTTTTTTTTTTTTTTTTATCCTAAATTGAACAATTTCTCTCAGGTGAACCTCAGCTTTCACTGATGAGAAGGGGTGTGCATGAGTGATTTACAGTACTTATGTATGTTGTATGTTCAGTTCCAATATGTACTGCAATATTGTTTACAGCTGTGCACAGCTCTACCCAAAGGGAGTTTATGTTTGATGTAAATAAGGGTGTATTTTTTTATTTTGCACAATGCTGTGAACAAATTAGATTTGCAAAGAGCATATGCAGTAAAAAAATGTGAAACATACATATCCAGTGTCTTGTACTCCGTTACCTCACTAAATACAGTAATGTGTAACTTTACTGTAGTTTTCAAATGGCTGTGCAAATAGTATATAGTGCTCTCTTGAGCATTTTCAGGTAGTGTCACCAAGATCTGACTTTTTTTTTGCATTGGAAAACATTTACAGAGTAAACTGTCATAATGAAAACATGACAAAGCCATTTGACTATCTTGTTCATAAACAATGGTGTAGGGACTTTTCATCTTGATGACACTGACACTTTCATTGACATGAATACTTGCTTTTGAGGAATGAGCTATCCATTTTGAGCAAGTGACACGCTTTTGCAGGTTATCAACTAGGTTTTGCAGTTTGTACTAATTGTTTTGAGAACTCCATTAACTGTTGTGCAAATGTAAATAGTGATGTGAGAAATGCACCAAAGCGACTGAGAAAAACTGTAAAGTTTGAACAGCATAGAATGTAAAACAGATTACTTCTTATTCAATAACTCACAGGAATAACAAACATGCAGCTTTCCATTTTTGCAAGAAAACAAGTCAGTCTCTCAACCTGTGTATATAGTCTGTCCTCTGATACTGGTTCAGGCATGTCTTGACTTGTCTATGTTTGTGCAAGCATTAATAAAGTTCTATGGTATAACGTGTGTGAACTATAGACCTTATGTAGCCCCGCCCCTTTTCAGCGCTGCGCTCATTGTCTTTTGTCTTCCGGTCTGTATTTTCACAGCGATCTTGCCTATTTATGAATGAACGGCTCGTTTTAAAATCTTCCCGGTCTACTGACATTTGTTAAGACATCTGCTTTAAACATTACAATCCTCATAATAACTTTCGTTAACTTTACATTAAGTAAATCCACTTCAAAAGGTAATTACTCCTGGACAGCAATGCCATAGGAATATGCAGATGGGTCGCAAAAACGGAAGTTCAAAGACAATATTCTAAAGATGGCGGCGCCCTTGTTTCTCTGGTGCATAAGGTCTATATTCTGTGAGATTTTCCTGAGTTTTGTTATTAAAGATCCGGTTTCCCACTCTTCCTCGTCTTTGTGAGCTTTTATCAGCACGTTACGTGACAGAAAGACAGACCCTCAAAGTGAGTAAACTATGGACTTACCGGCTGTCCAGCTTCTCTGCTTGGAACAGGAGCAGCTCTCCCTCAAGGCTCACACCCGTGTGTTCATCGACCTGGCGTGCCGTAACACCTTCCCGGACTGTTCGCTGTGCACATTCTACTTCGCCAGGTTGAATGCAGGAACTTAGACACGCCTGACTGGTGTGGGTCCTCGGGAGATTTCGCAGATTATGTGGAGTGGGTTCTGGTGCACAACAACTCGCCTTTCCACATCGGGCCGGCGGAGAATGACGTCACCACTCCAGCACCCCAGAGACCAGCCATCCACCACCTGTGAGTGAATCAACGGAGACGTTGCATGTGCCCACCGCAGACTGTGGAGACCAGCTGGCCACCATGGATGAGCCTGAACCGAGGAAGAGGTTGGAAGGAGTCATCACCCCGGAGCCCATTTCACAGCATGTGTCTGACCAGGCGCGTGAGCCGGCAACACCGCAGATCGCCGAGGGAGTTTTAGAGGAGATTGGCGGCTTGGAGGATAGCCCCGCCGCTGTGAGTCAGTGAATCCTGGCCTCTGGAGGATATGTGGAGGAACTTAGAGACCTTTTGGAGGAGGATTTGATAGACTGGTTTGGAGAGGTGATACCCTATGACACAGAGCTGCACATTTCTAGACACGCTCAATGAAACATTAGCATCTGGCAATAGTTGGATTTCTTTTGGGTTTATAAAATCACTGACAGTGTAAAATAATTTGTGAGGCTGATCTTGTTTTAACTTTGAATGGATGAACAAAGTGTGTGTGTGTGTGTGTGTGTGTGAGAGAGATAGATAGATAGATAGATAGATAGATAGATAGATAGATAGATAGATAGATAGATAGATAGATAGATAGATAGATAGATAGATAGATAGATAGATAGATAGATAGATAGAGAAAGTGGAAAGATAAAGCGTTGTGAATTCCGGCTCGCGTACCCCGAAGTGATAAAATAAAACAAAATTCTGTATTAAAATTTATAGGCAAGAAAAGTAGTTTGTTTAGGCTGGGTTGTATGAATTTCAAACCTGCGCACATATTTTAAAAAGCACATAACTATAGAATTCTGAATGAGCATATGAACGCCGTCAGCGTTAAACACAGGTTCGCGTTTAAAGTCTGATCATTTCGACGGAGGTGAATCAATCAAAGTTAACTTTAGCTGGAAGTAACATTATTCAAGAACCGCTATAACGCCAAAACATTCTGTTACCTTAAATTATATGTTTATCTCTGTAAAGCTGCTTTGAAACAATCCATTGTTAAAAGTGCTATATAAATGAAGATGACTTGACTTGACTTGACTTGACTTGAAAGACTAATGGCATTTCCGGCAGGAATTTGATTGTCCTGTGATATAAAGCATCTCTCTTCTGTGTGTTGGAGAGCTTTTCCCCGATGGATCTTTCCTCCACGCTGTAGCTGAGCTCTGGAGAAAGGCACTTTATTTTAATGTGGCAGGTATTGGATTTGCTGAAGAAAGTAGATTTAAATATGCTTAAAGCTGGCATTCTGGAGCAGCTCCGTCCCTCTCTGTCTCTCTCTGTCTCTCTCTCTTTCTTTCACATTTTCTGCTAGTGCTGCAGATCAGCAGTGAAATGAGTTTTCCTCTCCTCACATGAAGCCCCTTTCGTGCCTGAAGTTGGGCACATTTTTGAGACGTCAGGCGTTTTATGTCAACGCAAGCACTATGGTTGGCGAGTGACAGGCCGAATCCAGGAAGCGGCGTTACTTAGCGAACGGGATGTCGAGGTGTCACCGGAGGGAGAGATGGTCCCTATCAGAGGCCAATTACCTGCTTGGAGGAAAAGCTTTGTGTGAAGTCAAATATGAATTTGGACCTGTCGAGCCCCCATAGGCTCATTAGAACAGTATCTGCTGCTGTATTGGGTTTTGTGGGAAGGATTTCACAGCCAGCGCTGAGCAATTCACCAACACGTTGCTCTGCACAGCCGCATCAGATCAATTGCTAGAACATCACTTGAACCCAGACAGACAGAATAATTATTTATTAAAGGATCAAATCAGTAATAACTCGTGAGATGAGGGGAAGTTGAATGTCATCTATCTGCTGGGATCTCATATTTGCTCTGAAATCCTTTTCCTTCACTACTTTAATATTGAACTTCTGCAAATCATGTAGATACAGTACATTACACAGACAGAAGCGTCCCTGAAGAAGCATTTGAACCCCACTATGCAGGACGTCTCAGTGAACCTTCTCCGATGACGAGCCCAATGAAGAAGAGCCCGAGTACAGCGGGTCCGACTCCACGATACGCTCTCTCTCTCTCTCTCTCTCTCTCTCTCTCTCTCTCTCTCTCTCTTTCTCTCTCTCTCTCTCTCTCTCTCTCTCTCTCTCTCTCTCTCTTTCTCTCTCTCTCTCTCTCTCTCTCTCTCTCTCTCTCTCTCTCTATCGGATGCTGGGAGTGAGTAGAGCGTTGTGAGTGTGAGCGTGAGTAGTGACTCATGCTTGAGTTTTTTTCGATCTTTTTTTCCTTTTTGTGTATGGTTTAGAAGTATTTAGTTTTTTTGGTAGGTTAGGCACTTTTTTGTGTGTAGGGGGGTGGGTGTTTTTGGGTGTGCGAGGAACATGGTGGTTCCAGGTGTGCAGGGTTTGAGTTCACTCACGCGTCGTCACTGAGTAAAAATGGCGTCTACAGTGAGTGTGGAGAGTTGTTTGGCTGTGGGGGAAATTGTGGGACATGAAAATATAATGTCTGCCTCTAGGAAGAACAGCGCTATTGTTATCTTTTTTAGTACAATAGAAAATGCAAATGAATAGTTCAGAGGGGAATTATTTTCGACGGTGTTCTCACCCCTGTTTTGCCTCTTTCATTACTGTCTAAAAGAGTCATCCTCTCGAATGTCCCGCCATTTATAAGTGATTTTGTTTTAATACAAGCACTATCTCGCTACGGAAAATTGGTCTCCTCGATTAAAAAAATTCCAATTGGCCGCGTTTCTCCTTTACTGAAACATGTTGTGTCTTTCAGACGTTCAGTTTACATGATTGTAAACAACGATGCTGATCTAGACCTTGCGCTGAATTTCCGAGTGAATGATTTTGATTTTCATCATCACCACTGGCAAGATCAAATGCTTCAGCTGTGGTAAAGTCAGCCATTTGGTTTCAGCTTGCCCCAGCAAATAAGAGGAAGGCAATCGTTCATCTGACGCGGAAGGTGTAGCTAACGGTACTGTGCAGCCGGTCGGTGAGACTGGTGAAGCCGGTGAGACCGGTGAAGCCTCAGCCGAGGCGGAATCAGTGGTGGCGCGGGAGAGCGATCCTGATGGAGCTCAAAACGCTGGGACTGCGAAGGATGCTTTGGTTTCAGTGGAGGAGGAAATCGAAAGTGCAAAAGTTTTTGAAAATGAGGAAGAAAAAGGGGAGTCAAGCAATAAAGGGGATTCAGAAACTGTTATGGGGGATGTTCGGGAGGTTGACGGTTGGCCTAATGAAATTGGTTCAGAACAAACAGTGTTTAAAGTGCCATTAAAGTGCAGATAAAGTTCATGATTATAGACAACAAAAGAAATTAAATCTTGAAGATGTTACTGTTCAGATCGATTTAGAGAGTGACTGAGTTATCTGACTCAAGTGTTACTTTGTCACAAAGTGAGTTTTCCAGCCACAACTACGATGTAGAAGACATTAAACTGTTCTTTAAGTCAACGAAGAATTAGAGGGGGGTTTTAGTCAATGACTACTTCTCAGATGTAGGACAGTTTGTGGAAAAAAGAAACAATTTTATGACTGAAAGCTGTTTTTTTCAAACAAGGAGGTGTACCGTTTAAAAAAAATCAAGCGTAGCGTCAGTTCCTTGCTACCTATAGGAATACGACACCTATCACTGTATACATATATAAGCTCCTTTAGTATTATCAGCACCTGTCGCGTTTCTCAGGAGCTGATTACCCTCCTCCCTCCCCAGCTCCTCTCGTTTCTCAGTAGCTGATTATCCTCCTCCCTCCCCAGTTCCTCTCGTTTCTCAGTAGCTGACTATCCTCCTCCCTCCCCAGCTCGTCTCGTTTCTCTGGAGCGATTACCCTCCTCCCTCCCCAGCTCCTCTCGTTTCTCTGGAGCGATTACCCTCCTCCCTACCCAGCTCCTCTCATTTCTCTGGAGCGATTACCCTCCTCCCTACCCAGCTCATCTCGTTTCTCTGGAGCGATTACCCTCCTCCCTACCCAGCTCCTCTCGTTTCTCTGGAGCGATTACCCTCCTCCCTACCCAGCTCCTCTCGTTTCTCAGGGGCTGATTACCCTCCTCCCTACCCAGCTCCTCTCGTTTCTCTGGAGCTGATTACCCCCCTCCCTCCCCAGCTCCTCTCGTTTTTCAGGGGCTGATTACCCTCCTCCCTCCCCAGTTCCTCTCGTTTCTCAGTAGCTGATTATCCTCCTCCCTCCCCAGCTCCTCTCGTTTCTCAGGAGCCGATTACCCTCCTCCCTACCCAGCTCCTCTCGTTTCTCTGGAGCGATTACCCTCCTCCCTACCCAGCTCCTCTCGTTTCTCAGGGGCTGATTACCCTCCTCCCTACCCAGCTCCTCTCGTTTCTCAGTAGCTGATTATCCTCCTCCCTCCCCAGCTCCTCTCGTTTCTCTGGAGCCGATTACCCTCCTCCCTACCCAGCTCCTCTCGTTTCTCAGGAGCCGATTACCCTCCTCCCCACCCAGCTCCTCTCGTTTCTCTGGAGCGATTACCCTCCTCCCTCCCCAGCTCCTCTCGTTTCTCTGGAGCGATTACCCTCCTCCCTCCCCAGCTCCTCTCGTTTCTCTGGAGCCGATTACCCTCCTCCCTCTCCAGCTCCTCTCGTTTCTCTGGAGCCGATTACCCTCCTCCCTACCCAGCTCCTCTCGTTTCTCAGTAGCTGATTATCATCCTCCCTCCCCAGCTCCTCTAGTTTCTCAGGGGCTGATTATCCTCCTCCCTCCCCAGCTCCTCTCGTTTCTCTGGAGCTGATTACCCTCCTCCCTCCCCAGCTCCTCTCGTTTCTCAGTAGCTGATTATCCTCCTCCCTCCCCAGCTCCTCTCGTTTCTCTGGAGCGATTACCCTCCTCCCTCCCCAGCTCCTCTCGTTTCTCTTGAGCCGATTACCCTCCTCCCTCCCCAGCTCCTCTCGTTTCTCTGGAGCCGATTACCCTCCTCCCTACCCAGCTCCTCTCGTTTCTCAGTAGCTGATTATCCTCCTCCCTCCCCAGCTCCTCTCGTTTCTCAGTAGCTGATTACCCTCCTCCCTCCCCAGCTCCTCTCGTTTCTCTGGAGCGATTATGCTCCTCCCTACCCAGCTCCTCTCGTTTCTCTGGAGCCGATTACCCTCCTCCCTCCCCAGCTCCTCTCGTTTCTCTGGAGCGATTACCCTCCTCCCTCCCCAGCTCCTTTCGTTTCACTGGAGCGATTACCCTCCTCCCTGCCCAGCTCCTCTCGTTTCTCTGGAGCGATTACCCTCCTCCCTCCCCAGCTCCTCTCGTTTCTCTGGAGCCGATTACCCTCCTCCCTACCCAGCTCCTCTCGTTTCTCTGGAGCGATTACCCTCCTCCCTACCCAGCTCCTCTCGTTTCTCTGGAGCGATTACCCTCCTCCCTCCCCAGCTCCTCTCGTTTCTCTGGAGCCGATTACCCTCCTCCTTAGCCAGCTCCTCTCGTTTCTCTGGAGCGATTACCCTCCTCCCTACCCAGCTCCTCTCGTTTCTCTGGAGCGATTACCCTCCTCCCTACCCAGCTCCTCTCGTTTCTCTGGAGCGATTACCCTCCTCCCTCCCCAGCTCCTCTCGTTTCTCTGGAGCCGATTACCCTCCTCCCTACCCAGCTCCTCTCGTTTCTCTGGAGCCGATTACCCTCCTCCCTACCCAGCTCCTCTCGTTTCTCAGGAGCGATTACCCTCCTCCCTACCCAGCTCCTCTCGTTTCTCAGTAGCTGATTACCCTCCTCCCTACCCAGCTCCTCTCGTTTCTCAGGAGCCGATTACCCTCCTCCCTACCCAGCTCCTCTCGTTTCTCAGGAGCCGATTACCCTCCTCCCTACCCAGCTCCTCTCGTTTCTCTAGAGCGATTACCCTCCTCCCTACCCAGCTCCTCTCGTTTCTCTGGAGCGATTACCCTCCTCCCTCCCCAGCTCCTCTCATTTCTCAGGAGCTGATTACCCTCCTCCCTCCCCAGCTCCTCTCGTTTCTCAGTAGCTGATTATCCTCCTCCCTCCCCAGTTCCTCTCGTTTCTCAGTAGCTGATTATCCTCCTCCCTCCCCAGCTCCACTCGTTTCTCAGGAGCCGATTACCCTCCTCCTACCCAGTTCCTCTCGTTTCTCTGAAGCGATTACCCTCCTCCCTCTCCAGCTCCTCTCGTTTCTCAGTAGCTGATTACCCTCCTCCCTCCCCAGCTCCTCTCGTTTCTCAGGAGC
Source organism: Rhinichthys osculus (assembly GCA_029959095.1). NCBI lineage: Eukaryota > Metazoa > Chordata > Actinopteri > Cypriniformes > Leuciscidae > Rhinichthys > Rhinichthys osculus. The sequence goes on along the minus strand of JARWKJ010000022.1, from coordinate 97,877 downwards.
CGATTACCCTCCTCCCTACCCAGCTCCTCTAGTTTCTCTGGAGCAATTACCCTCCTCCCTACCCAGCTCCTCTCGTTTCTCTGGAGCGATTACCCTCCTCCCTCCCCAGCTCCTCTCGTTTCTCTGGCGCGATTACCCTCCTCCCTCCCCAGCTCCTCTCGTTTCTCTGGAGCCGATTATCCTCCTCCCTACCCAGCTCCTCTCGTTTCTCTGGAGCCGATTACCCTCCTCCCTACCCAGCTCCTCTCGTTTCTCAGGAGCGATTACCCTCCTCCCTACCCAGCTCCTCTCGTTTCTCTGGAGCTGATTACCCTCCTCCCTACCCAGCTCCTCTCGTTTCTCAGTAGCTGATTACCCTCCTCCCTACCTACCCAGCTCCTCTCGTTTCTCAGGAGCCGATTACCCTCCTCCCTACCCAGCTCCTCTCGTTTCTCAGGAGCCGATTACCCTCCTCCCTTCCCAGCTCCTCTCGTTTCTCTGGAGCGATTACCCTCTTCCCTACCCAGCTCCTCTCGTTTCTCTGGAGCGATTACCCTCCTCCCTCCCAAGCTCCTCTCGTTTCTCAGGAGCTGATTACCCTCCTCCCTCCCCAGCTCCTCTCGTTTCTCAGTAGCTGATTACCCTCCTCCCTCCCCAGTTCCTCTCGTTTCTCAGAAGCCGATTACCCTCCTCCCTACCCAGCTCCTCTCGTTTCTCTGGAGCGATTACCCTCCTCCCTACCCAGCTCCTCTCGTTTCTCTGGAGCGATTACCCTCCTCCCTCCCCAGCTCCTCTCATTTCTCAGTAGCTGATTACCCTCCTCCCTCCCCAGCTCTTCTCGTTTCTCAGGAGCCGATTACCCTCCTCCCTACCCAGCTCCTCTAGTTTCTCTGGAGCGATTACCCTCCTCCCTCCCCAGCTCCTCTCGTTTCTGAGGAGCTGATTACCCTCCTCCATCCCCAGCTCCTCTCGTTTCTCAGGAGCTCATTACCCTCCTCCATCCCCAGCTCCTCTCATTTCTCAGGAACTGATCAGCCTCCTCCCTCCCCAGTTCCTCTCGTTTCTGAGGAGCTGATTACCCTCCTCCCTCCCCAGCTCCTCTCGTTTCTGAGGAGCTGATTACCCTCCTCCATCCCCAGCTCCTCTCGTTTCTCAGGAGCTCATTACCCTCCTCCATCCCCAGCTCCTCTCATTTCTCAGGAACTGATTAGCCTCCTCCCTCCCCAGCTCCTCTCGTTTCTGAGGAGCTGATTACCCTCCTCCATCCCCAGCTCCTCTCGTTTCTCAGGAGCTCATTACCCTCCTCCATCCCCAGCTCCTCTCATTTCTCAGGAACTGATTAGCCTCCTCCCTCCCCAGCTCCTCTCGTTTCTCAGGAGCTCTTTACCCTCCTCCATCCCCAGCTCCTCTCATTTCTCAGGAGCCGATTACCCTCCTCCCTCCCCAGCTCCTCGCGTTTCTCAGGAACTGATTAGCCTCCTCCATCCCCAGCTCCTCTCATTTCTCAGGAACTGATTAGCCTCCTCCCTCCCCAGCTCCTCTCGTTTCTCAGGAGCTCTTTACCCTCCTCCATCCCCAGCTCCTCTCATTTCTCAGGAGCCGATTACCCTCCTCCCTCCCCAGCTCCTCGCGTTTCTCAGGAACTGATTACCCTCCTCCATCCCCAGCTCCTCTCGTTTTCATTACTCGTATTGGGTGTTGAAGAGAATGTGAAACCTGAGTGGAGGTCACTGTATATCCCCTGCCCTGCCCACTGTATATCCCCTGTAACTTTGTAATTTGTTGAAACAAGTGTTTAATTAAGAGTGATTTATAGGAATGAAAGGCATTTTAAAATTCAATTCTCTCTCTCTCTCTCTCTCTCTCTCTGTGTGTGTGTGTGTGTGCCTGTTTCATGTCTGTCTATTGATTGAACTGTTAATAATGAAATGTGTTAAAAAATATATATATATATATAAATATTGAATGAACAAAAGCTCAAGGGGAATGTAGAGTTTATTGCTTGTTCATCGGGTTGTTGTTTCTCTTCCTAAAAGAGTTTATCTTTATTACTGTAATCCTCGAAATTGTGTAAGATTCATGTTCTTTTGTGCATTGAGACAGGAAATGCAGCTCTGGCTCAACCCACCCATAGTAGTTTGGTTACTATGGTCTGTTTTTTTTTTTTGTACCTTTGAAATACTGTACGCTAACCAACATATTTTATTGTTTTCCTTCGGCATAAGTTGGGCTCTTGGGATGGAGATCACTTGTTTTGGTGTGTTTTCAGAAATTGTTTTTGGCTGTTCGATAACAAGGGTCTGCTTCAGCCCTTCGTACAGAGTTAGGTGTTTATCTCTGCTTTTACAGAGCTCTGCATGTAAAATTTCAGTTGGGTGCTTGTCCCATTTTTTCCCAGTCTGGTTGCATTCGTGGACCCTTCACCTCACAGCCACACAATGCAATGGGTTCAATTGCTGATTTAAATTTTTTGAGCTGGGTCTAATTGGATTGTTTTTGAAAGCCCATTATGCTTTCTCTCTTGAAACTTGACAGCCAGGCAAGTTCCCTGTATTTAAATTATTAGGCCTACACGTGTACATCGTGGATTGTTCAATAGATTTGTTTGAACCTAATGCTGAACCCCTGAATCTGGACCTTTTCAGAAAAAGTTATATTTAGGTTTTTTTTGGTGGTTGACTGTCTGAGAGGGTCACCACATGGTTATTGCTCTGTTGCTGGACGTAGATGTGATTTTTCAGGACAATGCGGGACACGTGTGATAGAGATACATTTACTAATTTCTGAGATTATTTCTAATAATCTCAACATTAAATAACATTAGTTGGAAACACATGTCTATATGTAGCCCATGCTGGTGTAGCTTTTGGTTCCTTTTCTACATTTTCTCTTAGTCTCCATTTATCATCAGTGGAAAAATCCCTCTCTACGATTGCGTTGGCTATTTCCCCCATTCTGGCTACATGATGGATGCGCAAATGGATTTTTAAATTGGTATTGTAATTTATGGAAAGAAATAATACAGACATAATTGAAATTCAGGACACTGCTACGTCTTGCTGGACACGGGACAAAGTGCTCAATTTTGGGACAGTCCAGTAAAATGTGGTACAGACTCTACTGTCTAGGCTGCTGCTGTAATCTTTCTCTTGTCCTGCATAAAGAAGGTGGCGCTTGACCACTAGAGTGAGACCAGACGCAGGGCGCATTTCTATTTGTTTCATTGAGATCCATTGATTTTAAATAAAGTGCAACTTTAGCAGCGTCACTCCACGTCCCTGAAAGAAGCCTTCAGTTTGTTTGTTTCCAATTAGGATGAAGCATTTACTATTTGTATACATTGATTTGACGAAATCATTAACTTTTTAACCAGTCACACTTTAAGTTAGTGAGGGAAATAATCCATCATTCTAGATCGAATTTGAGTCAACAACAAAAGTCAACAAAACAGGTGTAAATTTTCTCTTAGAATGTGTTTATGTACTTGCTATTGATGGTACACAAAGTACAAATATAGTCAGATGTCCTGGAAGTAGGTACTGTAGGAACCACTGTTCACACAGATGCTTCCATGCTAACCTCCAGACTGGATCTCTGTTTTGGAATATGGGTCCTTTGCTTCAGATCTCAGGGAAGTGACAAACACTGAGAATGAAGTTGAATAATTTTTGTATGGCTGATCTGAAAGTTTGGAATTAATCACTGTGTTTAAAATACTGTCAGGACCACAGATTATCTGGGGTTTCAAAGCTTTCATTTCTGATTCTTTTTCAGTGATTTGGTCTTCTAAAGTTTTCCAGCTTTCCTTGTATTTGGGAGTGTTTGGGACTGATGGGTGTGTTTGGAAATAGGGTTTTGAGCAAATCACAATATATCTGCTACTCTTTAATGCATTTAAATGTTCATTTTGTATAATTAATTATTATATAAAATAATTGAGAACACTTTATATTAGGGAACACATATTCACTAATCCCCTGAACAAACTCCTAATTATTGCTTATGGATAGTTGTAGAGTAGGGTTAGGTATGGGGTAGAGTTAAGGGATGTAGAATATGGCCTTAATATGTGCTTGATAAGTACTAATAAACAGCCAATATGCAATATGTTGGTAATATGCATGCTAATAAGCAACTTGTTAATAGTGAATATTGTTCTCTAATCTAAAGTATTACCTTATATAAAATAAATAACTTCTTTGATTAAGTGGATTTAGTTTTCCAGAAGTTGTTTCTTTTGTTTGAAGTGTTTGTTTCTCCATGTATTTTTCATTTTACACCTAGTCTTAGTGTTTTCCCCATATTTCTTTAACCCCCCAATGATCATGTATAGACCACATCTCTCTCTCTCTCTCTCTCTCTCTCTCTCTCTCTCTCTCTCTCTCTCTCTCTGTGTCTCTCTTTCCCCATCACTGCAAAATCATCTGTGCGTTTCACAAGCGCCGGGGATCCCATCAAACCCTGTGCTTGTGTTAACAGCACACTTACTAAGTCTCTAATGTTAAGCTTAATTCATTTGATTACCTTTATTACTACTCTCCTTTGACTTTATGTATCAGGAATTCCATCACAAGTCCCAAATGAGTGCATTTTAAATACTGCCGAATTGACCAGTTAGGAGCACTTTACATAGACAGCGGCTGCCGTGCGAAGACTCGATTCACTATCACACCTCACTAGGTTTTTGGCCGCTGTGATGAGGGAGAGCGACAGGGAACGAGGGAGAAGAGAAGAACTTTAGAAGAGATGCAAATAAACAGGGCCGAGACCCCGCTGGTGGAGAAAACAGCCCGTCCTCAGGCTGGTTAGCGTGTCCCTGCAGCCGCGATAAGACTCTGGACTGAGGCCGCGGCTGTAATTAGCATTAGCGCTGCGATTAGCGCTGTAGAGCGGCGGCTCCTGTGTGTGATGGGGCAGGCATGGTCTGTTGGAGATAAGATGTGGAGGGTGTTTATTGGGGAAGTGCTGAGGAGATGTCAAGCTTGAGAGGGGATGCGGCTGTTTTGGAACTTATTTAAAGTTCTGATACCTCCGTTAAAGAAGAATGAGCGTGAAGGATTAGAGAGAGAGAGGGAACCATCTTACGGAATATTACGCAGGGAAATTGCATTCTAATGGACCGATGGAGACAGATGAGAGGGAACATTTGTTTGTCCAATAGGTTAAATGCACAAAAGAGCACTTGATATAAGTGCTTTAATATATATTTTTAAATGTTCTTTTTTACTTGACTTGCTGCATAGACTTTCTCTATCTTGAATTTATATTAAATGAAGAGCAAATGGAAAATGTTTGTTTAAAATGCACTGTAATTATTCATAATAGCTGTGGAATCTCGTTCTGATCTGCTCAGAGGCATTGTGCTTATTCCATGTCCTTTTTTTAACCAGGAATGGAAATGTTGGAGGATGCTGATGAAAACATAATTTTAATCTCATCCACAATTTGAAACTCACTCTAATTCTAGCCCTAACGAGGCAGCAATTTTACAATTTCCCCAAAATGTAAAGGTTATTTGTGAGTTTCTGTTGCGCTAATGTGATTTAGTCTTAAATAGAAGCCTTTCCCTGTTGGCTTACTTATTACAGTATTATGTATTACAGTAGCACTTCTTGAACTCTCAGTGAGTTACTGCTTGCTACAGACAGAACCATTATTGCCCATTGCTTCCCTAAAATGCTGGCATGTAACTGTAGTTGGAGTTACTTCAACATTCAAGTTGTTACAGTTTGTTGTATAACAGCTTTGTTTTCCAGCTCAACTGAGTGTGCTTGTGGGTCTGATCCTCAAGGTCACTATTAAAAGATGCTGCTTGATCAGGGCCCAGTACATGGACCCTCCTGCTTTGAGTAATGATACTGTATTTTCATTGCTTTCAGAAAGCCACAGGGCCTAACCGGATTTGACTGCTCTGGGATCTGTGCAGTCCTCTGTGATTGCTATTAGTTGCTTTTTGTTAGGTCTGTTACTTTCCGTCTGTGCTGTGATGTTACTAACACTAACCCTAGCCAGCTTTAGGTGCTTGTTCATTTATGCTGCCATTCAAATCTCCCTGACGTGAAATGGTCACCAGTCTGGGAGTCGTTCATTTGCCTGTTAGAAGAACATCTGATGTGCATGAGTCTCAATTGTGATCTGAATCAGGTGTGTTAAATAAGAGAGACATACAAAATCTCCACAGGTCCAGTATTAACAACTAGTAAGGAGATCAATGTATGAACGGGCTTTAAGCTCTTTAAGCCTGTATATTTGTGTAGTTTGCTAACATTTATACATTCGTAAAGCAGTGCATGCTATGTATGGTAGATGGTAGATGGTTCTATACAGCATAAAAAACTGCCTTTATTTTGAGATGGTCATACAGAGAAGTCTTCACTTTGGTGTTCACGTCTCACTGCAGTGAGATCCATTGCTACAGCGACTCTTCTGAGGTGCAGTCGAGCAGATTTCTTTCTTTTGTCTGATCTTTGCCGCGCAAAGCTGCCGAAGCTCCGCTCAACCAAATTACTGCCGTGACATATTTTGCAGCAGCAAGCGTCATTATCCAGGGACACAGGTGTTCTGCTGTTTCCTGACCTCAAATACATGTGGCACTGTGAGATAACATCTGCAGTTCCATAGGAGAGAGGTCGACTAGTCAAAACTTGAGACATTAGTGACTAGACACAATGAGACATTAGCCCTGTTTTAATTGAAATGATGTTTTATTAACAAAGTTCGGGAGAAGCACGTTCAGATAATTAACACGGGTGGAGAGCACTCAGCAATCATGATTTAAACGTGTATATATAGACTCAGCAGTCTCACCTCATTTCTCTGACAGTTTAGCAGCGTCCCTCCACCACCCCTTCTCCACTCTTCTAGTCCTAAACCACTTTACATACATACAGGGGGGAGTACTCTGGGTTCGGGCCGAATGCCAAGCTCGGAGCCCTCCCCCGGACAGCACGCCAAATACGCATTATACTTTATTCCCTTTAATTGTATGTAAGTGTGAACTCGTGAAATCCTTTTTAGACGGGATCTTTATCGAGTTAGACTTGGAGTCCTAATATGAAGTTGAACTAACTCAATGTTTAAGAATGATTTGAGTTTTGTTTTTATTTATGCCTCGATGCTGCGCTGAGGACAGTGGTGTGATGTTCAACCCTAGAGTGTGACAGATATTAATATCCATCTGTGTGCACTTCTCCTCTGCTTGCACACTCAGTCTCTCACACGGACCAGAGAACAGAGCAATTACCAGCCGAAGATGACAGCAGTGAAGAGCCTCAGTGCTAACACAGGGAACGCACACGCCCCTACACGTCTGTGATTGCAGCAGAAACAGTTTCATTGTTGATTAGCACGATTTATGCTAATGTTTGGGAGGCTGTTTTCTTTTGTCAGTTTGGAAGTCAGTCATGTTTGGAATCCTGTTGAGTCGTTGTGGCGGGAGCATTTATTCCGGCCCTCCTTGCGCTCGGCGCTCCTCTCAGTCCTTCTGTTACTGGTCTTGGGGGACGACGGGTAATAATTAATCCTTTTATGTGTAAGAAGCCGAGCTGCTTCTGTTGTTCTTTCACTTGACTAACCTAAGCAGGGTTGCCTAGGAAACCTTCTGTGAAGGTTCAGTGTTCTCCAGCATTCAGATCTGTTCAGGTGTTCAGTACGGCAGTTTTTTCTGCTCAGTCCTGGACAGTTTGCTTTGGCATATATATTATATACTGTATATACAGATATGCAAAATGAATTTTGGGAACTCTAAGACTGATATTTCCCACCAGCACACTAAAGAAAAAGAAACATCTAATGTGCTTTCTGCACACTGCTGTATGTTCTCCCACATACACACACACAGCTGAAGGATAATGTTCTTATAGTGAGAGATTTCAGCCGTCACCAACCAGAGATGAACATCATGACTTCCCTACAGCCGCTCTGTTTTTCTGAAAGTTCTCATATTTAGTATCTAAGTGAGTGTGTGTTCTGTGTCTAAACCTAACAGAGGAAAGAGATGATGAGTGCAGATTTCCTTAAGAAAAAGAAATTTATTCAAGTGTGCTATTAGTATACTATTTTAAAACAAAAATTATACTGATAGTATACTTATTTTTAATGTACTTCTCAGAAATATACTTTGGGCCCTATTTGAACAACCTAAGCTCATGGTCTAAAGCGCAAGGCTCAAGTGCACTTAGGTTGTGTCCGAATCCACTTTTGCTAGTTAAAGAACGGGAAAAATGGTCGGCGTGTGTGGCACATGATTTAAAAGGGTTGTCCCTATTCTCTTAATGAGTAATTGGTGTGTTTTAGGCGTAATGTGAAATAAACCAACCAGAGGCTCATCTCCCATTCCCTTTAAAAGCTAGTTGTGCTCGCGCCATGGCGGATTGGCTATTTACATGGAGGAATCTACAAGCGGAAAAACTGAACGCTTCTCTAGCGAGGAAACGGATCTGCTCGTGCGCGAGTAGACCATCTAGGGGACAAGCCGGATTCCACCATATCTTTACACAATATTAATCTTTTACAGTGCAATCCTTTTATTTTTAATATTTGGCATGTGTGTGTGCTGCTGTGCGTCCCTGTGTGTTTAATAAGCAGAGTGGACGCGCGTTGTGGACCCACCTATAGGCGCACATTACTAACGCGCTCTTTAAATAACAAAAAAAATACTGCACCATTGACTTTAGAGCAGGTTTCAGATGGTCAACGGCTCAGTCTATTTCAGTTCCTCAAAATAGCAAAGGTCCATCATTACGCCTGAACACACACTCGTTCTCAGACCAGCAGCCCATGCGCACACAAATGGGCGCAGATGCATTTGCTATTTAAACAACGTGGCGCAGGTTTATGATATTGCCCTTTATGTAGTTGTGTTTATTCTTTTGATTGAGTAGCCTATTAAATACCTTTTCACATAGTTTTAAATACTGTCTTGTAAACTTACATTGTTTGAAAATATTGATTTATAAAGAAAGCAGATATGTTTTATATCCTAATTCTGAGTATCTGAATTTTTGTGTAGGCTAGTCCACTGGTAGTGTACATAGGAATTTATTTCAAATCTTTCCCTGCCATTGGCAGAATTTTCCAGCTATCCATGTTTTCACTGTTATACATTAGGGGGTGTTATCACCCATCTTCTGAGAGTACATTATCTTCAGATGAAAACACATGTGAAGAAAAAGCAGAAACAAGTGATAGAAGGTTGCTTAAGAAAAGGAAAAATTATGCTTTGAGGTGTTGATGGACTCGATCGACTCCATCTGTGTTTGACCATCGCTCTGAATGTCATCCGGACGAAGTCTTTGACAAAGGCATGGTTTTCTCAGCTTTTTGTTTAAAATGTGGCTTTTTTTTTTTTTTAAATGAAACTTACCCACATTCAAGTGTTGATAAAAAGGATGCATGAAGCTAGTATAAAATGTTTTAAAATGGAAAGAGTTCAAGTCTGTGTAAAGGAAATTCAGAGATTTGTTTCTAAACACATTATAAATGTCAGAAATGTATTGCTGAAAACAAGTCATCTTCATTTATATAGCGCTTTTAACAATGGATTGTTTCAAAGCAGCTTTACAGAGATAAACATATAATTTAAGGTAACAGAGATTGTTTTGGCTTTATAGCGGTTCTTGAATAATGTTATTTCCAGCTAAAGTTAGTTTTGAGTTTCAAGTTTCAAGTCCAGGAGGGAGGTGGAGCGGAGGCGGGATGGAGGGCCAGGCCCAACCCTAACCCGATCCCGATCCCGATCCCGAACCCATGCGGCGGAAGATGGAGTGGGGACTGAGGTGGATCGGGAGCCAGGGTGGAGCAGGCTGGACTGTAGTTCGGCGGAGAGACCACCACCGCTGCGCAGACGGGTCTGAAGATTTTCATGGCAGATCTGGTGGAACTGGAGACCTCCACAGCTAACACAGTCTCATCCCAAGACGTCATATGACTGACGCTTTTGACCATACGTCAACATCCGACGTTTTAGGGTACCCTTTAACGTCAGTTAGATGACGATCCTAGGGCGTCATATGTCTGACGCTTTACCTTTAGCGTCAGTTAGATGATGCGGGTAGGTTTAGGTCTGGGGTAGGGTTAGGATTTCATAGCGTACATATACTGACGTTAAAAGGTACCCTAAAACGTCGTATGTTGACGTATGGTCAAAAGCGTCAGACATATGACGTCTTGGGATGAGACTGGGCTGCCACAGCTGATCAGACAAAGGGACTAAATCGGCCTTTGGAGCCGTCTCCTGAGCTGAAACAGGTTCTGGAGCCGACATTGGACTCTGGTCAGGGACTGGAGCCGATGTGTGTGTTGCCCCCACACACAAGATAGCCGTGGCCACAATGGTCAGCGCTGCACACTCTGAAGACTCATGCGGGGTGGCCATCTTGGCTGAAGACTGTAAATAGTAAACTATAAGGAAGATGTTATGTTCACTTAAAGAAAACTTACATGTATACTTGCAAAACTACTAAACCAGTAGTTTAATGAAATTATACTTCAAAGTGTACTTTCATAAACTAAAAAAATGTGCTACAAGTATTTGACTAGTAAACTATCAGTATAGGCCTACTTATAGTACATTGATATTAGTATACTGACTACATAAAGTATACTTAAAAATATACTTGAAATTTACTTACGTATACTTAATTAAATCAACTTGAAGTACACTTCTTTTTCGTAAGGTTTGCCAGCTGGGATCAGTGTTTATCATGACCATTAGTGACACACGTGACTCTATTAAGCGAAAACATGTTGCTTGTGTTTGTATTGAGGTCATTCAGCCACACGTATACACACACTGCACTAAAGCAAACACATCTCCTCCCTTCTTCTCTCTGTCTTGTGCTCATCAGAAGCGAATTTGTCCAGTCTAAGACAAGTGTCCTCCGCCAATCATGCTTGAATCTGCCTCTCCAGAGAGAGGATGATGCTGACAGAGAGGACAATGTGTGAGTGGGACATGCAGAGAGGAAGAAAAAATGGAGAGAGTATAAGAAAAAGTGGAGAGAAATGTGTGATGAAAGGCTTCTTGAGTTTCAGCAGGTAGACAGACTGATGTGACCTCACCTTTACCTGCAATTGGATCTTGGACTTCCTAACAAATCGCTCACAGTATGTGAGAGTTGGTGGGCACATTTCATCCAATTTAGTTATCAACACCGGAGCCCCTCAAGGATGTGTGCTCAGTCCATTACTCTACACACTCTTTACGCATGACTGCCTAGCTTCCTTGTCATCTAATCTCCTCATTAAATTCGCAGACGACACTACGGTGTTAGGACTTATCACCAATAATGACGAGACTGCATACAGAGAGGAAGTTGAACATCTGGCAACATGGTGTAGGGAGCATAATCTGGCCCTTAACACCAAGAAGACCAAGGAAGTGATTGTGGATTTTAGGAAAAAAGGACAACTTAACCACAGCGCAATTTTCATTGGAAGGGAGGAGGTTCAGCGAGTTCCTAGCTTTAAGTTCCTGGGACTGACTGTTACTGAGGACCTGTGCTGGGGCATTAACACCACCTCAGTTGTGGGAAAGGCACAGCAACGCCTCTTTTACCTAAGGGAACTGAGGAGAGCTAAACTCCCTAAGCAGCTTCTGGTAAATTTTTACCATTGTGCCATTGAGAGCGTGCTGACCTATGGACTATTGGTGTGGTTTTCCAGCTGCACTAAGGCCGAACAGCAAGCCCTTGAGAGGCTGGTGAGGACAGCGGGAAGAATCATAGGGACTAACCTACCGGAGATTAATAACGTTTACACCACCCGCTGCCTGCGGAGAGTGCATAACATTCTGCGAGATCAGTCGCACCCAGCGCATCACCTGTTCCATATGCTGCCCTCAGGGAGACGATACCGGGCCTTGAGAGCAAGGACCACTAGACTGGCCAACAGCTTTTATCCCAGAGCTGTGAGACTGTTGAACGAGCATTGCTCTAATTTACATCTCTAATAGTTGGGAACTGGTGTATGTATTATGCACATGTATGTATAAGACAAAATGGATTGCACTTTGGTAGACTTTTTTATTGCACTTATATTGTAGGATTCTCTGATGTTATTTCGTTGTTATTTATAACAATGACAATAAAGAACAAATACAAAAAAAATACAAATACAAAAAAAATACCTGTCGGAGTCCAACAAACGGCCTCTGCAGGACGTGTTTAGCAGGGCGCAAGTCATCACGCGATCTCCAAATCCTCTCGGCCGTGAAACCTCTTCCTGTTCGCGATGCTCCATCTGTGCACAGCCCTCGGCAGGAAAAAGCCCAGTGATTGACATGTCAGCACTTCCTGTCAGGGATTTATGCGGCACGGCTGGAAATGCTCCTGCACCACAAGGTCATGATTTAGCTTCCTCTTGGTTTACCTTCTCCCTGATAGAATTGCTTGTAATTTATAGTATTGTTTTAATTAAATAGATTGAGAGAGGCCTAAGTGCTCACGGTTTTAAGACAAGCTATTTTTTAGGAAGTACAATCTGAATTCTTAAACTCCCACCTAGGACAGACATAAAGTAGAGCAATAAAGTGAAAGGCCACTAAACCAGGGATGGTTCTTAGTGGAATTAAATTGTTGTAGAAATATCACAGGAAAACATGTACAAACTGACACAACCACACCTGCACAAAACAACAGTAAATCGGGTGGTATCATGAGCAGTGTTTGTAAAGCGCCAGAGGAGCATCACATAAATGAATGATTGTGAATTGCAGGCAGTGTGTGATGGACGACGATTAGCCTTCACTGGCCACAGGTCAGTATGAGACTGTCCTGGGACAACGTTGCCCGTAACTGCTGCTGTCTTTATCTCTGAAATCCTTTAACATTTCAAAACACAGTTTAACTAAACAAAAGCAGTATAATGTTTTTCCTAAGTGTTTTTCCTAAGTTTGTGGCAATGTTTCGTTTTAAATGACATCCATCTCCACTCTTAAATCAACAGGCGTTGATCCACTGCACAAATAAATGTACCAGTAACGCTCCTTGAATATGGTCTCCACTTAAATCCTAGCTGGTACTTATCAATATGATAAGTGAGTACAGGTGTGTGATTGTCTACATAAATAACAATTAATAACATCTGAATGTTGTACAGGGTTAGGTCCATATATGTGGCTTCAGGTATCAGGAAATCCATTTTAAATGCAACTTCACATTTGTAACTTGACTTCTATTAACTCTTGACTTCGGTTTATGAATCCATAGTGTGCTCTTCACATATCTGCACAGCATTGTTGTTAATGAAGGTTTGATTTGATAGTAATATGGATTCACGTTTTACGTTTAAAATCACCTTTCCCTTTAGGTGCTTGAAAACACAGCACTAATATGAGGAGAGCAGTAACATTTATCCAAGTAGGGATGTGCCACATCTGTTGGATCTGTAAAAGACTCTGTGAATTGGCTTGACCAGCACTAAACCTGGGATTGTGGGATTCCAGTACACCTGATCTGTTGGTTGGGGACATTTGAGTCCGTGTTTGGATTCAGAAACCCTGTTATGACTTGGGTGATGTTCTTTCTGTCTGTCTCTCTCTTTCATGTCTGTCTTTCTCAGTAATGGCTTTTGCCCAACACACAGGGTTCAGGTCAGTGTTCGGTCTTCAATCAACTGGTTGCTGTGGCTTCACATCGGCCAGAACAAAAGTTCCTATTAAACTACTCGGAGGGAGACAGCGAGTGAGAAAGAGAGAGACTTGACCAAACGAGCAGAATGATTTGGGAACACATGCCATCGCCTGACCACAATCCAGCTTACATGTGCCTTGTACACTTATTCATCTAGAAAGTGACGAGGTCGTTCAGATAAGGTTTTGTTGTTGTTTTCCCTCGTTAGCGTGAATGAGGGTAATGAGAGAATCTTCTGGGACGGACTCTGCTTCATTCATTCATTCATTCAGTCATTCTCTCTCTCTCTGTCCTTCCCTCTAAATTGGTTTTGACACAGGAGGTCAGTTATGGCATTATGAAGGCTCAAATGCTCCCAACAGCGTTTTAATGAGCAGAGCAGCTTTTAGCCGTCTGGATGATCCTCTCCGCTGGATCTGAATGAATAGAGGCCAGCACAGACAAAACACAATTAACACACCATAGAGATCCGATTAACTAAGATGGGCTTGCACTGGTTTCCCAATTCATACACAAACACACCCACACACAGTACACTATAATGGTCATGGTTTTACTGAACGATTCTGAGCATGGGTTAGGGTTAGGGTATAGTACAGTACACTGTAGAGTATAGTACATTCTGCATAGAGTTAACCGTGCTCAGGACAGGAGAACCATCTCAGGCTAAACATTAGTCTTTAGTGGTGCCTTCAGACCGTAACAGGGTTGACAGTTTCAGTTTAATTCGACATACCGGTATCTTGCTCCAGAAGCTACTCAGAAATAAAATGTTATGCAGATTTTTCTGGAAGTACCCGCTTTCAATTATAAGTTGTTTACAAAATGAAATTATTGCTTGACATTTTAATTTTGTCACCAACTGACGAACATAAACACAAGATAAAATAACCTAGGGACAGAATCAAGTCTGTTTCATAATACAGTATCAAACAAAATCTAAAATAACTATGTAGAAAGAGATAAATACATAAAGCTAGCTTTAATTTCAGTATATTTTGTTTTATAGATAGGAAACATCGCTGGGTAATGGCACATGTTGACCTGTGCTGTTCTTCCTGAATCACTGTGTGATGGTTTGGACTGTGTGTGCGACACAGAAGTATTTGCCCTAATTCATGTCTGCTAGATTTGTGCCATTTCGATCTGTCATGTAAAGTGGTACCACAGTGGCCTCCAGTGGCCAGAGATAAAACGCCATTCTGTCAAGATTTCAGCCTGATGTGAGTCTCAGGACTGTGCTCATTAATTCTCTCATAGACTTTTCATTTTCACAATGTGCAGAACAGGAGATTCTCATTAGCATCAGTTTTTAATTCTGTCTGAGGGCTAGAAAACAAAATCTCTGAGTCTGGACTTTACAGCATCTCTGTATTTCTGTTAAAGCGTATAGTATCTACAGAAGGACATAGCTTATTGTGGTGTCAGATTACAGTCTAAACTCATTTCTGTTCCTCGAAAGAGACCAAAGAAATACAACCGTCAAAAGGCCAGGCTCAGTTTCCATTACTGAGAAATATTGTAAAAGATATTATTTTTCTCAGATATTACACATATGGACTTCTCTTGCACTGTGTGTTTGCAGGCAGCCCGGTGAACCTGACCTGCCGAGCGTTCTTCGGTTACAGCGGGGATGTGAGTCCTCTCATCTACTGGATGAAGGGAGAGAAGTTCATTGAGGATCTGGACGAAGGACGAATCAGAGAAAGTGAAATTAAGTAAGTAGTTTATACTAATGACACACTTTCCATTTATCGAGATGATAATTCCTTTCATTTCCTTTCTGGATCGAGATGAGCAGAAAAACTTGTTTCTTTTGTAATCTCCATCTAAATTTCATTGACTCCATTAATTATGCAGTGTAGACATATGCAATCTTAATCACATCTTGAGTATCAGGGTCAAAGTAGATGACTGAATCTGGGCTCACCTAAACTAGATCTCAAACTAGGAGTTCCAAAGTATTATTCTAAACATTTGTGAGTGGCTGATGGAAAGTCTGGACTGCCTGTTACTGTAAGTCAGTTCATGTATTGAGCTACAGAGTAGCAAAAATGAGACTCATAAGGTTTCAGAATATGTTTCAGAATACAAACACACCATGAGCATCATAATACAGTCCGTATGCAACTCTCGCCACAATTAAAGTCCTCTGAGCTCCACTGACTACGGCCATCAGAATGAACCAAGAGCCCTTTACAGTATTAATACGGTACATTGCTAATGCTGTGGGTGAATGTTGGATGAGTGTTTGACTGCATTTCTCAAGTCTGGTTGGTATGTCATCTATCATTTAGTCATTTTCTGCCTGTTACTGTGCCAGTGGCTGAATCAGTGCTAATAGAGAAGAGCTGACAGCAATGACAGCAGAATTTCATTTCTGAATCTGTACCTGAGATCCACTAGGTTTGGGTCTCGGAGCTCTGTCCACTACAAACACTGTAATTAGTCTGATTAGTGGCGGTGACCCGCTGGACGGCTCTGACGTCACTGTAATGGTGGGAAACATCCACAAACATGAAAAGAGGGCAGAACATCACCTTATTCTTTCTGAACAAGAACAGAAACAATGTTTCTTTAATGATATGAATTCCCCATCATCCGCTCTCTCTCTGCAGACATAGTTTCCATGGCAGCTGCAAAGAAAAGACACTTCTCTTCTCTTCCAAACCCTGTTATTTGTTCTTCCCCATAGTGCTTGGTAGTCAGGTGTGTGTGTGTTTCATGATGGATGAGCTTTAGTTAATCATAATGTCAATGTCTGATTTTCACTTTATTCAGTGTGTCACTATGTCTGATGAGTGGTTGTGGTTATCAATAATTTCCTCAATTGCAAAGTTACATTTCCTGATAGTTATAACACATTTCTACATACACAACTATATACACAAGCATTCAAATACAAACTAGGTTTTTACAAGTGTCAAACTTTTACAGGTTTTTTTTTTAATGCTTGCACACTAAAACTAGTACTTGAGGACACTCACTCATTCACTCATGTACCTAATCTTCAGACCCAGCCGGCAAAACTGCAAGCGCTTTCTCTGCTTTACACTTTACACAATTTTCTACATTAGAAACATCCCAGCGAGCAAAAAGTCGTCTAGAACACGTCTAAAAGACGTAATTGTTAGACATCCAGAAGACGTCCTCACAGGAGCCAGAATGAAAGTTTTTTATACGTCTTTTCAGGACATTGTTTAGACGTCAATTAAAGACGTTTAGACGTCAATTAAAGACGTGCTACAGACATAATTGTTAAGACATCTAAAGGCAGCCAGAATAAAAGTTGTATTAGACACATTTTCTGTAGTAGAAATGTCAAAGACTGTTCAAGACCCATACTGACATGGTAATCCCATCTGTGCATATTTGCAAGGATCCTACTTTAAAAAATGTTTACTTCAAAACAGTGTCAGTGAGTTAGTTTTCACTGAGAAAAACCCAATTACTCATTGTTAATGGTTGTCGTGTCATGAAATTGCAGACACACAGACCTAAATTAGATTTTAAAGAATATTGATAATATTGAATATTCAATTGAATAACTGTGTAGTCTATATACTAGTCTTGCATTTTTATATCTTATTAATATAATTGTAATAAACTGCTTACCATTTTCCTGTAAACCAAACTGATCACTCCAAGAAATCAATTATTTAAATCTCAAAATATATTTTTATTACCAATTTTACACAAACTTAAAACCAGAACAGTAAAGTATAAATTAACACGATAACATAATAAAACTTAAAAGCCAGAACAGTAAAGTTTAAGGGTGTCACGATTTTGATTTTAAATCGAAATCGATCGAAATTAATTCACAATCTCGAACATCGAATTAAAAAATGGAATCGTCGATGCTGCCACGTCCGGTCGGCGTGCCAAGCCGAAAAAACACGCGTGTTGAAGTGCTGGAAGTTTTTTGGATTTCCAGTGAGTTATGTTGACAACGTTCGCGCTTCAAAAAAGCCACAGTTTGCAGACATCCCAAGTCTCCCGCATATTGATAGCAGCTCCCTGATGCCTGCAAATTAATTAAAACTCCCGGAATCTAGAGTGAGCGAGCATGAGAGACAGAAAAAACTGTGCTCCAAACCGTATAGCGCGCCCACGGCAGAGAGGGAGAGAGCGAGAGACCTTGCGTGTGTGCCTCATGAAGCGCATGTAAGACAGAGAGCATCCTGATTGGCCGGTTTCGGCTTTAAAAAAATAAATGTAAAAATCAAGAATCGAATCGAACCGTGACCTTAGAATCGAAAATGTAATCGAATCGAGGATTTGGAGAATCGTGACACCCCTAGTAAAGTTATAAATAAAATAAACAATTAACAAAATGTGGCTGCTATAAGGTCCACAATAGGCACAATAAGGCTGTTCATTTATAGCCACCACCAAACAGGCATGTTTCAGATGATGAGATGCAGCAGACTTTATTTGGGCCTCTGTAGCAGCTGGGTCCCATTTCATGACAGCAGCTACAATCAAAGCAAAAAAAAAATCCACATGTAAAATAAATAAATACAAATGCCACTGTTGTGGTTTAGCTTGCAGCAGAGATGCATAGTATACATAGATGAAAATTCGAGTACTCGAATCAATTAAATGAAATCGTTATTAAATCACAAATCAAGTCAAATTACATCGAGCCTGATATTAAGCATTCCACACACACACACACACACATATATATATTAGGGCTGTAGTCAACCAAAGAAATCCTTAGTCGACCAAAGTCCTGTCCTGCGCAACGATCAGTCGACTGAAATAAATAAATAAATTAAAAAACGCTATGTTTTGCATTTTGATTGAACATTTATTAAACAATTGTCATAGAGCATTTATAAAACAACAACGAAAAAACATCAATAATACATAAAACTATAATAATAATAATAATACAATTCTTTGAAAATTCAGTGATTTTTTTTTAACTGCAAAGTGAGGAGCTCTGTCCTAGGTCTATAGTGACAGTCACAATCGCGCACCTGACCACACCACACACTACAAAAAATTTAACTTTTAGCAGCCAAATAATGAACAATCCTAACAAAACAAAAGCTCTCGTTTATACAGGCTGTATATTCTTCTTTACTTTCGAAGCTATGGGTTAACTTTTGTCCAGCCGATCTAGGCGTTTTAAAACAAACACACAAAAAAACCAAATAGCCTAAAAAACAATCCTAATAATAATAGGCTGTATTAGGAAGGCATATAGTTTTATTTTCGTTTTGTTACATTATTTAGGCTATTTTCAAACGTGTCAAGTGTACAAATAAAAAGAAAACACAATCTATTGAGTCAGCATAATAAAGCCGTTAAAGGGCCTGCTCACATATTGCGCCTTTTGTGCGCTCAAGTTCGTTATTTCAAATCTAGGCCCATGGTATGTGCGCTCATAATGGAAGCTCGTTTTTTTCCAAGCGCGTCCGCGCCGCAGCAGCAGCGCAGCCAGCCACAGGTGCGGTTCCCGAGTGCTCTACGTGTGTGCGCTAAACTGTCGCGCTGTTACAAAATAGCCTAAATTACAGCATTTAAAGTTGGGGATAAAACATAGGCTAATTAATACAGTAATTTATAACTGCTTATAAAGGAATAAATATCAAGGAGTAAATCAATGAAAATGTATTTCTATTGGTAAAAAAAAAAAATGCAACTGGTCGACCAATGAGAATGTCAGTCGACCAAGACGGCATCGACCGATTAGTCGACTAAACGACTAAAGTTGACAGCCCTAATATATATATATATATATATATTTACACTAGTGCTGGGCCGTTATCGGCGTTAACGTGCTGCGTTAACGTGAGACTCTTATCGGGCGATAAAAAAAATATCGCCGTTAATCAAAGTTGGGTTGGGATCATAAATAGCTTTTTCGAATATCGTTATATTTTCGCGCAATTCTAATGTGTAGTATGACGCCGCGCCTACTGTCACAGATCGCGCAGTAGGGTATTTTCCTGTCAGGGACACAAGGTGTACTTTTACTTTGTTACGTTGGGCGACGTCCTCTCGTTACTTTATTTTAATGCAATACGTTGTTAAATGAGTTTATTCCAAGCGCACTGTGTCCTTGTATGGGCATGAGCGATGCTCATTTACAAATGAATCACTCTTTTGAGTCGATTCTGTTCAAAGACTTCATCAAACAAGTTGTCAGATAGGGCTGTAACGATACACCAAACCCACGATTGGATTCGTATCACGATTTTTGACCCACGATTCGATTCGTATCGCGATTCTATCACGGGGTGGGGCTTGAGGGGGCGGGGCTTGTGGTGAAAAAAAATAGATTTTGAGAGAAGAAGAAAAAAAACGGTATTTTTATTAAATAACATTAGGAAAAACCTGTATAATCTAAACACCAAAGAACAATAATAACTATGCAAATTATTAAACTATACTAGGCAGTGTAGGCTGCTGCTTTTGGGCTGTGTTCTGTACTCCAACTAAACTGATTTCGGGATGGTGCCGTAGGATATGCATCTGCATGTTGGACGTGTTGCCGGTCAATTGAGGATTAATTTAATAGAGGAATCCCCCCTTTAGATGATTCTCATGGGGAGGATTTTTTTTTGTTTGAGGGGGAGAAAGGGGGGGCATTTTTTCCAAACAAAATTATTACATTTATCTTGCCTAAATGTTTGCGCTCATTGCATTTTTACAATGGGGTAATATTGTTGTTAAGAATTTACACATCACAAGGAAGCTTGATTTAAATTGTTTAATTAAATTGAAAAAAGTAGCACAAATAAATACAATAGAATAAAGATACAAATAAAGACAATTAAAGAGAAAAGTTTTTGAATAGGTCTAACACTAGTATTCATATACAGATACTGAATAAAGTAATCAAATGGAAAATAACACTGGGTAGTATTTTAGTCCTGAATAAATTAAATACTTAGGCTATTAATCCTGATTCCTTTAACTTAAAGCCATCTTTTGTTGTTTTGACAACAAAATTAATATGGCTGCCGTCACTTTAAGAGCTAGTGCACGGATCCTGTGTTCATTATACTGGCATGCGTTTATGCTTATTAAAGACAAAACCGACTATGTTTAGAGTATAGCCTACTCACAAAGACCGAAATTGACAATTTTGCGTGCTAAAGCAATATAATCCGCGAAAAATAGTTACTAGCCAGCTGTTTTTGAGGCGGATTTTCTATGAATGTGCGCATAGAAAATAATCTCAGAGAGCGCGAGCACTGATTAGTTTAAAATCGCTTGAATGTTTAAACTGGTAAGACTTAAAAAGACTTCAGTCACGATGCACTGCTGGCCCGATTGTGCAAGTGAATATTCCGTCATGCCCCGACCTTACAGTCTATGGTCCCGACTCCTAAACGCGAGTGTGTATTATCGCCGCAGCGCTTAATGCTTGCCTTGCACAACACAGAGAGAAGAGATAGAAGACGCGGCACCGCTGAACACTCACGCTGTTTGTGAAATTGCGTCTGGAAGATAGTTGTTAAAAGAATGATTTGATTTTATTATCTGTGTGGATTACGAATGCGGGAATTTCCCGCATTATAAATGGGAGACCTGCGGGAATGATTAGAATTATGCGCAATACCCGCGCCGAAATTCGAGCCCTGGTTCTGGACAGGAAGGATAACTCTGGGAGTTGGAAGGGGTGTGATCGCGATTCTGCCTTCTCACATCGCGATACAGGATCGTGGACCTGAGTATCGCGATTTCGATTTTATATCGCGTATCGTTACAGCCCTATTGTCAGATGATCTGTCTAAATCGGTTCGCGAATCAGTTGATCTGTTCAGTTCCTCACGCACTGAATCGTCTGAAGCGCTTTCAATTCACACTCGGAGTCGAAACAGGAAGATTTAAGAGCATCAAGAGCGTTGGATGAAGTGGCCGATCTACAGTCTAGTCTAGTGAATGCAAAAAATCTGCAAATGCATCATATTTTTGCCAGCGATGAAGATCTTTATTAGTTGAACATCTTCGTAAGCTGTCTGTGAATGAATGATTCCACAGGACGATACATTCGATTTCATTTCATTCCGGTAATACATTGTGTGTGTATTTGCGCGTGTATTGCGCAGTGGCATAATCACACGAATAGTTTCCATTGATTGAAACTAATTTGTTTAAAAATGAGGCTATAGCAGTAACAAGGCAGGTTCACATAAAATTCTTATGACATATGATGACATTATTTTTTGATCTAACGAGCATTGGCGATCCAAAAACGGACTGTCGTGTGTATTGTTTTTTTTCTTCTTCCAATTAGCCTACTATGTTAAAAAAAGGACGAAAACATGTTACTTGTTCAATTAATAAACAGTTTGTTTGATGACAAATCGCTAAAGATGAAATTGGCCTCCCTTTCTGTCATTGCGGGGGTTTTTTTTAGGGTTTTTTTTACGATATTCGACTTTTGCTCCTCGATTGTCGAATGGCATTTTTGGCAGAAATGCACATCCCTACGCGAGGCAAACTATTCTCAAAGACTTACTTTTAGTCATTATTTGGGTAGAACACATATTCTGAATGCCTTCGGGAGAATTCAAATGAGCCATTTTAATCTAGATTAATCTAGATTAATTTCAATATTAATCTAGATTAATCTAGATAAAAAAAAATCATCTATGCCCACCTCTGATTTAAACACACACACTTTTTTTTTATTACCATAATATGAAGCTTACCTTTTATTGCTGAAAACAATTTCTTGTCTTCAATTCTAATTTCATCTTTTTTGCCCTTCCCCTTCATATTGAATAGGGCCATCAGCTTATTGGTGAAGAGCCTAATCCAATCCAAGACAAAAATAACATGCAATTATTACACACGCACGCACTTAACTTTTTTTCTGCAGGAATTCAAAATAAATACAGTAATAAATACAAAAAACAAACAGTGATTTTGATAGAGAGCATTGGCATTATGCACAGCCATACTATTTTTACCTTCCACTGAAAACGACAATATAACCATACAGATCTCTACATACATCAGACCTCTTGCTTGGCTGAGATGGACATCGGGCTGCATAAATTAGCCAGCGTCAGCCTTAGGCTGGCTACACACTGGCTGCGTCGCATGAGCCTGGCGTTTCTGTTGTGTGGCTGTGGCGTTTTCTATGTCTTTGCACACCAGAAACGTGTCTGATGCTGCGCTGCTGCTGCTAGACTTGTCTTTCCAATTGATTTACTGCACTCAAGCAGTAGTACACTTCATGTTAAACAAATACTGATTTGATTTGAAGACAACTTTGGAAGTATTGACGGCAAAAAAGGCTACAGAATATTTTGTTCTATATTGACAGGTACCATTACATTTATATCTCCATTTAGGTCAAAACCTAGAGACTTCCAAACATTAATATGTCAAACCGTGAAAAATAAGTGTCGGTTCTATTTCTAGCATGTACGCGTTTTCGGCGCGGCATTCTGGGATTGCAGAAAAACGTGGTTTATTGGCACTTTTCTTAACTAATCACAATCGTCTTGGGCGTCGCTAAGCATGAGGCAAAGCCATGGTGCAGCTGCAAAATAGCCTCGGGAAGGAATTTCTTTTGGTGGAACGTGCACGTTCAAAAGTTGTTTTAGTCGTGCGACAGATAGTCTAGCTAGCTGTCTGGATTTACCCTGCAGAGATCTGAGGAGCAGTTTACATAAATCGACCGGAGCTTAAAGGGATAGTTCACCCCAAAATGTAAACTCTGTCAGTAATTACTCTCCCTCATGTTGTTCCAACCCTGTAAGACTTTCGTTCATCTTCGGAACACAAATTAAGATATTTTTTAATAAATCTGAGAGCTGTCTCACTCCTCCATAGGCTTCTAAGGGATTGAAATATAAATATAATAGTCCGAGTGACTACAGTGGCTCAACCTTAAGTTTATCAAGCGACGAGAATACTTTTTGTGCGCAAAAAAACAAACAAAAATAACGACTTTATTTAAGTGTTAAATAAACACACACACACACACACACAAAACCACGCAACGTGCAGCAACGCAGATTTGGAAAAATATTCATAAAATACATAAAATATACATAAAATTAGGGGAGAATAATACAAATGATGATCAAAATGAGCATCTATTTGCAAGACAAGATTAAAAGACTATGATTCAATAGGCCTGCCTACTGTATGTAGAAAACAAAGTATACAACACGACTATCCATTCTAAAACACCTATTTGATGTATTCAGATGAAAATTTACACAAGCGATTCTTCAGAGCCCCAAGCTGGAATTGTAAAAAATGTAATATTACACCCATGTGTCAGTTACGGTTAATATAATCATAAGCTCATGATTTCATCCTTAGATGAAGAAATCAACAAATTTTGGTGTTAAGCTGAGAGGGTTGTGGTCTGTTGCTCTTTGACTTATATCTTTCAATGCAGGTTTATATTGTTTCAACAATTATTGCCTGACCCCTGGGGGCTCTGTAATGTCCGTATATTTCTGATAATATTTGTGGAGAAACATTACACTGTTTTAATTCAGAATCCTAACCATAAATTGTACTAATTAAAAGTAATTTATTAAATAAGTAAAATAAAATAAAAAACACAAAATGTCAATGAATACTTACCAGAAGTGATAGTGCAATGTAGCAGCTAAAGAATACTCCTCCACCTTTCCCTCAATGTTTTCCAGTGAATTAAATAAAGGACTGATGAAGGTGACATGATGAATCCCCTTTCAATGCACCACTTCAGCAGAAGAAAGACAAAAGCACAAAAAGTCACTCAGACTTTCTACCAGTAACGTTAAATGTCTTTTAAAGATGAAAATCATACTTAATACTAATAATCCCAGTGTAGGTTTTCGAACAGTGGGTAAAATTGACTTACTGTAAGGTGGTGAATGGGTCTTTCTGTTGGGTGTTCTCCACCGATTAAAATTTTATTTCTTGATCTAAAAAAAAAGTAAACAAATATCTTTTCAATATCGTTATCAGTGTTTGAAGAGGTTATGTAAACATACTTCTAACGAATAAATGACGGTTTTATCACTACTCATTCCCACGCTTTTTTTTTACTTCTCATGCGTTTCGTTAAGTTAGCTGACAATATTAACACAACACAGCAATGTCAGATGGTACTAATGTTACGTCGAAATACGTGCTAATATCGCGCTAATGGTGAAGCAGTACAAAAACACACACAGAGATAACTTATTTAACGTTATCTTATGACGTTTGGTTTCAGTAAGCCCGTATAACGTTACATGTGGACTGAAAAATGTTTTCTTACCTGATATCGCCAGTATTTTTACAGACCACATACGACCCAGCTTCCTCTGTTTCACATTCCAGCGTTTGTTCTTCATTGACTTATCAACTCAAAATTTAAGAATTTAACAAGCAGATATAAAATAATCCATCGAGGTCTGACCGAGTAATCACAACGCAAACACCAGATGCTCACACCGACCGACGGACCGAGTAACGGACGTATTTTCAAACCTAAAATAGGCGCGCAGGGCGCGCACATTCTCATTGGACAGTTTCCTGGAAGACAGACAGATTAACCAATCATGCTCAAAGTAAAACATAAGCGTAAACTCAAAGTGTAAACTTTTTGGCAAGCAGACGAAATTGTAAATTCACACAAAATCACATAAGGCAAAAGGTTTCTGCTGTACTGCTCTCTTGAGGGTGAAACTATTATTTTTAATGATAACAATTATATTTTAACATACATTGAAGAGTTATGATCAAAAAACCATTAAATGCTAATTATCATGATAATACTTTAAAATGCAGATATTTCTGTTGTATGGTGTTGAAAACATTATGTTGTTTCAACGTACAGATCTTGTAAAAAATGTCAACGTTGATTTAGAAGTGTTTTTGTTAACCTTTTTACAACCATTTAATATTAAACATTATTTCAACCATTTGAACGTTGAAGGTCGGTCATGTGCCGGCTGGGATTCAATAGGTCTGCCTACTGTAGCCTACTGTATGTACAAATACTATTATTTAACCTTAAAACTCACTTTAACACCCACATGCTTAATGATCTTCAAGGAAATGTTAAATGACTGCTGATTTCTGCAGTTATAGGCCTACCTTATTTTCTTTGTTTTCTAATTTCACAGAAAGAATCTGTAAAATATTACTTAATATTTTATGGAAAATTACACATAATAACCCTGTAAAAATACAGACAATAACCTGTAAATTTAATTGTGGACCATTAAATTACAGCAAATATCTGTAAAATATTTACTGTATAATGACAAAATGGCAAAATTCTTTAAATAAAAATAGACCGTTACCTGTAAATTCCTACTTTATTTTCTTTCTTTCATTTTTTTTACAGTGGTTGAATGCAATACACAATAGTGATACAAAAAAAAAAAACATTATAGCCAAGATGCATAGGCCTACATGGACACACTTAGCTAGCGTCAACTCTACGCAGCTAAGACGTCGCTCGCGACCCTTTGGCATAATGCGAAAGGTGATAATAAATGCAGATAACGCTAGGTGATAAGTGTGAGGTTATTTGCAAGGTGTCTGCCAGCCAGTTTATGTTAGCAAGCAAACTTTAAAAACTGCCCAAAAAAACTGCTTGCTGGCGAAGTGCTAATTTCAAAATGTTACATATTACAAACGAATAACCGTTATTGTAACCAAAATATGTGTGAGTTCATTTGCAAAGTCAGTGACTGCTACACCCCACAGTAGGCTGCTTAACACCGACTATCAACATACAGGACGAGTTGACAAAGTCCTTGGGGCCTGCCTCAACGCAAAGATAGGGTTACACATTTTTGGAGGTGCGCACGTCGAGCTACGGCGGGGCTCGGAGGGGGGTTCGCAGCTACGCAGACGGGTCTGCGGGAGTATGTCCTTGATTTGAAGCAGAAACATAAATGCAGCATTTAGCCATTTTGTCAGAAAATCTGTAACTCCATTAAGGGGGGGGGGGGGTTTAAACTTTCGTGATTTTACCACTTTAAACAACACCTTTAAAATAAATTGGATAAAAACTTTATTAAGCCCGCCTCTATCTGGAATCTGATCCTAATGTTATGTTTTTCCAAACTAGGGGGTTTAAAATTCTTGTAATAACCCCGTCAAATTATTCCTTTAGGCAAATGTCGTCCCTCATCTTATATACTCTAATATAATTTGGAATAAGGACCTACTGTATAAACATAAATCTATTTTCTTTGATGGTTAGTAACGGAATTATTTTTGTATCTCAACTTTTCAATCAAAATGGTTCAATTTGTAATTATTCTGAGTTCTTGGTAAAGCATGGAATTCCTGTTACTCCAAAAGAGTTTGCAATCTGGCTGATGCAGTGCCACAAGGAGTTATCATGCTTTATAAAGGATTTTCTTTTTCCATCTCTTTGTTGCTCAGTGGATCTGTGTAAGACATTTGTAGGTAAATCATGCCTTTCTTCATCTAAATAAAAAAACAACAAGAAAATTTTGTCTTGTTTCGGTTGGAGTCTGTTTCTATGCCATATGTAGCCTAATTTCCTATTGGAATGGTTCTGTAAGTGACATTCCGTGGAAAAAAAGTTTGAACTTTACCTCATAAATACTAACAAAATGAGAGAAATTATACCTTTAAGTTAATTGTAGGTTTGATAAGTGCTCTCTCAAAAGACTTAAGAATGACATTACCCTTCTTTCTGTAAGAACACTGTGTTTAAGGACTTGGCACTTAATCTGGATTGAAAGATATAGGAAATTAGTCTGGACTGAGGGACTCTGGAGTACGGTTGTAATGTTATGACAATGACGATGGTTGTTAATGTTTTTGTGTTTTGTTGTAGTTTTCTTCAAGCATTTAATAATAATTTAAAAAATAATTTAAAAAATCAGCCTTTAGCCATGCTGTCTCTTCACCACTGCCATTTTTCTTTCTTTTTTCTTTTTTCCTGTCAATTCTGGTTATAGCCATCGTGAACGTCTTTTTTTTATTTATTTGTTGATGTTTCGATTAACATATTTTCTGTCATTTATCGACTAAATCTGGATGTCAACGGACGTTTAGATTGTGGCCAGATTGGACATCTTTATTCAAGTGGTTTATTGACTTTTTCTGGATGTCAACTGACGTCCAGATTATAGCCAGTATGAACGTCTGTTCTCGACTAATTCTGGCTGTCAGTGGACGTTTAGATTGTGGCCAGATTGGACATCTTTATTCAAGTCGTTTATTGACTTTTTCTGGATGTCAATGGACGTCCAGATTATAGCCAGTATGAACGTCTGTTCTCGACTAATTCTGGATGTCAGTGGACGTTTAGATTGTGGCCAGATTGGACATCTTTATTCACGTCATTCATCGACTAATTCTGGATGTCAACGGACGTCCAGATTATAGCCAGTATGAACGTCTGTTCTCGACTAATTCTGGATGTCAGTGGACGTTTAGATTGTGGCCAGATTGGACATCTTTATTCACGTCATTCATCAACTAATTCTGGATGTCAACGGACGTTCAGATTATAGCCAGTTTGAACGTCTGTTCTCGACTAATTCTGGATGTCAGTGGACGTTTAGATTGTGGCCAGATTGGACATCTTTATTCAAGTCGTTTATTGACTTTTTCTGGATGTCAATGGACGTCCAGATTATAGCCAGTATGAACGTCTGTTCTCGACTAATTCTGGATGTCAACGGACGTTTAGATTGTGGCCAGATTGGACATCTTTATTCACGTCATTCATCGACTAATTCTGGATGTCAACGGACGTCCAGATTATAGCCAGTATGAACGTCTGTTCTCGACTAATTCTGGATGTCAACGGACGTTTAGATTGTGGCCAGATTGGACATCTTTATTCACGTCATTCATCGACTAATTCTGGATGTCAATGGACGTCCAGATTATAGCCAGTATGAACGTCTGTTCTCGACTAATTCTGGATGTCAACGGACGTATAGATTGTGGCCAGATTGGACATCTTTATTCACGTCATTCATCGACTAATTCTGGATGTCAATGGACGTCCAGATTATAGCCAGTATGAACGTCTGTTCTCGACTAATTCTGGATGTCAACGGACGTATAGATTGTGGCCAGATTGGACATCTTTATTCACGTCATTCATCGACTAATTCTGGATGTCAATGGACGTCCAGATTATAGCCAGTATGAACGTCTGTTCTCGACTAATTCTGGATGTCAACGGACGTATAGATTGTGGCCAGATTGGACATCTTTATTCACGTCATTCATCGACTAATTCTGGATGTCAATGGACGTCCAGATTATAGCCAGTATGAACGTCTGTTCTCGACTAATTCTGGATGTCAACGGACGTATAGATTGTGGCCAGATTGGACATCTTTATTCACGTCATTCATCGACTAATTCTGGATGTCAATGGACGTCCAGATTATAGCCAGTATGAACGTCTGTTCTCGACTAATTCTGGATGTCAACGGACATTTAAATTGTGGCCAGATTGGACATCTTTATTCACGTCATTCATCGACTAATTCTGGATGTCAACGGACGTCCAGATTATAGCCAGTATGAACGTCTGTTCTCGACTAATTCTGGATGTCAGTGGACGTTTAGATTGTGGCCAGATTGGACATCTTTATTCACGTCATTCATCGACTAATTCTGGATGTCAACGGACGTCCAGATTATAGCCAGTATGAACGTCTGTTCTCGACTAATTCTGGATGTCAACGGACATTTAAATTGTGGCCAGATTTTGACATCTTTATTCAAGTCGTTTATTGACTTTTTCTGGATGTCAATGGACGTCCAGATTATAGCCAGTATGAACGTCTGTTCTCGACTAATTCTGGATGTCAACGGACATTTAAATTGTGGCCAGATTGGACATCTTTATTCACGTCATTCATCGACTAATTCTGGATGTCAACGGACGTCCAGATTATAGCCAGTATGAACGTCTGTTCTCGACTAATTCTGGATGTCAGTGGACGTTTAGATTGTGGCCAGATTGGACATCTTTATTCACGTCATTCATCAACTAATTCTGGATGTCAACGGACGTTCAGATTATAGCCAGTTTGAACGTCTGTTCTCGACTAATTCTGGATGTCAGTGGACGTTTAGATTGTGGCCAGATTGGACATCTTTATTCAAGTCGTTTATTGACTTTTTCTGGATGTCAATGGACGTCCAGATTATAGCCAGTATGAACGTCTGTTCTCGACTAGTTCTGGATGTCAGTGGACGTGTATATTGTGGCCAGATTGGACATCTTTATTCACGTCATTCATCGACTAATTCTGGATGTCAACGGACGTCCAGATTATAGCCAGTATGAACGTCTGTTCTCGACTAATTCTGGATGTCAACGGACATTTAAATTGTGGCCAGATTGGACATCTTTATTCACGTCATTCATCGACTAATTCTGGATGTCAACGGACGTTCAGATTATAGCCAGTATGAACGTCTGTTCTCGACTAATTCTGGATGTCAGTGGACGTTTAGATTGTGGCCAGATTGGACATCTTTATTCACGTCATTCATCGACTAATTCTGGATGTCAACGGACGTCCAGATTATAGCCAGTATGAACGTCTGTTCTCGACTAATTCTGGCTGTCAGTGGACGTTTAGATTATGGCCTGATGGGACATCATTTCTCAGTGTCATTAATCGACTAATTCTGGCTGTCAATGGACGTTCAGTTCATGGCCTGGACGGACGGACGTGATATCAACCTGTTTTGTATGTCCACAGACGTCCCTTGCTCAGTGGGATCATTCAAAACTAATAGGTCTTGTGTTAGATTTGAAAAACACTGCTATGTAAATGCCACACTCTTTTACCGATTGCCTACACCCAACGATCATTTCATTTCATTTATTCATTTATATAGCACAAATAAACACAACTATAGTTGCCCACTGTTGTGGTCATCACAGTTGATCATGTGTCAAAAAACTCATACATAATTTGTTCACTTAGAAATCAAAACTCATTGTTTTGAGAAAGAAAGAAATTACCCCTCCCCCATTTCTGTTTATAGTGTAAATATACATAATTTTAACCCTTAGAAATCAAAACAAATTTTTTGAGAAACATATACATTTTTCACCCTTGTATTTTTGTTTACAATATTTTGTAAATATAGATTGAATATGCATACAAGTCAAGTCAACTATATTTCTATAGCGCTTCATACAATACAAATTGTAATAATAGTAACAAATTCTGCTGTAAAGCCAATAGTGTCATTATTCAGCACAAGTCAGTTCAGTGTTGCTTCAGTTCAATAACTATAAAGTTCATCAATTGTGCACATACTATATATACAGTGTATTTGCACACATGTGCGTGTGAGTGGTGTGACAAACTCCTGTACACTTCACTGTACACTGAACAAGCACAAGACGCAAGATAGTGTTTTACATGTTTCACATTGTGTGTAGTTTGGCATGTATATGGCTAATCATTTGAGTAGAGTTACTATGCAAAACACATTTTTAGAAGAGTTAAAATACTATTAATGAAGTTTAAATGCAAACACTTTTGAAAACACTAAATATTCAGCAATATTATTGATTTGACTGTACTGAAACTATTGAAATAAGAACTGAACTGAATTGGATGATGACACCACTGTTTTCTATAGAGCTGCTTTGTAACTGAATTGAACTCATCTCATATTTGATGATCTTTACACAGTTATGAAAACAAAACAGGACCAACACTGAACTGACCTCAGCTGAACAATGACACTATTGTCTTTTTAGAGCAGAATTTAATTCTGTTCTCATCATTGAATCATTTTTTTCCTGTTTGTCTGTGTAAAGCTGCTTTGAAACAATCTCTGTTGTATATAGTGCTATATAAATAAAGGTCTTGCAAAAGATGTGTTATGTTTTGGACGTTGTGTGCGTGTATTGTGATTTTGTGTGGAGTTTAGAAAGATGGATCTATAGTTCTAAAGGGGATCTATTGAGGCCTATGAGAAATTAAATAAATGCGTATTCAGCAGTAAAATGACTGATATTAACAACATTAACATCTATAAAGTAAACGTATCATTTTTATTGGGTTAAATTAAAATATTCTGACAGTGCGTAACCACTATACACACACTCACGGAAACCTCAGAAACGGCAAGGCTGTTTCATCTGATTTTTGACTAGTTTAATCATTGAGTGATTTGTGGTTTGAAACAAAGGTGTGTGTCGAATTGAAACGCTTCTCACTGGATGTCACAATGCTGTTTAATACGCACCTGCTCTGAACATACATTAGGCCAAAGTGTACTTCGGTTTTTACGCATAGCCTTTCAAAGTATACTGCATTTGATAAAGGGGCACAAACACAGTCGGTCGACACATGAGCAGCAGAAAGTTTCATCTTTGTCCAGTGTCTGTGCTATTTCTCTACAGAGGTTATGAGCTATAGTTGGTTTTAAACTATAGTTGCAGCCCGGGCATCAGTTCACCCTCTCACACAAGCGCTCGTCAACGCCGGTGTCTGTTTGTTGTTGTTCCGTTTTCTTTTTCAACTGTGAAACATCTTCCCGAGTCAGTGTTTCCACCTTGTGGACAAACTAATTAGTGCAAAAACAATTGAAGGCGAGTGTGTGACCCTCGGGCGTGATGCCTGTGCCCTCGGGCCGCATGAAGATGATTGGGTTAGGATGTCTGACTAACAGAATAGATTTTATTATCTGGAGGAACTATAAGACACAGACGAGGCTGCGTTCAGCACGTGAGACTATGGCGGTGCTGTGGGAGTGAAATACAAAGTTCTGGCATGAAACTCTAGATGGTGCAGGCTAATAGGTCCCTTTACTCACCTGTTCATAAGCACATCATTATCTATAGGGGGAAGCTGATTGGTTCCTGCTGTATCTGTAGCCAATGAGCTCGCTGCTCGACCTTCAAATACTTGGGTAGCATTTGCCTTAGCAGTGCAGCACGCTTTCAGAAACCCTCCACCTTCCCCAGCTCCACCCGTATAGATCTGCAACGGGTATAATTCATGTACACTATATTGTACAGCTGCAGCAGCATGTCTTGCTCACAGCTGCGTGTCGTGTATGTATAGGCAGTAGCAAGTACTTGCTCTGCCGCAGCAATAACAGCAGCAGCGTAGCAGATCTATTCCGCCAAGACCAAACATACAACACCGTCATACCCATTACCATGCCAATCACTCCGAGAGTTGTCATGACAGAACTTGATTTAAATTATAGGTGGTTGTTGAACAGTTCTCCTCTTCTTGTCTCCTCCATTCCAGAACTATTCGGGAGCACTTGGGTGAGCAGGAAGTGTCCATCTCACTGACAATAGATGCCGTGGAGGAGAGCGACCTGGGGAACTATTCATGTTATGTGGAAAATGGCCACGGAAGACGACAAGCCAACATCCAGCTCAGCAAGAGGGGTAAGAGACACTTACAGTTGTTCAGAATTGCTAAAACACCTTTCTCGAAACCATCACCCACTTTCTCAAAACCTTAAACACAAAACCAAATCTTCAAACTACATTCAGAGAAGATCTGACTCTTTTGGAAAAATCAAACAATTTTATCTGTGCTCAAAATCAAATAATGCTTTCAGATTATACACACAGCCAGTCAATATTATAAACTCTACAGATCATTCATTAGACACTACATCAAAAAATGGAGAACAGCATCCAAAGCATGCAATTACAGAAAAAAAGGATATTGTAACAAACTAAACAAATTCTGCATCACGTCTTCCGGTTGCGTCCGGCTTGAGGACTTTGTTCACATCACAGGCAATGTGGTCTCTTGCCAGGCAAAGGGAAAAACCTTCTAGTGTGCCGATCCAGCCTTGACACACCTTGCCCTTCCTCGTCCTCATCCTCTTACTCATACACATCCGCCTCTGCCTCTCAGATTGTTTCCATCTATTGTTCATATCATCATTCACCTGTGCACTCTGAACTGGCTTAAATTGTACAGTTGGTTTGATCACATCACTATAAATAAGTGTGAACAATTTTGAGTCACTGTGTGTAAACGATGACAACTGTGTTGTACTTGTGTTTAACTTTTGCATGTCTGTGTTTAGCGTTTTGCAACAAAAGTGCATATCTGTGCGGAATGTGTCTAAGTGAACGAGAATGTGTTTAGAGTTTTGCAAAAAGAGTTCATGAGATTTGCAAATGGTGTCTAACTGCCTGAACTTGTTTAAGGTTTTACAGAAAGAGTGATTTATTCAACAATTTGGTTTAGGCCTTTGAGAATTTGGTTCAAAGAATGATGTTTAGTGTTTTAGCAATTCACAAAAACTGTAAGAGGATTGTGCACCAGATGCTAACATTTGAAACCGTTGTTTTCTACAGCACACACCGCTGCTACCGTCAGCGTCCACCAATTCCATAGACTTCAATTCATTCATTCATTGTTATAAATGAACCTTACAAAGTTTAAAAGATGCTTTGTGTAAAGGCAATTTTCCAGTAACAAGTTTAATGCTGTTTTGTTTTATGTTGTTTATTGTAGAGCAAAAATATCCATGTAGCTTGCTGATTATTTATCGGGAGCTCTCAGTTTTGATGAAAACAACTCGATGTTAAAGTTATTTTACAGTAAAATCCAGTTAGGAAATAGCATGAAATAGCAGAGAGTCAGAGGACAGCAGCAGCATTAGGGAACGCTCACAGTTTACTGGGAGAGCAGAACTATTCCCCCATATGAACAGAGCAGCAACGATGACAGAAAAGCAAATGCCACGTTATACACGACAAGGAGGAGCTGGGGAGGAGGTGGGTTGCAGAAGCGAGCAGCGAGCAGTTAGGAGCGAACTGAATCTGCTTAAATACGGCACCCTGATTTGAGCGTAGGCATTAGCAGCGAGGGGAGATGAACAGCAGATCGCTGATGAGACCGTGTAGTCGGCCGATAGCGTTAGCAGCATCTTGACTATAGCCTGCCAGAACTGACGCTGACGCTCAATTTATGGTTGGTCAATGTGACAATGGTTCCTCGGCTGGATCCGTTGCTCCTCCAAATGAAACTACCTGTAGCCTACTTCTGAGGTAATTTTTTCCAGGATTATTATTAAGATAGTACTATTATTCCTCACAGCGTCGTAAATCTGAGTCTCTTTCGGTGGTTATCCAGCTGATGTGGGCGTGGATCGCCTCAGAGCATTTGTGTTTGAATAGAGCGCGCGCACCGTGGGCGTGGTCAAATTAACTTTAATGACCTGAGACGAGAACGACTATCATCTCTCTCTTTTCGTACAGATTACATAAAATGAGAAAATTTGTTGTTTATATAAATTACTTCATTTAAAAGAAGATTTTAATCTGTAATTTGAGTCTCTTTTGCAATGATAAGGAAAAAAGTGAACTGGTATCGCCGGCGAGACCGCCGACCCCAGAGGGTTAAAGCAGCACTCAGTAAGAATTCCGTTTTTGTCAAACAGCGACCCCTAGAGTCGCTGTGGAGTACTTGTACTGTCGTGAATAGCACTCACGCAGAGATGGCCCCTCCCCCTGTACACCGGTACCTGTTCAGTAGGATGGACGCTGTAACGAGTGGAAATAAGTTATGGCCCCTTTAAGAGCTGCGCGCACCCAACACCACATGTATACGGCACCGGGTTATTTCTGTTTGATGCTCATTTTATCAGAATTTTATCAGATCTGTTTTTTTGCCGTAAAGCAATTCGTTACCTCGCGAGACCTGATATCACACGATACTTCCTAACACTCAGGCCGGCGGCTCGCCGGCCCAAAGTTGCAAGGGTGGTTTTGCGGCTCACAGGCACCAGGGGGGTGCGAGACGACCACCATTCAACATGAAATCAGTAATATAAACATTACAATGACTCCAAAGCTGTTCGGTTAAGGTAAAAAAGTTACTTAGTTCACCTTTAAGCGCGATTCCATGTTAATTGTGATTAATCGTGCAGCCCGATGATGAGTTATCATCAGATCCCAAAACCTGTGAACTGGGCTCAAAGACATCTCAGTTTGAATACCCTGTCACCGAGGCACCAGTTATGTAGAGGTTCTCACATGGGTTAGTCACACTTCACCTCAGGTGAAGGTGAAAGTATCAGATGACTCTTTCCTTCTCTGATTACAGGGCACCAGCCAAAGAACTTTGCCTTGGTACAATCAAAAGATTGTTGAACAAATAAAAAAATTGTACATTCAAGGGAGTTTGTTAGGATTCAACAATCCAAGGGAGGATTTGTGAGATATCAGCTAACTTGTAGAGCCTCTTACTGTATTATGAGCACAAGGAAGACACTAAATTAAAAACACTATTAAAAAGATAAACATGAGTAAATCAACAAAACTACTAAATGAATACAATGAATGATAAAGGAATAAAGTGCATAAGATGCATAAAATACAAGTGATTAAGTTGGGTGTGGTTATGACAGAGTTACATTATCTTATGGAAAGATAAACTGTTGTTTCTCTGAAACCTATAAGGTGAAGAACCAAACAAATAAATTGAAAGATTATGTGTTATTAACCGGCATCAGCTCTTCAATGTCTAATGTAAATTAGAAGATCATATCCTGGTAATGTACAACAATGCCAAGGTCTCTGGAAAGAGGTTTGGTTAAGTGATATTTAC
The DNA here is from genome assembly GCA_029959095.1 of Rhinichthys osculus. Classification (NCBI taxonomy): domain Eukaryota; kingdom Metazoa; phylum Chordata; class Actinopteri; order Cypriniformes; family Leuciscidae; genus Rhinichthys; species Rhinichthys osculus. Next base: position 61,720 of record JARWKJ010000022.1, on the reverse strand, counting down.
GTTCCATGTGGTCGAGTGAGCAGTCCGATGGTGTGGATGTTTTCCACTGTTTGTGCTGGGTAACATTGCATTGGGAAAAGGAACCCAACAGCCTTGAACATGAAGATCTGTGGGATGCTGATCTGCTGAAACACCGGAAGGGTCCTAAAATCTGGAACATGCAGACGAAGGAACCTTGAAGTGAAAGTTTGCACACCAGAGCTTAACCTTGTTGCAAATGTGTCTGTATGTCTTCTGCCAATCTGCGCCAGAAACTAAGAACTTGGTCAATCCGCTTTTGCCTCTCTCTCGGGACGCGTTGTAGTTGTAGATGTCTTGCTGGATGAAGACTGCAAATGTAGTGTAGCCCACCTTTCTTTCCCCTTTGGAACTCATTTGAATAAGCTAAAGCACACAGTTAGAACAGTGTCTTTAAAATGTTAACAATAGTCAAGTCAAGTCACCTTTATTTATATAGCGCTTTTTACAATGCAGATTGTTTCAAAACAGCTTTACAGAGATAACAGGAAAATAATGCTGTAATAATATTGTTAAATATAAAATTAAATGTCCCCAACTAAGCAAGCCAAAAGCCATTGGCGACAAAGGCGAAGAAAGGCGAAAAAGGTGACAGTGGCAATACAAAATTGGTTATTAAACCTATAAAAAAAAAAATTTACAAAAAACTTGAAGTAGTAGGAAAATTGTATTGTCTGCTTGTGTGTCTGCTTGTTTATCTGGGAATTTAGCCCTTGTTTGATTATTTTTATTGTGTTTTTATCTGTTTTATTTGTTTGTATCTTCTTATGCCCCCTTTCTTCATTTTCCTCAATGTTTTTAGTCCTTGTACTGTTACTCATCTTCCATCTTAAGGACCACAATGGAAACAAGCCTTTGGGCTTTTTTGTGTGGTTTTTTTTTGATATATTTTATTATTTCTTGAAGTTGCAAGACATAAATACACATTTGGTCATATTATACAACATTTTTGTCTTGTCTCACATCATCTTTTTTTTTTTTGTATGGGCTTTTTTGTGTTTTTATCCTTTTGAACACTTCGTGTTCATTGTTGTTGTTGTTCAATTTTTCATTCATTCAACCAAAACTCCATCAGTGACAGAATGAAGAAAAAAACCTTGGGAGAACCCAGACTCAGTCGCTCAGTTCTCCTCTGGCCAACGAATTACAGGTCAGAAGTCATATTGGATCAGAACATTAACAATATTTATCCAGTTCCCTCTAGTTGGACGTCGGAGTCATCACGCCGGTATGGAGACGAGTTAAAACAATACATTTCTCACTTTCCAAATCAATACCAGAATACCTTTGGCAATGTTCTGAACACATAGATTCCAAACAAGATGGAAAAAGACTGACCTGTCTTGCCTGCATTGATTTGTAAATTAACAACTAAATTAACTGCAAATAACTGTCACTGAGAATACTTATTTCTCTGAAAAAGTATAAAAAGGATGTGTCATATTTTACATCAATTGTAAGGATTCCAAACATAGTTATGAATGGACTCTTGTGGCTTCTCAGCCATCACTGCCATATCCAAAATGTCCCAAATAATTTGTATGACGGTCCAGGCTTAACCCTTGGGGAGGTGGGGGGCAGAAACCTCCTGTGGACCAATGAGAAGACACTTTTGTGTGTCTCCTACTCTCTTGATCTTTTGATAATCACAATCATAATCAGTGCTTATAGTAATTTATGAATGATGCCTGCTGGTGCTGCTCTGTTTCTGGTTGAAGATGTTGAGGCCAATTGAAAAGCATCTTTTGCCGTTTCCCTCACTCATCTCTCTTTATACTCTCACACAACTTCTTTCCTTTTCATTGTGTGTCTATGTGTGTATGTGTATTTTGATGCCTTTCTCACCCTGTGTTTGGTCTCTTCGAACAGAAGATGATCCATAAATGACTGAATGCAGGAATTCCACATGAGATACATTTGTTCCTTGTACATTTGTCTGATACAATGTCCATCTAACAGACACATTGAGCTCAAGGAGTTGAAAACAACCCTGCTCCACATCCGGTGCATCTGTTGTATCAATGAAGCCGTTCCCTCACCTCTGTCTTTCATTCCATAATGTTGAACACAAACACGCGATTGCAGCCGCCATCTCCGCTCTGACACAATCAAACGCCTCCATTGAACACATCTGCTGATGCAGACCTGACACTAGAGCACAAGACTTGCGTCTGCTGGGTCTGTCAGGTCTGTCGCAGCGTGAACTCTGCCCATTTAAAGAGCATTCATCTTCATCCGCCACTGCAGCCAAGCAGGGGCGGACTGGCCATCTGTGTGATCTGGAGAATCACAGGACGGCCGGTACTCGGCAGGCCGGTCCACCACCTGCCACACACGCAGTTACAGACATACCAAGTCTCCCGGAAGTTCCGGGAGTCTCCCGCATATTGATAGCGGCTCCCTGATGCCCGCAAATTAGTTAAAATCTCCCGGAATCTAGAGCGAGCAAGAGCGCGCATGCGTAGCGCGCGCACGGCAGAGGGAGGAGGGAGCTAGAGACCTTGCGTGTGTGTGCTAGTATGTGTGTGTGCCTCATGAAGCGCATACAAGGACCCAACCAGTGCGGGCGGGCTTTTATCTCTACTACTCCCGAACCGAATTAATCAGAAATTAATTTGCAAGTTACTTGCTAGGGATGATGTTAGGAAGTGATATTCAGCTTGCTACATTTTTAATGATTACAGTAGTTAAAACAGCTAAACTTCAACATTTTAGCTGTAAAATGCAACATGCAGTAGCTAATATTAAGAAATATGTTGTGCTTTTACTTTTAAAAATGTTGGTAACGTTACAGTTAATGCTTACAAACTTTGAAGATTTTTAATACGAAGTTACATTTGTAATGGTGTAGGGCCTAGCCTATTTTCATTTAGATGTGGTATTATTATTTGTGCAGTAGCTAAGATTAATTACTGCATAAATTAATTAAGATTATTAAGTAATAAATTCATTTTAAGACAGCATGGAATATATTGTATAATATGCTGTTAGCTATAATTTGGATGGTAGTATCATGAGTAGGGTGACCAGACGTCCCGTTTTTCCCGGGACAGTCCCGTATTTCAACTCTAATTTTAGTGTCCCGACTTATTATGAAAAAATCATGTTTTGTCCCGTATTTCATCGTTAATATATTTTTTTTATATATTATAGGTTTCGTTTTCGAAAGGCTACGTGAATATGTATGTATGTTATCTTCAAAACCGTTTAGCGCGCGCATGACAGAGAGGGAGAGAGGGAGAGACCTTGCGTGTGTGTGCTGTAGTACGCATTAAAACGCCAAATTAATACGCATGCGTCTTATACCCACCACCCCCCCAAACCCCCCCCCCACCCTCTGTGTCGGTCCCGTATTCAACACCGAGAAATCTGGTCACCCTAATCATGAGCCACAATTGAAGTCATGTGACACTCATGCCAGGCGGCAGGCGTTATTGTTGTTGTTGTCGAGTTTCCGCGCGCCGATTTCTTTGGGCCGGGCCTAGTCAAAGTCCAGGGCCGTTTTTTAGTCCCAGTCCGTCCCTGCAGCCAAGTAGAGGTGAAGGATCCTCTTGCATTTAACATCGCAGCAGCGAATTCTCCGATAAATTTGGTCCTCACAAGTATAGCTAAACATGCCCACTGACACACACACACACACACACACACACACAGGAATAAAGGAAAGGTTCGTTCCTTTGCATTTGTTTGAAATGTTTAACACATAAAGGAATGAACAGTGTCAGGCATCCTGAACTGAGCGACAGACGTGTGTATTGTTCATTGACAGAGTGAGTGTTTGTTGAGCATGTTATAACTGTCTCTCTCTCTCTCTCTCTCTCTCTCTCTCAGCAGAGCTCATGTATACGGTAGAGTTGGCTGGAGGTTTGGGAGCCATTCTGCTGATGTTGATATTTTTGGTGTCCCTGTATAAGTGTTACAGAATTGAACTCATGATCTTCTACAGAAATCACTTTGGCAGTGAGGATGTGGACGGAGGTAAGAAATATTATAAAGAAGTTCTAACAATCCAGATAGAACACCTTAAAAAAGACAAATTCATTCATTATGGTGGATTATTTTTTTACTTGTCGTTTTTCTTTCACAATAAATGAATCAATGAAGAGGCATGAGGTTTTTTTGGCCAAAAATATGGTCAGATTATTGAGAAACATATTTTTATTAACATTAACATATCCCAAGAAAGATATTTCTAGACATTTTCAATTTTGTTATCATTGTGTCCCTCAGATATAGGCTGATTGCATATATAAATAAGAATAAATAATGAAACACCATAATCCTCATAAACAATCAGGAGTTTCTTTAAACCATTTACGTTAAATGACGTGCACAACCTGATAACAATGGCCATATGAGCCAACATGCCCATACCCTAACACATTTAATAAGCTGTTTCTTTTTCCTAATTGCCTAATTTTATTCCTGATTTTATATATATATATATTTTAAAAATCTTTGATCTTCTCAGTTTTATGTTTTGAGTCCTACTCCAGTGGGGCTTTTCTTTGAAAGGGTTGCCTTCAGCTTTCGGGCATGTGTGGCTGTAACAGGTGCCTGTGTGGCAGACGGGGAAGGAAGATAAGGAATGAGAAGGCAGAGGGACAGTAAAACACCTTTGACTTTATTCTACTATTAAACTTTCTTTAATTGTGCCTCTCAAGGAAGGCAGAAACAGATTTTCCATTTGCTCAAAGTTGGAAGGAATCAGGGTTTGTCCATTTGTAGTGGACAGTGGACAGTCAATACTGAGCATGGCCCTTCCTCATAGACACACAGACAGATTTACTCATAGTGAAGTTCATCCACACGGGTAAATAAAGTGAAGAAAACATCTGTTACCTAAAGCTGCTTTTCATAATGAATCTCTTTCATAATTAAGTGGCAGAGGTTTGTGAGTATATTTCATGTTTCTAGGCACTGCACCAAATGCAAGCCTTTTGAGATGCAAATCCTTCATGAACACAGTCGAGACGTGTGGCGGTGTAAAGGGAATCCTGTAGCTACTGCTCAGGATCAAAAATATTGCTGCTGTTACGAGTTAAGAATGCGTAGTGTGGAGAAGAACTGTTTAATTGTAAGTCTCCATTCTGTTTGTGTGTTGTAAGAAAATAAAGACTATGATGCGTACGTGTCCTACACTAAAGTGGACCCAGACCAGTGGAGTCAGGAAACCAGAGAGGAAGAACGTTTTGCTTTGGAGATTCTGCCAGATGTTCTGGAAAAGCATTATGGGTATAAACTCTTCATTCCTGACAGGGACTTGATCCCAACTGGAAGTAAGTTGCATTATTTGTAAGGTGTGTGTGTGTGTAAACATGTATCACTATGTGTGTTCTTGTTAGTGTGGAGTTGCATCTTCATCCAGTTGAATGTTGTATGGAGAAAGTTTCATGATTATTTTCATGTCAAGTTACTTTTGTTTCAGAAGCTTTTATTTGTTTGGTCTGTGAATATTTTAGATCTGTTATCTGTGCTTTCAGTGAAGCTTCTTGTACAAGTTTGTTTGTGTTTTTGTTTGCTCGTCTGACTCCACACATATACTGTATCTGTCTTGCCCTTTTTACTTCAAAAAATTCCATGTGTGTTTGTCTATACTTATGTCTGTTGTCCGGGGACTGTTAGATGTTAATATGGGACAAGGTGCACATAATCAGGGCTAATTAAGCATTGATTTGATTTTAGGTGTTAAACTCATAATTGCTCTTCAATGGGCAGCTCAAGCAATGTTTGATGTGAAAGACTTTAACAAAAATTGCAGCAGTGTAATATATGTTACTCTGTTAGCCCCGCAGTCCCATATTAAGCTGGATAAACTGGTGATTCTAACTGGAAATCCTAAGGCAAAAAGATACAGTTATGCCAGTTTCTCTTGTGGAAGTCCTCGCTTTTTTTTTCTGATTGAGTTTATGCTGAATCGGCTGATCCGACTTTCAATGTTGAAATATTTATGTCTAGGTTTCAGCAATGATCATTTCCAGGATGACACAAGACTCCTTAGAGGTATTCTTCCCTAGCCTTTTCCACTTGTGTCAAAGACTGACTCACACCCTTTTACAAACTTCACTTTTGGGGGAAATTGGGACATGGCGCTGAGTTGAACCAGATTCAGGTTGAACTGAACACCATCATGTTCTGAATGGGTCAGATTAGAAGAAGAGACCAGTGTCGAGATCTATTTAGTTCTGCTGTTAGAGAGCAAGTGCTTTTGTGATTTAGGGAAAGAATCGTACAAGGTGTTGAACAGCATTATTATGTTTTTACAATTTCTTGTAAATTAAATAGTCACTGTCAATTTCCACAATAAGACCTTTTGGATTAGATGTGTCTAGTCATTTAACACAGACGCACACACAGAGATTGCCCTCTCTTTCACTTAAATACCATTTGCAGGCTTTTTTTGTTAGTTTTAGGCCAAAGTAATGCAGCACTGAACGAGTTTTGTTTTCTCATCAATGCTATTTTTGGTCAATATATTAAACTGCCTTGTTCAGAGACTTCAGCTCCATGAGTTCAGAGCAAGATTTGTGTTTGATGTCGCTTTGTCTGTCCTGTTCCCCGTTCTGTGTTTTCAGTGTTCCCTCATTGAATCATTCTACTGTTGTCACACGTTAGTGAAGTCTTTTGATGGAGAGTTTTACTCTGCACACAGCGCTATGCTATGGCAGTATTTAGGACACATTAGATTTGTGTTTTATTTGCATGTTGTCCTTTTCAAAGCAAAACAGATTGAATAATAACAGGAATGATGTGTGACATTTTGAACACATGGAAGCTATTGATGTTCTGCCTCTCTTTCTCTCCCAGCCTACATTGAGGATGTGGCTCGCTGCGTCGACCAGAGTAAACGTCTCATCATCGTTATGACGCCCAACTACGTGGTGAGACGCGGCTGGAGCATCTTTGAGCTGGAGACTCGACTGCGGAACATGCTGGTCACCGGAGAGATCAAAGTCATCCTCATCGAATGCGCTGAGCTGCGGGGAATCATGAACTACCAGGAAGTTGAGGCTCTCAAACATACCATAAAACTGCTAACGGTCATCAAGTGGTCGGGACCCAGGAGCAGCAAGCTCAACTCCAAGTTTTGGAAGCAGCTGCAGTATGAAATGCCCTTTAAGCGCCCGGAGCCCAAGCTGTCGCATGAGCAGGTGCTGGACGTCAGCGAGCAGGGCCCGTTCGGGGAGTTGCAGACCGTCTCTGCGATCTCAATGGCCGCAGCGACGTCCACCGCCATGGCCACCGCTCATCCTGAGCTGCGTTCTACTTTCCACAACACGTACCACACGCAGCTGCGACAGAAGCACTACTACAGGAGCTATGAGTATGACATTCCTTCCTCTGGCACCCTCCCGCCTCTGTCAGCACTCGGGAACCAGCACACGTACTGCAACATCCCCATGACTCTGGTGAACGGCCAGCGAGCGCCGGGGAAACTGCCCCGTGAGCAGCAGGCCATCGAGGAGCAGCTCGTGAACAATGCCATGCTGCCACTCTTGCCCAGGGAAACCAGCATTTCCAGTGTGATCTGGTGACATCGCCGGGAAGGCCATTGGTCGAAAGTTAATGGCACTTTTTAAGACCCTTAAAAACCGCTGCTGTTGACTTTGCACCACAACTCACAGGGATTCGAAACAAGGGGCAAAAACTCGAGACATGTAGTTGAGATGAGAGATTAGGAAAGCTCGGAGAGCCCATTCAGTTCCATTCTCTTTTACAAACAGCTCATTCATATACTCTCAAGGAATACAGGGTCTTGTACATATCATTTGCAGTTTCTTTGTAGCATTGGTATTTTTTCAGTTTAGAATTATTTTTTTTTTTAACCATGTCTGATTTGTTCTTTTCCCCCTTATTATAAAATGACTGAGCAGAGACACGTGAGACAGAGGAAAGGCTGACCCGATGTGTTTTTCTCTTGACCTACTGTTTGAAATAATACTTGTTTTGAGTCATTATAGAGTTTGTGCCGTTGTGACGTTTTCCTCTTTTGAGATTTAATTTTTTGTGGTTGGTTGATGAAATCAAGGAAAAACACCTTTATGCAAATGCTACTGAGGCCTGAAAGCTCTTCTCCTTCCTGAATGAACGGCCGAGCAGACGACATTCACGAGGAAAAACTAGATGTCATTATGAAGCTCTAGTGTCTCTGCTGCTCTCTGTTTCTCTATTTAAGATATTGAGACTTTCTATTAAAAAGGAAGAAAAAAAACAGCCTTGCTTTTCAGCTTGATAGGGAGAACTTAAGAAAAACTGTATATTATTTTAAAATATATATTTTTTTTTTTATAACAAAAGAATTTGTTTGGAAAGACATACAGTACTAAGTCACATTTCATTCATTCCTCTAATGGACGCACTGGAGAAACATTTTAGCTCATCAATTAATCTCTTTTCATAGAGAACAAATTGACAAAAGTATTTTTTATGTCCCTGTCAAATCATGGATGAGCAGGGGAAAACCAATATTTGTGTTTTAATTTTCCCCTTGATACTGGCATCATTTATGAGAGAGCATAGCAACTAGATATGTATTCAATTTATAATATAATTATCTCTCTATATATATTTGCAAAGACATTTTCACATCAGAAAAGTGCTTAATCTGTCTCTAAATAGTTACATTATTTGTTCTCTTCACTGCACATTTAAACCTGTTAACCTCCACTATAGTGCCTCCAGCTGCTCCACAACAAACACCACCAACAGGTTTGGAGTGTTACTGCATTCTGTCACTGTTTATAAGGTACTGCCATCACATCACTTCTCTCCACCTCATCAGTGTGACATTTTCCACGTTCTAGTGATTGTAGAAACTATCATTAGGGGAAGGAGCAGACCTGGGCTAATTTTTACCTCATTTTATACAATGGGCCAGTCCTGTGTCAGTAACTAGGGGCAGCTTACACACACCTCTACTGTCGTAGCTGAACGCAAGACAAGTAGAGGACCGAATGAAAGAAAAGCGATGTCCAATATATTTACGAGGGTCAGTTAGTCAGCCCTTGTGTGCTGGACTGTCTAGGCATTCATTAATGAAGCTGTCCGCCACACACACTGCACAGCCTAGTTCTGAGTTGTGCAGATGTTCAGTTTAGTTTTAGATGCCATGTTTTTTATTAGTCTCACTGTCAATCTAATGAAGGCTTTACATCAATAACTCACAACTCTGTTAGCATGTAAATGAAGTGAAACCAAAGCTGGCAATTAGCGATGGATGCATACTTATATTTTGCCTTCTCACTTGCGCTGGTGGGAATCAGGGGTAAACCACCCTGGATTTAAAGTAGGAGAAAAAAGATCAACATTTTCTTGCAAATTCATTGTTGTACCAATCTATACAGAACAGCATGGACGTGTTGTTCACATTGTATATTTTATCAGTAGTGCCAAAAAGAGTTAGTGTATAATATTAAGAACAGATCATATGCAAAAATCTGTAACTCACAGAGGCGAGAAAAAGAAAACGGGGTCGTGCCAACCTTCTCATTAAGCATTTCATCTTAAACAGACCCCAGATTTCCAGTCTGTTGATGCCAGCTCTGTTTGGAACAATCTGTTGGTGCTGAGCTCATCTCACAATCACTGATCTGCTAAAGCCCGAGTGAATGACACCAATCTGATTATTTCCACATTATTATTTTACTTTTCATATTTCTACAAGGATTTTTTTCTTGTATTTTATATTACATTGTGTAAATATAAATTGAAATGTTAATAAAATGAAGACAATCTAGCCAGATTCATGAAAAAATAACTGTTGGCATTTTCAAAGAGAGTGGCAAATTGTTTCATGAACATTTCTGATATTACTGATCAAAATAAAAATACTATTAATAATAATAATAATAATAATATATATATAGCACAGAATTAGTCTCTGGCACTTTCACCAATCTTACACTAAAGATTAAGGTTCTGTTTGTCTCCTGTTTTTGAAATTTTCTCTTTTTTATTCTGTATCTGCAATGTTAATTGAAGAGAAACTATCATTAATAACAATAAAATACACATTTATTAATATTTCATGTTGTCCTATTTGTTTAAATTGAGTTATTTAAATTCACACAATTAGATGTGAAACTGGGTTAAAGCATAATGTAGTGGTAGATCAGAATAAGATGTTGGAATGTTTTATACAGTGTGATTGAATTGGTTCAGGCTACTCTGCTGTCTGTACTGTGCATGTGTGAGCGAGAGCAACCTGTCGTGTGACGTGAATCTGCCACGGCTCTCAGCTTCCAATTGAGAACCAGCCACAGGCTGCATCCGAATACGCCCACTTTCCTCCTATAGTTGAAAAATCAGTATGTGATCAGAATGCAATCAGTATTTATACAACAGTGGATGAAAAATACCTGGATTACCTACTACTTCCATTGAGATTCTGAAGTGCGCATCTGATCGACACTTTACTATCCCATGAGGCCACTGGAAAGGATTTGTGAATGGTAGTGAAGCGACAAACCCTAACTCTGGTTCCTCTTCAGTTGGTCAGTCGACGCCACGTTGAGACCGATGAATAGGAATCTCACTAGACAGGCCAATCTACTTCGAGTAAAACTAAACTAGCCAATGCACATTAGCTTGCAATCATTTGCATCAGCTGCTCAGCCACGCAGCGCGGGTATATAATGAGCAGCAGGTGCGATTGCACTTCAGCTTTTTGCTTCGGAGCCGAGCGTTTCGACGCTGTTCTCTTCTGTGAAGCTGTTTATATTAACCCTCTGGGGACCAAGAACGCACCCGTGCGTTTTGGCAGATTTTTTTCACATAGCAGAAAAACAGACTTAAACTACTCCATCATTTCTGGTCATACAGAGTTATGAAACATTAAAAAAACTGTTAAATGTCTACTTTTTTATGTGCCCACCTACAATCGAAATAAAATATTGGGCTTTTGTAAAATAAAGAAAATAAACAGGGTGTGCGTTCTGGCTCTCCGTATCCGTGAACTTTTTTCTGGAGCACGTCTCTAAACTTAAAAAAAACTCAGCTAATACTATTCACCCAGACATGAGCAATATATGTTTATGATCATTTAAGTTTGTACTTTTAAATTATCTAATTTAAAACTAAAATAAATATTCCCTGTTTATGTAATCTATATAAAAAGAGAGATGTGTCAGCCGTTCTCATTATCGTTCTCGCATCTCATTATTCCGCTAATGTGACACGCCCACGGAGAGCGCGCGCTATTCAAACGCTAATGATCTGAAGCAACACATTGAGACATGTAAAACGCCCATATAAACTCGGTAAACACACTATATTTAGTCAGATTAATGTACTGTCGTCTTGCGCGGCTGTGAGGAATAATCCTGGGACATTTACCTGCCTCAGAACAAGTGCTGGTTTATTTTCACTTCGAGGAGCGAGCTGAACTGTAAGTGTTTTATTCTTGTGCTTTGTTCTAATCGCGATATATAATAACGTTAGTGTCTGTAAACGCAAAAATAGCCTACTGTTTAAATTTGAATCATGTTTCTGTGTGTGTGTGTGTTTGACTAGTTTAGGATAGATTATAAAGTTTTAACTCTAAAATAGACATCAAATAAGCTTTTGTTAGCAGTTTCTGCTCATATGTTAAATATATAGTATGTTTTGTCAAAAATAAACTTATCAACTGTTATAGTGTTTGTTCCAGCTAGGCTATATCAAAATAATGAATCCTTAACTTTGAAATATGTATAATAAAAAATGTATTGGCATACTTTAAAAAAAAATACTTTATAAGAGATTTATGGAAAAAGACAATTTTCTTTTCAAGATGTTTCCAAATCTAACTTTGAACCAATTCTGTTGAATGGCCCATATAACCTATTTGAACAGGATTTGTTTCCAGGTATGACTAAAAATGTGCTTGTGACGTTCATTTATATTTTGATTATATATATATATATATATATATATATATATATATATATACACACTCACCGGCCACTTTATTAGGTACACCTGTCCAACTGCTCGTTAACACTTAATTTCTAAGCAGCCAATCACATGGCGGCAACTCAGTGCATTTAGGCATGTAGACATGGTCAAGACAATCTCCTGCAGTTCAAACCGAGCATCAGTATGGGGAAGAAAGTTGATTTGAGTGACTTTGAACGTGGCATGATTGTTGGTGCCAGAAGGGCTGGTCTGAGTATTTCAGAAACTGCTAATCTACTGGGATTTTCACGCACAACCATCTCTAGGGTTTACAGAGAATGGTCCGAAAAAGAAAAAACATCCAGTGAGCGGCAGTTCTGTGGGCGGAAATGCCTTGTTGATGCCAGAGGTCAAAGGAGAATGGCCAGACTGGTTCGAGCTGATAGAAGGGCAACAGTGACTGAAATAACCACTCGTTACAACCGAGGTATGCAGCAAAGCATTTGTGAAGCCACAACATGCACAACCTTGAGGCGGATGGGCTACAACAGCAGAAGACTCCACCGGGTACCACTCATCTCCACTACAAATAGGAAAAAGAGGCTACAATTTGCAAGAGCTCACCAAAATTGAACAGTTGAAGACCGGAAAAATGTTGCCTGGTCTGATGAGTCTCGATTTCTGTTGAGACATTCAGATGTTAGAGTCAGAATTTGGCGTAAACAGAATGAGAACATGGAACCATCATGCCTTGTTACCACTGTGCAGGCTGGTGGTGGTGGTGTAATGGTGTGGGGGATGTTTTCCTGGCACACTTTAGGCCCCTTAGTGCCAATTGGGCATCGTTTAAATGCCACGGCCTACCTGAGCATTGTTTCTGACCATGTCCATCCCTTTATGGCCACCATGTACCCATCCTCTGATGGCTACTTCCACCATGTCACAAAGCTCTAATCATTTCAAATTGGTTTCTTGAACATGACAATGAGTTCACTGTACTAAAATGGCCTCCACAGTCACCAGATCTCAACCCAATAGAGCATCTTTGGGATGTGGTGGAACGGGAGATTCGCATCATGGATGTGCAGCCGACAAATCTGCGGCAACTGTGTGATGCCATCATGTCAATTTGGACCAAAGTCCCTGAGGAATGCTTCCAGCACCTTGTTGAATCTATGCCACGAAGAATTGAGGCTGTTCTGAAGGCAAAAGGGGGTCCAACCCGTTACTAGCATGGGGTACCTAATAAAGTGGCTGGTGAGTGTATATATATATATATATATATATATGTCTGTGTGTGTGTATATATGTATATATATTTTCCTTGCATTCTTTCTTGTGACACACCTGAATGAATGCATCTTTGTCTTCTCAGGTGAGAATCACCTAATTATACATGAGGGGGTTGGGCCGTTCACGCCCATTCGCATTTTGCCTTTCAAACAAAAAAATGTTTTTCACAATTTAAAGCAATCTATGGTGTTATGTGAATGATTAGAAAGGATGATTTTCAGATCATTTTGAAGCAAATGCTCTAGGCCACAACTTCCATTAGTCTTGTGGACACATACTTCGTATGTGTTTTGTAACCTTATTTCAGAAACTTTAATTTTTAGTTTTATCAATAAACATGCATAAACAATATTCTCTCAAAAATACAAACATGTACATACATGTTGCTTACATATTATGGTAGCCCTGTTTGTGCTAAATATAGTGTAATTTCACCTGTGCCAGTAATATGTTTATAAGCAACTGAAAAAAGGACAAATGTCAGGGCATGTCAAAACATCTCAAGGACCCCAAAAACACCTTGGTCCCCAGAGGGTTAAATTAGGGTTAGAGGAACCGGTTTGCTTATCAATATTATTTGGAAATCATCTACTTTGCAAAAACTACTTTAAGATTCATTAACATACTAACACTAACTAAATGTCATTTGTAAAATCATCCTCTGGCTCATGCCAAAGCATTCTAAGCTCTTCTAGACATGTTTGTCTGAATGGCGCATTGCAACTCCTGTATGGACCTTATTTACAGATGTATGTGACTGCCACATTTTTGTTCTTCTAGACAAATATGCAACAGAGTAAATTCACTTTAATCCATTGATTTTTGTTCCAGTCAGATCCTGACATGCCAAAGTAACCTTCTGGAATCTCAACAGCTGCCCAGATGAGAAGTGCTTCCAGGTTTGAGGACCAACCTGTGATCCTTGCTATATTCAAATTTGCTTGTTCTTTTTTTTTTCTGGGTCTTACCATATTCCCCAAAAACCTTATGTTGAATGTTCCCATACTTCAGTGTAGCTTGTGATCTTACAATACTAGGCAGAGTGTAGTGTCAGTTGTCTGCAGGTACAAATCCACTGCTATTTGAGCTCAGATACCACATGGGGTGCCCCGAACTTAATGACTTGGACGTATACAGTGTGTGCACCAAAGAGCTTTAGGGATGGTTGATCATCGGTGTGTATTGATGAAACGAATGGACTTAATCAAAATGCTCTAGACATCATAAAACCTTCCCCCTCTCCCCTGTTGTCATCGGCCCTCAAACCAGTTCTCTTCAAAGACGGTTATCACCTCCACTCCCCTGAACGATCTCAGCAAGAGACTGTGTCTGCAACCCTCAAAGACAGGACAGGAGACCAGACGACACTAGCCATTTGGTCAAAGACTATAGAGATAAACTTTACTCCACTGGCTGAAATCTTAAATATATGCTGGACTGGTAAGAGAATACCAAATTATGTGAAATGATGAAAGGTTTCCTGAACTGTCAGCTCAAATCTGCATTTCATTAAATCTGTAGTTTATTATCTAATGAGAAATATCACAACAGACAACGGTATCCATTTTTCTAAACACTTAACATTACTTACTATGTTTTGCAAAAAGGCTTATCCTTTACAAACTGTAAAGTCTTTGTTACAAATAGAATTGCCCTGATCACATAATGATGTATTATTTACACTGAAAGCAGTAAAATAAATAGTTTGGGTAAAAGTTTTGGAAATCAGTACAGCTGTCAGTTTGTGACAAATCTTACACCACACACAACAGCTAATGTGCTAATGTGCTAACATCAGTCGATAAATGGTCAGTTACCCGCTGAATGGCAGTGATATCAATATCTGTGAAGTTTCAGAACTACAAATACAAATAAAATAACTATAAACATGGTGTGAGACCTATAGTTGTTCAACAATTTTTTAACCCAAGTGTGGCAGCTTTAACTATAGGTACACTAAAGATTTAGGAAATTCTGCTTAACCTACACGTTAGCATGGATAACCAGGCCTCAAAGTGAGGTGGGCTGTTATGAAGTTACCGACTACGCCACCCTGGGGCCTCTTTCCGGGGAAATGCCCTTCACCCTAGAGCAAGGCTCACAGGTTCGTTCTAACAGAGTCAGGTATCAGACATGGGTTGAGTATAAAACAATAGAAAACGTTATTTTCCGATCAATAAAAAGTATCCAATTTTATTTAACACAACAACACCAATAAATAAAAAAGAATCCACACAAAATAACACACGGACGCTCACTTCAGAATTGGGCACTGGCTCTCCTTGACAGAAATGACAGAGCAATCATACGTGCACACTCACGCCACACCTCACTGTGAGCACAGCATTCAGGCAAAAGAACCCACCAACCACAATCGGGAAGAGACGCTTATCCTTCTGCAACTGGCTGCCCCAATTCTGAAGAGAAAAGAAAATAAGACGGAGTAGCACAAAACACACACACACACACTAAACCAGTTATATAAAAAACATTAACCAAAGCGACAGGCAATCTAAGACACAATCTTAAAAGAGTTCACCACATCAGTTTGGCTCATCAAATCAAAGTGCAGCGTCCGGTCACCCCGACAACCAATTCTATAATGGACGGAAATGGGAAAAAGCAGCCAACAATATTCCAAAAACAAAAAAGGAGACACATTCAATAGGCCGCCCTTGGGTCGACCGCACATAAGAAATAAACAAGAGAAAACTTAAATCACACAAAACATATACATGGATAATATAACCAGCACAACTCAAATCAAAATATAAACTACACAACAACAATCAACTCACAGGAAAATCAAATCATGTTGAAAGAAAACAAACTGCAGAAAGGAATGGTGACAGTTAGGTGGCTGATCTAATATTAAGGATGCCACTAGAGGCTTTTGACTCAAATTGGTTACTCACGGCCCAAAATCAACGGTCCAGCTGATTGAGTGTGTTAAACACAATGAACAATGGAGAAGGGACCATGCACACCGCGTGAACACGCAAGCAGAAACAGAGTTAATGGCGCTCATCTGCCGGTTCAATAGAGCAGACAAACTCGTACGGTCCTGTCTCCCTCAAACCCTGGAAACAGGATATAGTCACGGTGACAAGTCCGATTATGTCGAAACAGGCAGCAAAAACAAGGCAGACAGCAAGAGGAACATCCGCACGGAGGGTTAGATGGAACCCAAAGCCCACTGTAACATTCCTTGCACGTTGGCCCGCACATTAAATATAACCAAAATATGAATTTGGCCAGACCAGCTACTAGCGATCATATGGTTGTCAACTCAGTTAAAACATACCTGTAGTGCGATTCACACGGCACCAAAACTGCTGCGCATTAAACACCCATCCATGAAAACAGATCAAATTGAAGGCATCCCACAAAGCTCCTCTGTCCACACCTTAACAAAAGAAAACCCATGGAATCCCTGTGAGACAACCAAATGAACAAGCCACGCTACGATCACTGCCAACAGCTCCTACCTTACAAACATTCGCGCATCCCGCCGGAAACACGGTGACTCGCTCAATGACGCAGAGAGAACGCACACCCATAGCCACACCCTTATATATTACCGAAGGAACACAATTAAAGGGCACTCCCCCTCATATTAAGTAACCCCGACAGAAGTAAACAGTACAGCTACACAAGCATCACATGCGAAGTGCTTGAATGCCGTGAATTACAAAAACTCCCCACTGTTGTTGTAAGGTCGGAGGACTACAGAACATTGATGAGCTCATAGCAAAAGACCAGGGGTCTCATTTATAAAGCGCGCGTACGCACAAAACGGGGCTGGAAACGTACGTACGCCAGTTTCCACGCAAAGGTTATGATCTATAAAAAACAAACTTGACGGGAGAATGTGTGCACCTTTAAGCAAAATTTGAGCCGTGCGTACGCACGTTTTGGAGACGGAGCAGTTTGGCGACACCAATGGTGAGCTGGAGCTAAATGTCTTTTTGGTCACTTTTAGACCGAATATCTAAAGAAAATTATACATACAGTATACAGAAAGATAATACAAATATAATTTCACTCACCAAGCCTATCACATGAAGCAAACATCCATCCCTTTTTAAATGTCCATCCCTTTGTTAAATATCCATCCCTTTGTTCTTTAGTGAAACTGACGCAGCCTATCTAAAACCGTAAATCTTCATTATAATCATAAATACAGTGTTCTGTGAAATATGTTCACAATAACAGTTTAAATAATTAAAACTATGTTTTACTTCTGATATAAACATTTAGATTAAATATGCCATTCTGATTAATGGAGTTAGACACTTAAAGTACATGAAATCATTACTGAGAAGTTACAACATTTTTTTTATATTCAATAAATAGAAATATTTGTTGTGGATGCAATGCTTTCAAACACTTTTCCTCTGGCATGCTGTGTTTTAATGTTAAAGAGATAATTGTTCATCATGATAATAGCAGATTGTCTGAGAAAATAGTTTCGTGCAAATAATGCACTACAAGGTCTATCTGTTTCCATTAAAAATATAAATCAATTAAAAATACTCTTTGGCCAGTGGAAAAGATTGAGAAAAACTTTCTCTGAAATGTATTTTACACTATTTAATTTATTTATTCAAAAAGAAGGCAAGGATAGGCTACTAAATTATTTTTATTAATGTAGGCTAATGTGACGGCACATGCGTATTTCATATTTTCCAAATGTCTTGTACCGTTAAACATGTTATCACGTGGATGAATAATCATATGCAAATGATATGCAGATGAGGATATGCATAGTAAAACTAGGTGTTGTAAGCTCCATATATGGTTGTTTCGGGGAGGAGACGCGCGTGCGCACAATCTTCCGTTGACTGGTATTTATAAAGTGAATTCTGCGCAGGTTCTGGCGTACGCACGGTTTTATAAGTCTGATTATTTTTTTGCGTATACGACATTTTTGGCTTTCGGGCGCATGTAGACTTTTAGTAAGGATCCTACGCACAGTTTTATAAATGAGGCTCCAGATCTGGAGACATCGTCACATCAGCCTGACTCAATGAAAAAGATAAAAATAGTCGATATAAATATCCCATCTTTTTTACATTAATCAGGTTATGGATCTTTCCAAATTTCAACTTGAACACAATAGTATATCTTTGTACAGTCAGATGAGCTTGTACAGCATGTTTTACTTAGCAGAATTTAATTAAAACAACCCAAATGAACAGAAAACCGCCCAATATAACATCTAGCTAGAACCAGTTGAAAAACCAGAACAGCTTTTGGAATGAACTTTTATATCTATGCTGTGGTGCATGTTGGAAGTTGGGAGAAACCAAGTGTAGAAGATGAAGGGGAATGTTTTTTAATTTTATTTTTTAAATGTAATTGTTTTTCATTGAGGAAATACAGTATGTATTCATGGCTGTTAAATAATAAATTGTGGATAAGGGCATGTACAGAAAGTTTATTATATTGAGATTTGGTTGTTTGTTGAATTTTATTCTTGGTTATTTGTATTCCTGTCAGTGGTTGTGCCCATAAGTATAAATGCCCACAGGATGGTCCTGCACAGGATTGTCAGTCTGTGATGTTAGGTTGGAGAGTGAAGAACCAACTGAAGTGAGGGTAAGACATTTATTTTAATGTTGTTTATTTTTCACTTGTACTTAATTCGTCTTGTAGGTCTCTACCCTTTCTGTAAATGTGTATTTTCATAATTTTTGAAAGTTCATATTGAGCTAAAATGTAATGACCCAATCAAGAGTTTGATTGTGACATGGAAGTGAGGAGCTGTGTCTAGAGTTTGAAGACAAACTGTCTGAAGATAGGAACTGTCCAGGCTTGGCATATATTGTGTTTGTGTATTTTTCTGTTCTTGCGTTTCTATAGTCTTCACTGGTTTATTTTTTTCTTTTTCCTGTTAGTCTAATTGTGGCTTGTTTTATACACCAACAATGTGTGAATGAGGAATTAGTTAATTGCTTTTTAATTGTCCCTGGAAAAGTGAGTAACATTCAGCTTCATCCCACACAAAGCTCGTATGGTGTTTATCCCACAGCTCTTCAGAATTACTGATTTTGAATCTGAACCATTTCTAATAAGGACTGTCTTTGTGTATCTAACAGGTCTAAAGGGACTTGTTTTATTTTTATCCTAAACATTTGTGTCCTTTGGATTTCAGTTTGCACAAAGTTTGTAAATGTGTTGATGCAAGTTATGCTATGTACAGCAAGTAAAAGTAGCACATTTGAAAATGGTCAACCAGATTAAGTCCTTGGAATCTTATCAAAGGAAAAAAGTCTTTAAAACGAAGAGAAATATGTTCGTTATTATAGCACCTTTGATCCTCTGATTATAGTAATGTGGTCATGTAATGTTATTGTGGTGATTCTTTTTATCACATTTGTTGAAATCCTTTTGTGTACTACTCTTATAAACATTCCAAATAGGTTATGCAGATTGATATTTAATGTGTAATGGGTATTCTACAGTTTTAGCAGCCGGCCTGTGCCAGTGTTTTACCAGTCTTTAAGAGTTTTTGTATCTTTCGCTTTTCACATAGATTTTGGAATTATTACTGTTATTTTTTTAATTTGGTGTATCATGTTAAGTGTTCTGTTGTCTCTGTAGGTCTGAGATCTCTTCTGTGATCTGTTAAGACCCTGAGATGTATTGTTTATCAACTGTCCTTATGTGTATACTGTCTCTCTGTGTGTAGACAGGTTTGTGTTTCAGATGGGCGTTACCTCTGTTAACCTGCACTCTAAAAAATGATGTGTTGGATTTACTTAAAATATATATGCACCATTTTTGCATCATACTTTTTAAGTAATCCCAACTTGGAATAATTTTACTTAAAATTAACAAGAAAACCGTTGCTATATGTACTTAAATATTTGAGTTCACGCAACATTCTTTACTTAAAAATATATGCATCACGTTACATATATTTTTAAGTAAAGAATGTTATGTGAACTCAAATATTTAAGTACATATAACAAAGGTTTTCTTGTTTATTTTATGTAAAATAATTCCAAGTTGGGATTACTTAAAAAGTATGACGCAAAAATGGTGCATATACATTTTAAGTAAATCCAACACAGTGCAGGCCATGTGAGATCAAAACAAATCTTAGTTCGGTTAACTTAACATTTAAGCCCATTTGTATATAAAAATAAGACAATTAAATGAGTTGAACCAACCATTTTAACTTATTTTAGATCTTCAGCTATTGGTCTGCTTACTGCACTGCTCCAGTACATTCAATGTCTTAAAATAAATTAAACATGCAAATCACACACAATAAAGCATTTAACTTTATTATTTTTTATTTTTTGCCAAAGGCTTGAAAGCCTGAAACCATACATAAAATGTTACAAAATGTGGCAAATCGACAAATGGAAAATCTCTTTTAACAGGTCACTTTTTCACCTTTGCAACACTCAAAGGATATACATTTTTCCAATATTTACTTTTGGAACATACAAAAAACCTCTTGAAGGACAATTCCGGTGAAAAATGAACCTAGGGGTAATTAACACATGGTTACCGAGTTGATCGTTCTCTGGGATGCGTTTTCATGATAATTGAATGTACGTAGAGTTTTATCTCTAAAAACTGTTTAGCTTATAACGCTAGTATATGGGGCATAGAATAAGCAAAAGTAAATCGCTAGTTAATACCACTAACAAGGCTCAAAATAGCCCCACACTAACACGGTAGCATAATGAGGGTCCCTACATGCAAACCGAAGCATTGAGAACTTTGTAAGTGTACAGACAGTTTAATAAGAAGATACTTTATAAAGACAGTACATTACACGTATACAGGCAGGAGCCATCTTGGAAAACAGTCTCGACCAGTCGAGCCACGAACGCCGTGCTAAGTGAGATGAACTGTGACTTGGAATCTCATAATATGGTCCGTTGTTTCCGGAAGAAACTATTTTAATAAACAGATATAATTCATGCATTTCCATGTAATTAGTTTCACAAACGTAATTCCTATCGACCAGCTCACTTAGCACAGCGTTCGTGACTCATCACCTCTATGCCTTCCAGCGTTACCCCAGTCTGTGAAGGATCATCTGCTGAGCCACCTTTCGTGATGATCCTCAATGTGAGATGTTCCAGTTCCTCTTCATTCCTATGAGTATAAAAAAAAAAACATTAAAAAAATAGGAAATCTGCATTTACTTGCAACATCACTTGTTATTGTTCAGACTGTTGCAAAAAAATCAATTGCATTGAAACACAGAATGAGAAAGAAATGTACCTTTATATTTATGCGTGCGTGCGTGCGTGCGTGCGTACATATACATATATACATATATACATATATACATATATACATATATATTTTTTTTTTCCGGTTATCAAAAATATATCTAAAAAGAAAAAAACAATAATTAAATGTTACAAATGAGTCCATTATTAAATGCCTATAAATATAAAAATGAGTATTAAATAATATCTATTAATTTAAACAAAACAAGTTAATTAATGAAGACTTTTGTCCAGAGGTTTTGAACGAATCTCTTCAAAACATTTTAACAGTCAGTCACTACTGGAATAGCCAAACAGTAAATAAAGATCTACAATCTTTGTTTGAAGCCAAACTTTTGCTTAAAGGGTATTTACTTATTTTGATAATAATTTTGAAGGTTTAATAGACAGGGTTGTAGCTGTCATTTAGGAATAATATTGTGTTCGAATCAAGATCGCCATTATTTAATGATAAATCGTGCACTCGGAGCTGTAGCCAATGTGTTTTCGAATTTAATATTTGTATGTTAACGAACGTTACCAGTAGGCTAACCCGCGCCCAAGGCCTGGCCGGCCCCCTTTCCCGTGATCCATTTATAGATATTAGAGAATAGAATATATGGGAATTTGTAAATATGCAAAGTACATTTTTTTAATCCGAAAACTCATAGCCTGCATATAATAAATGACAACTAGGCTACATTTCGTTAATAAAGTAGGCCTACGAATTTATCCGTGGGGGAAAGCGCCGTCCGAATTGTCCTCTTATGGTGTGTTCAAACCGAACGCGAATAGAGCGTCAAATAGGCGTCTATCGCGTCTAGTTAGATGCTTGAATCTGCTCGAGGTCAAATTTTTCAACTTGCATGCGTGGAAGACGTTCGCGGCAAACGCGTCACCCAATTCGCGTCATTCGCGACGCCTGGCACGAATGATGCGTCTATTCGTGTCTTTGCATTGACTTTGTAATCTACTCGCGCAAATTATTAAATTCGCGTTCGGTGTGAACACACCATTAATGCATACATGCCAACGTCATGGTCATATTTCGAAAAACACAATAAATAGCCTACTCTGACTACTATAAACACTTGACACTTGATAGCCTATTCGATGGAAGCACACTCGCTTAATAATTCAAAAATACTCTAGTGCAAAGTCACTCATTTGATACATTAACTTGTAGACTACATAGGTGTTCGTAACACGTTTCTAATTGTTGATGCAAAATTCGTAGCAATTCTGAAATTCAGTTTAAAAGTTAGTTCCCCTTCAGGGACTACCGCTGCGTGTAATCGCAGTGGGAACGCCCTCAGCGTGACGCGTCTGAAGCATGAATGAAATCAGTCAATGGAGAGAATGAGCGTACGGCGAGTGACGTCATAGACCAGGAAGCTATAAATATCCCCTGAGCACACAACACGCCAGCTTTTAGTTACTTCAGCAGCTCTGTGTGTGTCTGAATCTGTCGATTGTGTTTGTCTGTTTTGTCAGGAGTTTTCACTATATATATTTTATATAAAAAAACCAATATGAGCGAGCAGTATAAGAAGTATGTGTGGCTTGTTTGGGAGTGCAGCAATGCCCAGTCGGCTCTCGAGGGAGTCGATTGTCAGCATTGCGAGCGTTTTCCCTTGAGAACTCTGCGCTCGCGGCGATCGCTCTTCGAGGAGAGTGATTTGTTGCGAGCTCCCCGAGGCTCGGGTCCCGCTTCTGTTGAGGCAGAGCGGCGGCGCTTGTCTTGGGGCTCGCAGATGGATCTCGCTGGCGACGTTGAGACGGGCCCCGCCCTATCTCAGCTATCTCCGACGAGATCTAGTGCCTCTCACCCGGCTCCGGAAGCACGCGCTGCGGCGGTTACTTCTGCCCGGGTGGAGGCACACGATGATGTTGAATTGAGATTTTCCAGTTCTGAGGAGCTGGATGTCGAAAGTTTTGCATCAGAGAAAACTAGTTTATCACATTATACTGCAAATGAAGAAGGTTTGATGGATGTATTATCTCGGGCTGTTGAAAAGCTTAAAAAAAAAAAAAAAACAGTATCGAGTGGCCAGCTGATAGACAGGTTTCTAGAATTAAAAGCAATCTAGATGATAGATTTCTGTCTGCACGACCTCAACCTTCTCGCCGGTGCTTACCGTTCTTCCCAGATCTTCATGCTGAGGTTTCAAAAGCCTGGGTTAGACCGGTTTCAAGCAGAATTTACACAAATCAATCCAATGCTTATGGTAACATTGTTGGTGCTAAATCTGCTGGTTATGTGACGATACTGTAGGCGGAGGAGACGCTCGCGAGCTATCTCGCTCCTGCTTCATCGTCTTCACTTAAAGCACCGGCTCTTCCACCAAAAAAAAAAAAATATATATATATATATATATAAATAAATAAATATATATACCTCTGTGCTGGTGGGGAAGGCTTACTCTATGGCTGGGCAGGCGGCTGCATGTTTGCATACGATGACTTTTATGCAGGCTTTTCAGGCCGACCTGCTCAAAGGAAAATCTGAGGGGGGTTCCCCGCCGAGAGAGACTTGCGTTCACCTCCCTTAAGGGTGCCCTGTCTCTCCCGGCGCCCTCAGGGGCCCGTCCTACTAACCCTGCCGAAACAGGGCGTAGAAGGGTCTGGCGAGTGCTTTCCCGAGGGACGCTCGTCGCCTCTAAGGAGGGTTCTAGTGTGTTCAGACCAGTCGTTCCCTGCTGGTGCGCCGTTACAGGGCACTGTGTCTGTCACGCAGAATGTTCAACCAGAGCAAAGTTTTTCGTCGAGTTCGTCTTCCAAAAGAGCGCAGCAGAAGCGGAGTGTCACGTCTCGTGCCCCCCTGCAGAGAAACTGGAGGGACGAGGCGGGGCGCTCTCCGGCGCGGCCTTCTCGGGGCAGGACTGATCTGAGGACAGTCATTGTCGCCAGAAAGGCCGACTTGAGTTCACCGCACCAAGACACGGTGCCCTGTCTTTATCGATGCCCTCAGGGGTCTGTTCTACTAACCCTGCCTATACAGGGCGTAGAGAGACTCGGCGAGCGATTTCCCGAGGGACGCTCGCCCCCTCCAAGGAGGGTTGTGGAGTGCTCAGACCAGCTGTTTCCTGCCAGTATGTTACAGGGCGCTGTGTCTGTCACTCGGGATGTTCATCCGGAGGCCAGCCTCGAGAGACTGGTTCCCTTAGTAGAGTTCCTGGCGGAATGGGTCCCCCACCCAGCAGGGAGTTAGGATACTACTTCATCAAAAAAAAAAAAAAAAATCCTCACGTGCTGAACGTCAGGACTCTGAGGGTGGTCCCTATCGTGAAAGACCTGAGTTCACTGCACAAGAACACGGTGCCCTGTCTTTTCCGATGCCCTCAGGGGTCTGCTCTACTAACCCTGCCTTCACAGGGCGTAGAGAGACTCGGCGAGCGATTTCCCGAGGGACGCTCGCCCCCTCCGAGGAGGGTTGTGGAGTGCCCAGACCAGCTGTTCCCTGCCAGTACGTTACAGGGCGCTGTGTCTGTCACTGGGGATGTTCAAATCAGATCCGAGGACTGGTTTGTCATGATAGATCTAAAGGACGTTTACTTCCATGTATCTATCCTCCCTCAACACAGGAAGTTCCTGAGGTTCGCTTTCGGGGGCGAAGCGTACCAATATCGGGTTCTTCCGTTCGGCCTAGCACTGTCACCCCGAACATTCACGAAGTGTATGGATGCTGCTATAGCCCCGCTGTGGTTACAGGGCATCCGCTTTCTGTACTATATAGACGATTGCTTGATTCTAGCTCAATCGGAACAACAGGCGGTTCGGCACCGAGATGTCGTTCTTGCTCATATCAAGTGACTGGGGCTGAGGCTCAACGCCAAGAAGAGTGTTCTTTCTCCATTACAGAGAACCACTTTTCTCGGTGTAGTGTGGGATTCGACGACGATGCAGGCACAATTGTCACCTGCTCGTGTTGCTTCGATTCTTGCCACAGTAGATCAAGTCAAGCTAGGCCGGTCATCCACTGTAAAACAGTTCCAGAGACTGTTAGGTCTCATGGCAGCTGCGTCCAACGTGATACCTTTTGGCCTCCTGCACATGAGACCGTTACAGTGGTGGCTCAGAACCAAGGGATTCTCCCCGAGGGGAAATCCGCTTCGCATGATCATGAGTTCGCGACGGTGTCATCGCGCCCTGGTTATGTGGAAAGATCCTTGGTTTCTGTCCCAAGGCCTTGTGTTGGGAGCTCCTTGTCGTCGCGTTATGCTAACGACAGATGCCTCTCTCACGGGTTGGGGGGCGATCATGAGTGGTCGCCCGGCTCAGGGTCTGTGGGGGGACCATCACCGTCTATGGCACATAAATTGTCTAGAGATGTTGGCAGTGTTTCAGGCCCTGAAACATTTCCTCCCAGACCTAAGAGGCCACCATGTTCTTGTCCGGACAGACAACACATCGGTGGTCTCTTACATCAACCATCAGGGGGGTCTGCGTTCTCGCCCGCTTTACAAACTGGCACGTCAGATCCTTCTATGGTCCCAAGGGAAAATTCTCTCTCTCAGAGCTATTTATCTCCCGGGGTATTTGAATCAGGGGGCAGACATCCTGTCGAGGCAGGGGCCGAGGCCCGGGGAGTGGAGTCTTCACCCCGAGGTGGTGGAGCTCCTATGGGGACATTTCGGTAGTGCCGAGGTAGACCTATTTGCGTCCCGAGAGACATCACACTGTCCACTGTGGTTCTCTCTCAGCCAGCCAGCCCCACTGGGGTTGGATGCTATGGTACATCCGTGGCCGAGGTCACGCCTGTACGCTTTTCCCCCGATCGCTCTGCTCCCAGGAGTTCTGGAGAGGGTTCGCCGGGACGGGCTCAGTCTCCTGCTTATAGCCCCGTTCTGGCCGGCCCGAGTATGGTTTTCGGACCTAGTGTCTCTCCTCGACGGTTCTCCCCTAGAGATACCGATCAGGAGAGATCTGCTCTCTCAGGCGAGTGGGTCGATCCTTCACCCCCGTCCAGAGCTATGGAGGCTGTGGGCTTGGCCTCTGAGGGGGCCCAGCTCATAGATTCTGGTCTCTCGGCTGAGGTCGTTGAGACCATCCTCCAATCCAGAGCTCCCTCCACGAGGAAGTTATATGCCGCGAGGTGGAAACTTTTCACCTCTTGGTGTGGAGAGCGCCAGCAGGACCCAGTTAACTGCCCGGTTGGTACAGTGCTGGATTTCCTGCAGGACCGTCTCTCCACAGGGTTATCCCACTCCACACTGAAGGTGTATGTGGCGGCCTTAGCTGCTTACCACGCCCCTTCAAGTGGAGGTTCCCTCGGGAAACACCCACTTATATCTCGCTTCCTTCGTGGCACCCTGAGGCTGAGGCCTGCAGTTCGCACAAGGGTACCAGCTTGGGATCTGGCCATCGTCTTAGAAGGTCTCTCCCTTGCTCCTTTTGAGCCCATCGAGGAAGTTTCGGAAAAGTTTCTTACTCTTAAGACTATCCTTCTTCTTGCTATTTCATCTCTAAAAATGATTGGTTATATTCAAGCACTTTCGGTGGCTCCCTCGTGCCTGGAATTTGCTCCTGGTATGGTTAAGGCCTTTCTCTGTCCGAGACCAGGTTATGTTCCTAAGGTGCCGACCACTTTGGTTAGACCTATAGTTCTGCAGGCTTTCTGTCCTCCGCCTTTTCTGACGTCAGACCAGAGGAAACTTAATTTGCTGTGCCCTGTTAGGGCTTTAGATGCGTATGTCCACAGAGCTGCTCTGTGGAGGAGATCGGAACAACTGTTTGTCTGTTTTGGGTCACCTAAGAGAGGGTGTCCTGCATCTAGCAAAGGATGAGCAAGTGGGTGGTCGAGGCCATCTCGCTTGCTTACGGTTCGGCCCATCAGCCTTCACCTTTGGCTGTAAGGGCTCATTCCACCAGGAGTATGGCTGCCTCTACAGCTCTTCTTTCAGGAGCTTCTCTTCAGGACGTTTGTGATGCGGCAGGCTGGTCCTCACCGCACACTTTCGTCAGATTTTATTCCCTTGACCCTAGCTCCACTCCAGGGGCTCAGGTTCTCTCGTCGGTTTGTGTCTCCTGATGACACACGACGGGGATTTGGTCGTATGGGGATGTGGGTATTGCGTTCCCACTGCGATTACACGCAGCGGTAGTCCCTGAAGGGGAACGTCCCGGGTTACGTATGTAACCCTAGTTCCCCGAAGGGACGGACGCTGCGTGTCCTGCCATACTCTCGGCATCCCCTTGGGTCGCTGCTTCAGTGACTTTTAAGCTGGCGTGTTGTGTGCTCAGGGGATATTTATAGCTTCCTGGTCTATGACGTCACTCGCCGTACGCTCATTCTCTCCATTGACTGATTTCATTCATGCTTCAGACGCGTCACGCTGAGGGCGTTCCCACTGCGATTACACGCAGCGTCCGTCCCTTCGGGGAACTAGGGTTACATACGTAACCCGGGACGTTTCTTGACCAAAAATGCAATAAACGATTGAGTGTACCTTAAGTTAAAAAAAGTTAAGCTTACCTCTTTTCAGCGTCTTCACATATGTGCTTCACAAAATGGCTCCAATTTTTGGCTGGAAAGGCATCACGGGAAATTGCATATCACGTGGCTCGTATAGTTACTTAAAATGTTATGTGATTTTGGCCTTGTCTGCCCCTGACGCTAACCCTTTATTGTAAAGGAAGCTCCTGTTATTTGTCATCTCTCTGGTAGTGTGACTCTTTCTTTTTCCTGTTGCGGCTCACCCCTAGCGGTCGTAACAGGGCATATTTAGAACAGTGGTTCCCAAACCTGTCCTGGCGACCCACTAACACTGCACGTTTTCTTTGTCTCCCTAATCAAACACACCTGATTCAACTCATTAGCTCATTAACCCATGTGATAATGAGCTGATGAGTTGAATCAGGTGTGTTTGATTAGGGAGACAAAGAAAACGTGCAGTGTTGGTGGGTCGCCAGGACAGGTTTGGGAACCACTGATTTAGAACAAACAAATCGTTAGACGTAAAAGATCTATGTTTAAAGTGCTTTAATGAATTTACTTGATTTGATAATTTTGTTCCGGTGAGATCCTGACACAACCTTGATTGGAATGGGTACTGCATGTGTTTGGTCCGTCTTATGATTTGTGTGTTTTCAGGGGTTGTTTAGGCATATGAAAGCCATCTGCACTTAAGTGAGCCATATTTCAGAATAACAGGGGTGCCCCAAATGCAGTGACAGGTGAAATTCAGGTGAGATCCATTTATCAATGTGCACCATAAAGAGCTGAAGGGATATGTTCACCAATGAGCACTTGTTAAGTCTCTAAAACAGTTGTATTTTGTATTAAAACATACTTTATAAAATCTTTTGTCTTTATTGTTTGTGTATTTTGTATATTTCTGCACTTGTTTTCTTTCCCTGACTGCCTTCTGAATGTTAGCATTAGTGGCTGTAGTAGGCTTAGTAGACTGCATCTACAGTTGATGGACTAAGTCCCTAAAGCTCAAATACACAGGGGTGCCTCCCACTCACAAAGACAGGTTTTTTCCCTTAAGTGTTTTTATTTATGTATATTGTATTAATTAGCTTTACGTATTTATGACTTCGCCTCTTGTTCCTTTAAAGATCAAGTTTGTCTTTGTCCTTTTTTTTATTCCTCCTTTTGTATTTCTATTTTATGACCCTTTTTGTCTGTGTCTTTGCATATATGCTATATTTAGGTCTTTATTTTTACAACGGTTTTATATATACCTTTCACTCTTTTTTTGCATTTTCTGTCTGCCTTTTATGCCATTGTTTGCCCCCTCTTTTATTGTAAAGCTTTGTATGGCAGTTGTAAACTTGTCTTGTATTTTGTTACACTTTGTTTTGTTTATGCTTTAATTTTAAAGCCTTTTTTGTACTTGGGTTATAGTCCATGTTCGTTTTTTTTAAAGCCTTTGTTAATCATCTTTTTGTCACTACTCTTTTATTTGTGTCCCTTTTATGGTTGTACTTGTGCCCATATGCCACTTTGTGTACTTTGTAATACCCTATTTGTAAACCCTAACCCTTTTATTTAAATTTTCAATATTACTTTATGTATTCGGTAGGTTTGTTCTGTTTTTGGTTTATTTTGTGTTTCCATTTGCCTGTGTTGGCCGGTCCCCTCCAGCTGTTTAGATAAGTCTTGTCTGATGTCCTTCCCACCCAGTTTTTGTATTTTAGCTTGTACTCTTTAAGCCTTGTTTCTTCCCCCCCCCCCCCCCTCCCCTCCCCCTTAATACTCATTTGTATTTTGTCCCTTTGCACTGATGGTATTATGCCTTTAATATTTTTATGCTTTTGTTTCGTCCTTTTTATGATCTGGTGAGGTGGAGGACGACATCACCTCAAAAAGGAAGTGGGCTGGGAGGGCTGTAGCTGTGTGGTGATCTCATCTACCCAGAGTCCGAGCCATTGCCCACTACAGTCCCAGAACCCCCCCCACTAGAGGCATTGTCTGCCCTGGAACCAGAGTCTGCTGCCAAGTCTGACCAGGTGTGTGAGCCAGTCCCTATTTTCATCCTAGGAGTTTTGGTGGAAGTGTCTGATTATCTTGAGTGACACCGAGCCAGTTCCTGTCCTTGTTTCTGCTCTTGAGGAACGTCCTTCCCTGCTGGTCCCCTCCAGCTGTTTAGACAGTCCAGTCTGATGTCCTTCCCCCTCAGCATGAAGCCTGTCATTGATGCCCTGTGTCCGCTGGCTCCTTTCAGCCCTTTGGCTCAAGTCTTTGCTGACAACGAGTATGTGAATTTTTCCAGGGTTTCTGGCTGTACTTGTACTCCAGAGGCCTAATCAGATCAATGTTCTGCTATCATTTTATTTTATTTATCCTTTATTTTACCAGGATAGTCCCATTGAGATAATCTCTTCTTCCATGGAGTCCTGGCCAAAATTGCAGCACAAAAAGTTTTACATATACAATAAACAAACATAAAACTCAAAATCTTACATGAAATGTTACCTAGCACTCATAAAATGACAACAAAAGTTACTTTACAAAACATGCACACTTTTCCTTTAAATTGGTCGATGAGATTTTTAAAAACGTTTAAAGAGGTTAGGTTAGTTTTTATCATTATTAAACTCTGCAGCTCATTCCATAACCAGGGAGCATAGGAAGAAAAGGCGGTTTTACCAAGCTCTGAACGTACTCTAGGAACCTTTTAAAAGCAGTTTTGTACTAGATCTAGTGCTATAATTACCCTAACTCTATATTATAATTTATTGACGAAACCCACTTGTCATGGTGACGTGAGCGTTCCTCTGGTGCAGAAATCCTAACCCTTTGAACCCTGTTCAACTTCAGATGGCTACATCACTACAGGTTTTATTTTTATTAGATTTTTTTTGCTTTTGTAACTTTGTCCCTTTTGTAATCATTTGTTCCCTTATGTTCCCATGTATGTTTTTTTTACTTCTGATTTGGTATTTTTCTTTTACTCTTTATACCCCTTGTTTTTACAGTAATGCCCTATTTGTTTCAGTCAAATGTAGTTTTTCCTTTTCAATGTAGAGGTTATTTTATTTTTAAAGCAGCTTTGTCCACTTGTAATTTTGACAGTGTGCCCAGTTTACTTTTTATGCATTTTTAATTTCTGTAATATTTTTTCCCCCCTTTGCGTTAATATACCTTTTATTTGTTTCTTGAATTGTCTGCCATTTTTATACTATTATATGCCCTTTCTATTTGTACTGTAAGACTTTTTATGAAAGTTTTTAAACTGACTTGTTTTATTTCTGACTTGTGGTGTTGATTTGTGGTGATCTTTGTGGTGATCTTTGTTTTACTCATGCCCTTCAAGCCTTAATGTTCCCTTTTGTCACTGCACTTATGTCCTTTTTATCGTGGTACTTGTGCCCTTATGGACGTTTGTACTTATACAATTCAAATTTAAAAAAAAACTTTTAAAGTACTTATTATAATATTTGAGCATTTGGGTTGTAAAGTGGATTTGATACAATATGTACTAAAGTGGTATATTGTTTATATATATTTGTCTGTAATTTGTGATGTTTCTTGCATTACTGTTCTCATTTTTGACAGGCTCTTATACAATTCCTTTTATTTGGCCTTTTTGTCTCTGTATACATGCCGCTGTGCTGTATGCCCTTTCTATCTACTTTGTTCATGCTGTATGCTTTGTACCATTTTGTATGTCATTTATGCACTAGTGCCTTGTATACTACACTCAGTCTATGTTTGTCATCCCCCATACTTGTGCTTTTGATAAATGTGTTTGTTGTCAGTCCATTGTCTTTGTCCCTTTTTTATTCTTCTTTTGAATTTATTTAATGACCCTTTTTGTCTGTCTTTGCATATTTTTTTTT
Source organism: Rhinichthys osculus (assembly GCA_029959095.1). NCBI lineage: Eukaryota > Metazoa > Chordata > Actinopteri > Cypriniformes > Leuciscidae > Rhinichthys > Rhinichthys osculus. The sequence goes on along the minus strand of JARWKJ010000022.1, from coordinate 30,005 downwards.
AAAATGCTATTTGGTTTTAATTTTTTTTTCGTTTCTTGTATGGTCTGCCTAGCCTTTCACATTTTCCTGCGTTGGGGTAGAGTCCCAGGGGTAGAGTCCCAGGGGTAGAGTCCCAGGGGTAGAGTCCCAGGGGTAGAGTCCCAGGGGTAGAGTCCCAGGGGTAGAGTCCCAGGGGTAGAGTCCCAGGGGTAGAGTCCCAGGGGTAGAGTCCCAGGGGTAGAGTCCCAGGGGTAGAGTCCCAGGGGTAGAGTCCCAGGGGTAGAGTCCCAGGGGTAGAGTCCCAGGGGTAGAGTCCCAGGGGTAGAGTCCCAGGGGTAGAGTCCCAGGGGTAGAGTCCCAGGGGTAGAGTCCCAGGGGTAGAGTCCCAGGGGTAGAGTCCCAGGGGTAGAGTCCCAGGGGTAGAGTCCCAGGGGTAGAGTCCCAGGGGTAGAGTCCCAGGGGTAGAGTCCCAGGGGTAGAGTCCCAGGGGTAGAGTCCCAGGGGTAGAGTCCCAGGGGTAGAGTCCCAGGGGTAGAGTCCCAGGGGTAGAGTCCCAGGGGTAGAGTCCCAGGGGTAGAGTCCCAGGGGTAGAGTCCCAGGGGTAGAGTCCCAGGGGTAGAGTCCCAGGGGTAGAGTCCCAGGGGTAGAGTCCCAGGGGTAGAGTCCCAGGGGTAGAGTCCCAGGGGTAGAGTCCCAGGGGTAGAGTCCCAGGGGTAGAGTCCCAGGGGTAGAGTCCCAGGGGTAGAGTCCCAGGGGTAGAGTCCCAGGGGTAGAGTCCCAGGGGTAGAGTCCCAGGGGTAGAGTCCCAGGGGTAGAGTCCCAGGGGTAGAGTCCCAGGGGTAGAGTCCCAGGGGTAGAGTCCCAGGGGTAGAGTCCCAGGGGTAGAGTCCCAGGGGTAGAGTCCCAGGGGTAGAGTCCCAGGGGTAGAGTCCCAGGGGTAGAGTCCCAGGGGTAGAGTCCCAGGGGTAGAGTCCCAGGGGTAGAGTCCCAGGGGTAGAGTCCCAGGGGTAGAGTCCCAGGGGTAGAGTCCCAGGGGTAGAGTCCCAGGGGTAGAGTCCCAGGGGTAGAGTCCCAGGGGTAGAGTCCCAGGGGTAGAGTCCCAGGGGTAGAGTCCCAGGGGTAGAGTCCCAGGGGTAGAGTCCCAGGGGTAGAGTCCCAGGGGTAGAGTCCCAGGGGTAGAGTCCCAGGGGTAGAGTCCCAGGGGTAGAGTCCCAGGGGTAGAGTCCCAGGGGTAGAGTCCCAGGGGTAGAGTCCCAGGGGTAGAGTCCCAGGGGTAGAGTCCCAGGGGTAGAGTCCCAGGGGTAGAGTCCCAGGGGTAGAGTCCCAGGGGTAGAGTCCCAGGGGTAGAGTCCCAGGGGTAGAGTCCCAGGGGTAGGGGTAGGGTTAGGGTTAGGGTTAGGGTTAGGGTTAGGGTTAGGTTATAGGGATAAAAACGAAAAGTGCACCCCCCTGAAGTGCACCCCCTGAACTGGATTTCCCTATATCTCGAGTTCTATAGGACCTAGAGAGCTGAAACTCCGCCCATATACTAATTGGGGGGCGGGGCGTCGATTGCACTTGGTTTGGGACCTCTAGCGCCACCAGGCGCCGAGATATGGAAGTGCACCCCCCTGATTTTTGTACCTAGAGAGCTGAAACTCCGCCCATATACTAATTAGAGGGCGGGGAGTCGAATGCACTTGGTTTGGGAGCTCTAGCGCCACCAGGCGCCGAGATATGGAAGTGCACCTAGTGTTTTTTTTGTGGGTGGGATTTGTGTTTTTTGGGGTGGGACTTGTGTTTTTTTTTTTTTTTTTTTTTGGGGGGTGGGACTTGTGTTTTTTTTTTTTTTTGGGGTGGGACTTGTGTTTTTTTGGGGTGGGACTTGTGTTTTTTTTGGGTGGGACTTGTGTTTTTTTTGGGAGGGACTTGTGTTTTTTTTTTTTTTTTTTGGGGTGGGACTTGTGTTTTTTTTTTTTTTTTGGGTGGGACTTGTGTTTTTTTGGGGTGGGACTTGTGTTTTTTTTGGGTGGGACTTGTGTTTTTTTGGGGAGGGACTTGTGTTTTTTTTTATCTTTCCAAAAACTCACCCAAATCTTTCCCAAAACTTACCCAGATCTTGGGGGTGGGACTTGTGTTTTTTTTGGGTGGGACTTGTGTTGGAGTTGGGTGGGACTTGTGTTTTTTGGGGTGGGACTTGTGTTTTTTTTTGTTTTTTTGGGGGGTGTGACTTGTGTTGGAGTTGGGTGTGACTTGTGTTTTTTTGGAGGTGGGACTTTTGTTTTTTGGAGGTGGGACTTGTGTTTTTTTGGAGGTGGGACTTGTGTTTTTTGGTGGGAATTGTGTTTTTTTTGTGAACATATAACTCCGCCCAGGAAGCAGTGAGCGCCAAAAGCTAGGTATCATTCGAAAGGTCTTGGCGAGGCCTTTAAAATGACACCCTACTTGTATCGTTAGGACCTTTGGGGGCGGAGCTATGGGACCAAATACAATCATGTATCCAAAAATTATCTCGGTCTAGGAAAGTCGAAACGACTCGTGATTGGTGTCATTGGAAAGGTCTCTGCGAGTGCTTTCCAATGACACCTTGTTTGTGTCGCTGCGACCTTCCTAGGCCGAGATACAGTTTTGATACATGAATATATTTTGTCCCATAGCTCCGCCCAGGAAGCAGTCAGCGACATGAACTAGGTATCATTCGAAAGGGCTTTCTGAGACCTTTCCAACGAGACTACTCTGACGTCTCTGTGATGTTGGAGTCATGAGATATTGGCACTCGAAATTTAACAGGAAGTGACCCTATAGCTCCGCCCAGAAAGCTTATCTTTCCCAAAACTCACCCCAGATTTTGTGGGCGTGACTTTGGGGGTGGGACTTGTGTTTTTTAGAGGTGGGACTTGTGTTTTTGGGGGTGGGACTTGTGTTTTTTGGGGGTGGGACTTGTAGTTTTTGGGGGTGGGACTTGTGTTTTTTGGGGGGTGGGACTTGTGTTTTTTGGGGGGTGGGACTTGTGTTTTTTGGGGGTGGGACTTGTGTTTTTTGGGGGTGGGACTTGTGTTTTTTGGGGGTGGGACTTGTGTTTTAATAATTATGAGGGGTAGGGTTAGAATTAGGGCTAGAATTAGGGCTAGAATTAGGGGAAATCGATCCAAGATCCAAACCTGAGGTCTGAATCTGGTTGTGCACTGTCCATCGTGCTTCTGGCCGCTTCAAATAGGTTAGGGTTAGGGTTAGGGTTAGGGTTAGGGTTAGGGTTAGAGTTAGGGTTAGGGTTAGAGTTAGAGTTAGGTTAGGGTTAGGGTGGGTTAGGGTTAGGGTTAGGGTTAGGGTTAGGGTTAGGTTATAGGGATAAAAACGAAAAGTGCACCCCCCTGAAGTGCACCCCTTGAACTGGATTTCCCTATATCTCGAGTTCTATAGGACCTAGAGAGCTGAAACTCCGCCCATATACTAATTGGGGGGCGGGGCGTCGATTGCACTTGGTTTGGGACCTCTAGCGCCACCAGGCGCCGAGATATGGAAGTGCACCCCCCTGATTTTTGTACCTAGAGAGCTGAAACTCCGCCCATATACTAATTAGAGGGCGGGGAGTCGAATGCACTTGGTTTGGGAGCTCTAGCGCCACCAGGCGCCGAGATATGGAAGTGCACCTAGTGTTTTTTTTGTGGGTGGGATTTGTGTTTTTTGGGGTGGGACTTGTGTTTTTTTTTTTTTTTTTTTTTTGGGGGGTGGGACTTGTGTTTTTTTTTTTTTTTTGGGGTGGGACTTGTGTTTTTTTGGGGTGGGACTTGTGTTTTTTTTGGGTGGGACTTGTGTTTTTTTGGGGAGGGACTTGTGTTTTTTTTTTTTTTTTTTTTGGGGTGGGACTTGTGTTTTTTTTTTTTTTTTGGGTGGGACTTGTGTTTTTTTGGGGTGGGACTTGTTTTTTTTGGGTGGGACTTGTGTTTTTTTGGGGAGGGACTTGTGTTTTTTTTTTATCTTTCCAAAAACTCACCCAAATCTTTCCCAAAACTTACCCAGATCTTGGGGGTGGGACTTGTGTTTTTTTTGGGTGGGACTTGTGTTGGAGTTGGGTGGGACTTGTGTTTTTTGGGGTGGGACTTGTGGTTTTTTTTGTTTTTTTGGGGGGTGTGACTTGTGTTGGAGTTGGGTGTGACTTGTGTTTTTTTGGAGGTGGGACTTTTGTTTTTTGGAGGTGGGACTTGTGTTTTTTTGGAGGTGGGACTTGTGTTTTTTGGTGGGAATTGTGTTTTTTTTGTGAACATATAACTCCGCCCAGGAAGCAGTGAGCGCCAAAAGCTAGGTATCATTCGAAAGGTCTTGGCGAGGCCTTTAAAATGACACCCTACTTGTATCGTTAGGACCTTTGGGGGCGGAGCTATGGGACCAAATACAATCATGTATCCAAAAATTATCTCGGTCTAGGAAAGTCGAAACGACTCGTGATTGGTGTCATTGGAAAGGTCTCTGCGAGTGCTTTCCAATGACACCTTGTTTGTGTCGCTGCGACCTTCCTAGGCCGAGATACAGTTTTGATACATGAATATATTTTGTCCCATAGCTCCGCCCAGGAAGCAGTCAGCGACATGAACTAGGTATCATTCGAAAGGGCTTTCTGAGACCTTTCCAACGAGACTACTCTGACGTCTCTGTGATGTTGGAGTCATGAGATATTGGCACTCGAAATTTAACAGGAAGTGACCCTATAGCTCCGCCCAGAAAGCTTATCTTTCCCAAAACTCACCCCAGATTTTGGGGGCGTGACTTTGGGGGTGTGTCTTGTGTTTTTTGGGGGTGGGACTTGTGTTTTTGGGGGTGGGACTTGTGGTTTTTGGGGGTGGGACTTGTGTTTTAATAATTATGAGGGGTAGGGTTAGGGGTGGGTTAGGATATAGGGTTAGGGTTAGGGTTAGGGTTAGAGTTAGGGTTAGGGTTAGGGTTAGGGTTAGGGTTAGGGTTAGGGTTAGAGTTAGAGTTAGAGTTAGGTTATAGGGATAAAAACGAAAAGTGCACCCCCCTGAAGTGCACCCCTTGAACTGGATTTCCCTATATCTCGAGTTCTATAGGACCTAGAGAGCTGAAACTCCGCCCATATACTAATTGGGGGGTTAGGGTTAGGGTTAGGGTTAGGGTTAGGGTTAGGGTTAGGGTTAGGTTATAGGGATAAAAACGAAAAGTGCACCCCCCTGAAGTGCACCCCTTGAACTGGATTTCCCTATATCTCGAGTTCTATAGGACCTAGAGAGCTGAAACTCCGCCCATATACTAATTGGGGGGCGGGGCGTCGATTGCACTTGGTTTGGGACCTCTAGCGCCACCAGGCGCCGAGATATGGAAGTGCACCCCCCTGATTTTTGTACCTAGAGAGCTGAAACTCCGCCCATATACTAATTAGAGGGCGGGGAGTCGAATGCACTTGGTTTGGGAGCTCTAGCGCCACCAGGCGCCGAGATATGGAAGTGCACCTAGTGTTTTTTTTGTGGGTGGGATTTGTGTTTTTTGGGGTGGGACTTGTGTTTTTTTTTTTTTTTTTTTTTTGGGGGGTGGGACTTGTGTTTTTTTTTTTTTTTTGGGGTGGGACTTGTGTTTTTTTGGGGTGGGACTTGTGTTTTTTTTGGGTGGGACTTGTGTTTTTTTGGGGAGGGACTTGTGTTTTTTTTTTTTTTTTTTTTGGGGTGGGACTTGTGTTTTTTTTTTTTTTTTGGGTGGGACTTGTGTTTTTTTGGGGTGGGACTTGTTTTTTTTGGGTGGGACTTGTGTTTTTTTGGGGAGGGACTTGTGTTTTTTTTTTATCTTTCCAAAAACTCACCCAAATCTTTCCCAAAACTTACCCAGATCTTGGGGGTGGGACTTGTGTTTTTTTTGGGTGGGACTTGTGTTGGAGTTGGGTGGGACTTGTGTTTTTTGGGGTGGGACTTGTGGTTTTTTTTGTTTTTTTGGGGGGTGTGACTTGTGTTGGAGTTGGGTGTGACTTGTGTTTTTTTGGAGGTGGGACTTTTGTTTTTTGGAGGTGGGACTTGTGTTTTTTTGGAGGTGGGACTTGTGTTTTTTGGTGGGAATTGTGTTTTTTTTGTGAACATATAACTCCGCCCAGGAAGCAGTGAGCGCCAAAAGCTAGGTATCATTCGAAAGGTCTTGGCGAGGCCTTTAAAATGACACCCTACTTGTATCGTTAGGACCTTTGGGGGCGGAGCTATGGGACCAAATACAATCATGTATCCAAAAATTATCTCGGTCTAGGAAAGTCGAAACGACTCGTGATTGGTGTCATTGGAAAGGTCTCTGCGAGTGCTTTCCAATGACACCTTGTTTGTGTCGCTGCGACCTTCCTAGGCCGAGATACAGTTTTGATACATGAATATATTTTGTCCCATAGCTCCGCCCAGGAAGCAGTCAGCGACATGAACTAGGTATCATTCGAAAGGGCTTTCTGAGACCTTTCCAACGAGACTACTCTGACGTCTCTGTGATGTTGGAGTCATGAGATATTGGCACTCGAAATTTAACAGGAAGTGACCCTATAGCTCCGCCCAGAAAGCTTATCTTTCCCAAAACTCACCCCAGATTTTGGGGGCGTGACTTTGGGGGTGTGTCTTGTGTTTTTTGGGGGTGGGACTTGTGTTTTTGGGGGTGGGACTTGTGGTTTTTGGGGGTGGGACTTGTGTTTTAATAATTATGAGGGGTAGGGTTAGGGGTGGGTTAGGATATAGGGTTAGGGTTAGGGTTAGGGTTAGAGTTAGGGTTAGGGTTAGGGTTAGGGTTAGGGTTAGGGTTAGGGTTAGAGTTAGAGTTAGAGTTAGGTTATAGGGATAAAAACGAAAAGTGCACCCCCCTGAAGTGCACCCCTTGAACTGGATTTCCCTATATCTCGAGTTCTATAGGACCTAGAGAGCTGAAACTCCGCCCATATACTAATTGGGGGGTTAGGGTTAGGGTTAGGGTTAGGGTTAGGGTTAGGGTTAGGGTTAGGGTTAGGGTTAGGTTATAGACCAAAATGCGAAGTTGTCACCCCCCAGTTTTGTCACCCCCCCCCAATATCTCGAGTTCTATAGGTCCCATAGAGCTGAAACTCCGCCCATATACTAATTAGGGGGCGGGGAGTCGATTGCAAGTGGTTTGGGAGCTCTAGCGCCACCAGGGGCCGAGATATGGTATTGTCACCCCCTGTCACCCCCCTTATTATAGGTCCTATAGAGCTGAAACTCCTCCCATATACTAATTAGGGGGCGGGGAGTCGATTGCAAGTGGTTTGGGAGCTCTAGCGCCACCAGGGGCCGAGATATGGTATTGTCACCCCCCTGTCACCCCCCTTATTATAGGTCCTATAGAGCTGAAACTCCTCCCATATACTAATTAGGGGGCGGGGAGTCGATTGCAAGTGGTTTGGGAGCTCTAGCGCCACCAGGGGCCGAGATATGGTACTGCACCTAGTGTTTTTTTTGTGGGTGGGATTTGTGTTTTTTGGGGTGGGACTTGTGTTTTTTTTTTTTTTTTTTTTTTGGGGTGGGACTTGTGTTTTTTTTTTTTTTGGGGGTGGGACTTGTGTTTTTTTGGGGTGGGACTTGTGTTTTTTTTGGGTGGGACTTGTGTTTTTTTGGGGAGGGACTTGTGTTTTTTTTTTTTTTTTTTTTTGGGGGGTGGGACTTGTGTTTTTTTTTTTTTTTGGGTGGGACTTGTGTTTTTTTGGGGTGGGACTTGTGTTTTTTTTGGGTGGGACTTGTGTTTTTTTGGGGAGGGACTTGTTTTTTTTTTTTTTTTTTTTTTTTGGGGGTGGGACTTGTGTTTTTTTTTTTTTTGGGTGGGACTTGTGTTTTTTTGGGGTGGGACTTGTGTTTTTTTTGGGTGGGACTTGTGTTTTTTTGGGGAGGGACTTGTTTTTTTTTTTTTTTTTTTTTTTTGGGGGTGGGACTTGTGTTTTTTTTTGTTTTTTTTGGGGGGTGTGACTTGTGTTGGAGTTGGGTGTGACTTGTGTTTTTTTGGAGGTGGGACTTGTGTTTTTTTGGAGGTGGGACTTGTGTTTTTTGGTGGGAATTGTGTTTTTTTTGTGAACATATAGCTCCGCCCAGGAAGCAGTGAGCGCCAAAAGCTAGGTATCATTCGAAAGGTCTTGGTGAGGCCTTTAAAATGACACCACACTTGTATCGTTCAGACCTTTGGGGGCGGAGCTATGGGACCAAATGTAATCATGTGTCCAAAAATTATCTCGGCCTAGGAAAGTCGAAACGACTCGTGATTGGTGTCATTGGAAAGGTCTCTGCGAGTGCTTTCCAATGACACATTGTTTGTGTCGCTGCGACCTTCCTAGGCCGAGATACAGTTTTGATACATGAATATATTTTGTCCCATAGCTCCGCCCAGGAAGTAGTCAGCGACATGAACTAGGTATCATTCGAAAGGGCTTTCTCAGACCTTTCCAACGAGACTACTCTGATGTCTCTGTGATGTTGGAGTCATGAGATATTGGCACTCGAAATTTAACAGGAAGTGACCCTATAGCTCCGCCCAGAAAGCTTATCTTTCCCAAAACTCACCCCAGATTTTGTGGGCGTGACTTTGGGGGTGGGACTTGTGTTTTTTGGAGGTGGGACTTGTGTTTTTGGGGGTGGGACTTGTGTTTTTTGGGGGTGGGACTTGTAGTTTTTGGGGGTGGGACTTGTGTTTTTTGGGGGGTGGGACTTGTGTTTTTTGGGGGGTGGGACTTGTGTTTTTTGGGGGTGGGACTTGTGTTTTTTGGGGGTGGGACTTGTGTTTTTTGGGGGTGGGACTTGTGTTTTAATAATTATGAGGGGTAGGGTTAGAATTAGGGCTAGAATTAGGGCTAGAAGGGTTAGGGTTAGAGTGTGGGTTAGGGTTAGGTGTTGAGTTAGGTTAGAGTTAGGGTTAGGGTTAGGTTAGGGTTAGGGTTAGGGTTAGGTTAGGGTTAGGGTTAGGGTTAGGGTTAGGGTTAGGGTTAGGTTAGGGTTAGGTTAGGGTTAGGGTTAGGGTTAGGGTTAGGGTTAGGGTTAGGGAGGGTTAGGTTATAGGGATAAAAACGAAAAGTGCACCCCCCTGAAGTGCACCCCTTGAACTGGATTTCCCTATATCTCGAGTTCTATAGGACCTAGAGAGCTGAAACTCCGCCCATATACTAATTGGGGGGCGGGGCGTCGATTGCACTTGGTTTGGGACCTCTAGCGCCACCAGGCGCCGAGATATGGAAGTGCACCCCCCTGATTTTTGTACCTAGAGAGCTGAAACTCCGCCCATATACTAATTAGAGGGCGGGGAGTCGAATGCACTTGGTTTGGGAGCTCTAGCGCCACCAGGCGCCGAGATATGGAAGTGCACCTAGTGTTTTTTTTGTGGGTGGGATTTGTGTTTTTTGGGGTGGGACTTGTGTTTTTTTTTTTTTTTTTTTTTTGGGGGGTGGGACTTGTGTTTTTTTTTTTTTTTTGGGGTGGGACTTGTGTTTTTTTGGGGTGGGACTTGTGTTTTTTTTGGGTGGGACTTGTGTTTTTTTGGGGAGGGACTTGTGTTTTTTTTTTTTTTTTTTTTGGGGTGGGACTTGTGTTTTTTTTTTTTTTTTGGGTGGGACTTGTGTTTTTTTGGGGTGGGACTTGTTTTTTTTGGGTGGGACTTGTGTTTTTTTGGGGAGGGACTTGTGTTTTTTTTTTATCTTTCCAAAAACTCACCCAAATCTTTCCCAAAACTTACCCAGATCTTGGGGGTGGGACTTGTGTTTTTTTTGGGTGGGACTTGTGTTGGAGTTGGGTGGGACTTGTGTTTTTTGGGGTGGGACTTGTGGTTTTTTTTGTTTTTTTGGGGGGTGTGACTTGTGTTGGAGTTGGGTGTGACTTGTGTTTTTTTGGAGGTGGGACTTTTGTTTTTTGGAGGTGGGACTTGTGTTTTTTTGGAGGTGGGACTTGTGTTTTTTGGTGGGAATTGTGTTTTTTTTGTGAACATATAACTCCGCCCAGGAAGCAGTGAGCGCCAAAAGCTAGGTATCATTCGAAAGGTCTTGGCGAGGCCTTTAAAATGACACCCTACTTGTATCGTTAGGACCTTTGGGGGCGGAGCTATGGGACCAAATACAATCATGTATCCAAAAATTATCTCGGTCTAGGAAAGTCGAAACGACTCGTGATTGGTGTCATTGGAAAGGTCTCTGCGAGTGCTTTCCAATGACACCTTGTTTGTGTCGCTGCGACCTTCCTAGGCCGAGATACAGTTTTGATACATGAATATATTTTGTCCCATAGCTCCGCCCAGGAAGCAGTCAGCGACATGAACTAGGTATCATTCGAAAGGGCTTTCTGAGACCTTTCCAACGAGACTACTCTGACGTCTCTGTGATGTTGGAGTCATGAGATATTGGCACTCGAAATTTAACAGGAAGTGACCCTATAGCTCCGCCCAGAAAGCTTATCTTTCCCAAAACTCACCCCAGATTTTGGGGGCGTGACTTTGGGGGTGTGTCTTGTGTTTTTTGGGGGTGGGACTTGTGTTTTTGGGGGTGGGACTTGTGGTTTTTGGGGGTGGGACTTGTGTTTTAATAATTATGAGGGGTAGGGTTAGGGGTGGGTTAGGATATAGGGTTAGGGTTAGGGTTAGGGTTAGAGTTAGGGTTAGGGTTAGGGTTAGGGTTAGGGTTAGGGTTAGGGTTAGAGTTAGAGTTAGAGTTAGGTTATAGGGATAAAAACGAAAAGTGCACCCCCCTGAAGTGCACCCCTTGAACTGGATTTCCCTATATCTCGAGTTCTATAGGACCTAGAGAGCTGAAACTCCGCCCATATACTAATTGGGGGGTTAGGGTTAGGGTTAGGGTTAGGGTTAGGGTTAGGGTTAGGGTTAGGTTATAGGGATAAAAACGAAAAGTGCACCCCCCTGAAGTGCACCCCTTGAACTGGATTTCCCTATATCTCGAGTTCTATAGGACCTAGAGAGCTGAAACTCCGCCCATATACTAATTGGGGGGCGGGGCGTCGATTGCACTTGGTTTGGGACCTCTAGCGCCACCAGGCGCCGAGATATGGAAGTGCACCCCCCTGATTTTTGTACCTAGAGAGCTGAAACTCCGCCCATATACTAATTAGAGGGCGGGGAGTCGAATGCACTTGGTTTGGGAGCTCTAGCGCCACCAGGCGCCGAGATATGGAAGTGCACCTAGTGTTTTTTTTGTGGGTGGGATTTGTGTTTTTTGGGGTGGGACTTGTGTTTTTTTTTTTTTTTTTTTTTTGGGGGGTGGGACTTGTGTTTTTTTTTTTTTTTTGGGGTGGGACTTGTGTTTTTTTGGGGTGGGACTTGTGTTTTTTTTGGGTGGGACTTGTGTTTTTTTGGGGAGGGACTTGTGTTTTTTTTTTTTTTTTTTTTGGGGTGGGACTTGTGTTTTTTTTTTTTTTTTGGGTGGGACTTGTGTTTTTTTGGGGTGGGACTTGTTTTTTTTGGGTGGGACTTGTGTTTTTTTGGGGAGGGACTTGTGTTTTTTTTTTATCTTTCCAAAAACTCACCCAAATCTTTCCCAAAACTTACCCAGATCTTGGGGGTGGGACTTGTGTTTTTTTTGGGTGGGACTTGTGTTGGAGTTGGGTGGGACTTGTGTTTTTTGGGGTGGGACTTGTGGTTTTTTTTGTTTTTTTGGGGGGTGTGACTTGTGTTGGAGTTGGGTGTGACTTGTGTTTTTTTGGAGGTGGGACTTTTGTTTTTTGGAGGTGGGACTTGTGTTTTTTTGGAGGTGGGACTTGTGTTTTTTGGTGGGAATTGTGTTTTTTTTGTGAACATATAACTCCGCCCAGGAAGCAGTGAGCGCCAAAAGCTAGGTATCATTCGAAAGGTCTTGGCGAGGCCTTTAAAATGACACCCTACTTGTATCGTTAGGACCTTTGGGGGCGGAGCTATGGGACCAAATACAATCATGTATCCAAAAATTATCTCGGTCTAGGAAAGTCGAAACGACTCGTGATTGGTGTCATTGGAAAGGTCTCTGCGAGTGCTTTCCAATGACACCTTGTTTGTGTCGCTGCGACCTTCCTAGGCCGAGATACAGTTTTGATACATGAATATATTTTGTCCCATAGCTCCGCCCAGGAAGCAGTCAGCGACATGAACTAGGTATCATTCGAAAGGGCTTTCTGAGACCTTTCCAACGAGACTACTCTGACGTCTCTGTGATGTTGGAGTCATGAGATATTGGCACTCGAAATTTAACAGGAAGTGACCCTATAGCTCCGCCCAGAAAGCTTATCTTTCCCAAAACTCACCCCAGATTTTGGGGGCGTGACTTTGGGGGTGTGTCTTGTGTTTTTTGGGGGTGGGACTTGTGTTTTTGGGGGTGGGACTTGTGGTTTTTGGGGGTGGGACTTGTGTTTTAATAATTATGAGGGGTAGGGTTAGGGGTGGGTTAGGATATAGGGTTAGGGTTAGGGTTAGGGTTAGAGTTAGGGTTAGGGTTAGGGTTAGGGTTAGGGTTAGGGTTAGGGTTAGAGTTAGAGTTAGAGTTAGGTTATAGGGATAAAAACGAAAAGTGCACCCCCCTGAAGTGCACCCCTTGAACTGGATTTCCCTATATCTCGAGTTCTATAGGACCTAGAGAGCTGAAACTCCGCCCATATACTAATTGGGGGGTTAGGGTTAGGGTTAGGGTTAGGGTTAGGGTTAGGGTTAGGGTTAGGGTTAGGGTTAGGTTATAGACCAAAATGCGAAGTTGTCACCCCCCAGTTTTGTCACCCCCCCCCAATATCTCGAGTTCTATAGGTCCCATAGAGCTGAAACTCCGCCCATATACTAATTAGGGGGCGGGGAGTCGATTGCAAGTGGTTTGGGAGCTCTAGCGCCACCAGGGGCCGAGATATGGTATTGTCACCCCCTGTCACCCCCCTTATTATAGGTCCTATAGAGCTGAAACTCCTCCCATATACTAATTAGGGGGCGGGGAGTCGATTGCAAGTGGTTTGGGAGCTCTAGCGCCACCAGGGGCCGAGATATGGTATTGTCACCCCCCTGTCACCCCCCTTATTATAGGTCCTATAGAGCTGAAACTCCTCCCATATACTAATTAGGGGGCGGGGAGTCGATTGCAAGTGGTTTGGGAGCTCTAGCGCCACCAGGGGCCGAGATATGGTACTGCACCTAGTGTTTTTTTTGTGGGTGGGATTTGTGTTTTTTGGGGTGGGACTTGTGTTTTTTTTTTTTTTTTTTTTTTGGGGTGGGACTTGTGTTTTTTTTTTTTTTGGGGGTGGGACTTGTGTTTTTTTGGGGTGGGACTTGTGTTTTTTTTGGGTGGGACTTGTGTTTTTTTGGGGAGGGACTTGTGTTTTTTTTTTTTTTTTTTTTTGGGGGGTGGGACTTGTGTTTTTTTTTTTTTTTGGGTGGGACTTGTGTTTTTTTGGGGTGGGACTTGTGTTTTTTTTGGGTGGGACTTGTGTTTTTTTGGGGAGGGACTTGTTTTTTTTTTTTTTTTTTTTTTTTGGGGGTGGGACTTGTGTTTTTTTTTTTTTTGGGTGGGACTTGTGTTTTTTTGGGGTGGGACTTGTGTTTTTTTTGGGTGGGACTTGTGTTTTTTTGGGGAGGGACTTGTTTTTTTTTTTTTTTTTTTTTTTTGGGGGTGGGACTTGTGTTTTTTTTTGTTTTTTTTGGGGGGTGTGACTTGTGTTGGAGTTGGGTGTGACTTGTGTTTTTTTGGAGGTGGGACTTGTGTTTTTTTGGAGGTGGGACTTGTGTTTTTTGGTGGGAATTGTGTTTTTTTTGTGAACATATAGCTCCGCCCAGGAAGCAGTGAGCGCCAAAAGCTAGGTATCATTCGAAAGGTCTTGGTGAGGCCTTTAAAATGACACCACACTTGTATCGTTCAGACCTTTGGGGGCGGAGCTATGGGACCAAATGTAATCATGTGTCCAAAAATTATCTCGGCCTAGGAAAGTCGAAACGACTCGTGATTGGTGTCATTGGAAAGGTCTCTGCGAGTGCTTTCCAATGACACATTGTTTGTGTCGCTGCGACCTTCCTAGGCCGAGATACAGTTTTGATACATGAATATATTTTGTCCCATAGCTCCGCCCAGGAAGTAGTCAGCGACATGAACTAGGTATCATTCGAAAGGGCTTTCTCAGACCTTTCCAACGAGACTACTCTGATGTCTCTGTGATGTTGGAGTCATGAGATATTGGCACTCGAAATTTAACAGGAAGTGACCCTATAGCTCCGCCCAGAAAGCTTATCTTTCCCAAAACTCACCCCAGATTTTGTGGGCGTGACTTTGGGGGTGGGACTTGTGTTTTTTGGAGGTGGGACTTGTGTTTTTGGGGGTGGGACTTGTGTTTTTTGGGGGTGGGACTTGTAGTTTTTGGGGGTGGGACTTGTGTTTTTTGGGGGGTGGGACTTGTGTTTTTTGGGGGGTGGGACTTGTGTTTTTTGGGGGTGGGACTTGTGTTTTTTGGGGGTGGGACTTGTGTTTTTTGGGGGTGGGACTTGTGTTTTAATAATTATGAGGGGTAGGGTTAGAATTAGGGCTAGAATTAGGGCTAGAAGGGTTAGGGTTAGAGTGTGGGTTAGGGTTAGGTGTTGAGTTAGGTTAGAGTTAGGGTTAGGGTTAGGTTAGGGTTAGGGTTAGGGTTAGGTTAGGGTTAGGGTTAGGGTTAGGGTTAGGGTTAGGGTTAGGTTAGGGTTAGGTTATAGGGATAAAAACGAAAAGTGCACCCCCCTGAAGTGCACCCCTTGAACTGGATTTCCCTATATCTCGAGTTCTATAGGACCTAGAGAGCTGAAACTCCGCCCATATACTAATTGGGGGGTTAGGGTTAGGGTTAGGGTTAGGGTTAGGGTTAGGGTTAGGGTTAGGTTATAGGGATAAAAACGAAAAGTGCACCCCCCTGAAGTGCACCCCTTGAACTGGATTTCCCTATATCTCGAGTTCTATAGGACCTAGAGAGCTGAAACTCCGCCCATATACTAATTGGGGGGCGGGGCGTCGATTGCACTTGGTTTGGGACCTCTAGCGCCACCAGGCGCCGAGATATGGAAGTGCACCCCCCTGATTTTTGTACCTAGAGAGCTGAAACTCCGCCCATATACTAATTAGAGGGCGGGGAGTCGAATGCACTTGGTTTGGGAGCTCTAGCGCCACCAGGCGCCGAGATATGGAAGTGCACCTAGTGTTTTTTTTGTGGGTGGGATTTGTGTTTTTTGGGGTGGGACTTGTGTTTTTTTTTTTTTTTTTTTTTTGGGGGGTGGGACTTGTGTTTTTTTTTTTTTTTTGGGGTGGGACTTGTGTTTTTTTGGGGTGGGACTTGTGTTTTTTTTGGGTGGGACTTGTGTTTTTTTGGGGAGGGACTTGTGTTTTTTTTTTTTTTTTTTTTGGGGTGGGACTTGTGTTTTTTTTTTTTTTTTGGGTGGGACTTGTGTTTTTTTGGGGTGGGACTTGTTTTTTTTGGGTGGGACTTGTGTTTTTTTGGGGAGGGACTTGTGTTTTTTTTTTATCTTTCCAAAAACTCACCCAAATCTTTCCCAAAACTTACCCAGATCTTGGGGGTGGGACTTGTGTTTTTTTTGGGTGGGACTTGTGTTGGAGTTGGGTGGGACTTGTGTTTTTTGGGGTGGGACTTGTGGTTTTTTTTGTTTTTTTGGGGGGTGTGACTTGTGTTGGAGTTGGGTGTGACTTGTGTTTTTTTGGAGGTGGGACTTTTGTTTTTTGGAGGTGGGACTTGTGTTTTTTTGGAGGTGGGACTTGTGTTTTTTGGTGGGAATTGTGTTTTTTTTGTGAACATATAACTCCGCCCAGGAAGCAGTGAGCGCCAAAAGCTAGGTATCATTCGAAAGGTCTTGGCGAGGCCTTTAAAATGACACCCTACTTGTATCGTTAGGACCTTTGGGGGCGGAGCTATGGGACCAAATACAATCATGTATCCAAAAATTATCTCGGTCTAGGAAAGTCGAAACGACTCGTGATTGGTGTCATTGGAAAGGTCTCTGCGAGTGCTTTCCAATGACACCTTGTTTGTGTCGCTGCGACCTTCCTAGGCCGAGATACAGTTTTGATACATGAATATATTTTGTCCCATAGCTCCGCCCAGGAAGCAGTCAGCGACATGAACTAGGTATCATTCGAAAGGGCTTTCTGAGACCTTTCCAACGAGACTACTCTGACGTCTCTGTGATGTTGGAGTCATGAGATATTGGCACTCGAAATTTAACAGGAAGTGACCCTATAGCTCCGCCCAGAAAGCTTATCTTTCCCAAAACTCACCCCAGATTTTGGGGGCGTGACTTTGGGGGTGTGTCTTGTGTTTTTTGGGGGTGGGACTTGTGTTTTTGGGGGTGGGACTTGTGGTTTTTGGGGGTGGGACTTGTGTTTTAATAATTATGAGGGGTAGGGTTAGGGGTGGGTTAGGATATAGGGTTAGGGTTAGGGTTAGGGTTAGAGTTAGGGTTAGGGTTAGGGTTAGGGTTAGGGTTAGGGTTAGGGTTAGAGTTAGAGTTAGAGTTAGGTTATAGGGATAAAAACGAAAAGTGCACCCCCCTGAAGTGCACCCCTTGAACTGGATTTCCCTATATCTCGAGTTCTATAGGACCTAGAGAGCTGAAACTCCGCCCATATACTAATTGGGGGGTTAGGGTTAGGGTTAGGGTTAGGGTTAGGGTTAGGGTTAGGGTTAGGGTTAGGGTTAGGTTATAGACCAAAATGCGAAGTTGTCACCCCCCAGTTTTGTCACCCCCCCCCAATATCTCGAGTTCTATAGGTCCCATAGAGCTGAAACTCCGCCCATATACTAATTAGGGGGCGGGGAGTCGATTGCAAGTGGTTTGGGAGCTCTAGCGCCACCAGGGGCCGAGATATGGTATTGTCACCCCCTGTCACCCCCCTTATTATAGGTCCTATAGAGCTGAAACTCCTCCCATATACTAATTAGGGGGCGGGGAGTCGATTGCAAGTGGTTTGGGAGCTCTAGCGCCACCAGGGGCCGAGATATGGTATTGTCACCCCCCTGTCACCCCCCTTATTATAGGTCCTATAGAGCTGAAACTCCTCCCATATACTAATTAGGGGGCGGGGAGTCGATTGCAAGTGGTTTGGGAGCTCTAGCGCCACCAGGGGCCGAGATATGGTACTGCACCTAGTGTTTTTTTTGTGGGTGGGATTTGTGTTTTTTGGGGTGGGACTTGTGTTTTTTTTTTTTTTTTTTTTTTGGGGTGGGACTTGTGTTTTTTTTTTTTTTGGGGGTGGGACTTGTGTTTTTTTGGGGTGGGACTTGTGTTTTTTTTGGGTGGGACTTGTGTTTTTTTGGGGAGGGACTTGTGTTTTTTTTTTTTTTTTTTTTTTGGGGGGTGGGACTTGTGTTTTTTTTTTTTTTTGGGTGGGACTTGTGTTTTTTTGGGGTGGGACTTGTGTTTTTTTTGGGTGGGACTTGTGTTTTTTTGGGGAGGGACTTGTTTTTTTTTTTTTTTTTTTTTTTTTGGGGGTGGGACTTGTGTTTTTTTTTTTTTTGGGTGGGACTTGTGTTTTTTTGGGGTGGGACTTGTGTTTTTTTTGGGTGGGACTTGTGTTTTTTTGGGGAGGGACTTGTTTTTTTTTTTTTTTTTTTTTTTTGGGGGTGGGACTTGTGTTTTTTTTTGTTTTTTTTGGGGGGTGTGACTTGTGTTGGAGTTGGGTGTGACTTGTGTTTTTTTGGAGGTGGGACTTGTGTTTTTTTGGAGGTGGGACTTGTGTTTTTTGGTGGGAATTGTGTTTTTTTTGTGAACATATAGCTCCGCCCAGGAAGCAGTGAGCGCCAAAAGCTAGGTATCATTCGAAAGGTCTTGGTGAGGCCTTTAAAATGACACCACACTTGTATCGTTCAGACCTTTGGGGGCGGAGCTATGGGACCAAATGTAATCATGTGTCCAAAAATTATCTCGGCCTAGGAAAGTCGAAACGACTCGTGATTGGTGTCATTGGAAAGGTCTCTGCGAGTGCTTTCCAATGACACATTGTTTGTGTCGCTGCGACCTTCCTAGGCCGAGATACAGTTTTGATACATGAATATATTTTGTCCCATAGCTCCGCCCAGGAAGTAGTCAGCGACATGAACTAGGTATCATTCGAAAGGGCTTTCTCAGACCTTTCCAACGAGACTACTCTGATGTCTCTGTGATGTTGGAGTCATGAGATATTGGCACTCGAAATTTAACAGGAAGTGACCCTATAGCTCCGCCCAGAAAGCTTATCTTTCCCAAAACTCACCCCAGATTTTGTGGGCGTGACTTTGGGGGTGGGACTTGTGTTTTTTGGAGGTGGGACTTGTGTTTTTGGGGGTGGGACTTGTGTTTTTTGGGGGTGGGACTTGTAGTTTTTGGGGGTGGGACTTGTGTTTTTTGGGGGGTGGGACTTGTGTTTTTTGGGGGGTGGGACTTGTGTTTTTTGGGGGTGGGACTTGTGTTTTTTGGGGGTGGGACTTGTGTTTTTTGGGGGTGGGACTTGTGTTTTAATAATTATGAGGGGTAGGGTTAGAATTAGGGCTAGAATTAGGGCTAGAAGGGTTAGGGTTAGAGTGTGGGTTAGGGTTAGGTGTTGAGTTAGGTTAGAGTTAGGGTTAGGGTTAGGTTAGGGTTAGGGTTAGGGTTAGGTTAGGGTTAGGGTTAGGGTTAGGGTTAGGGTTAGGGTTAGGTTAGGGTTAGGTTAGGGTTAGGGTTAGGGTTAGGGTTAGGGTTAGGGTTAGGGTTAGGGTTAGGGTTAGGGTTAGGTTATAGGGATAAAAACGAAAAGTGCACCCCCCTGAAGTGCACCCCTTGAACTGGATTTCCCTATATCTCGAGTTCTATAGGACCTAGAGAGCTGAAACTCCGCCCATATACTAATTGGGGGGCGGGGCGTCGATTGCACTTGGTTTGGGACCTCTAGCGCCACCAGGCGCCGAGATATGGAAGTGCACCCCCCTGATTTTTGTACCTAGAGAGCTGAAACTCCGCCCATATACTAATTAGAGGGCGGGGAGTCGAATGCACTTGGTTTGGGAGCTCTAGCGCCACCAGGCGCCGAGATATGGAAGTGCACCTAGTGTTTTTTTTGTGGGTGGGATTTGTGTTTTTTGGGGTGGGACTTGTGTTTTTTTTTTTTTTTTTTTTTTGGGGGGTGGGACTTGTGTTTTTTTTTTTTTTTTGGGGTGGGACTTGTGTTTTTTTGGGGTGGGACTTGTGTTTTTTTTGGGTGGGACTTGTGTTTTTTTGGGGAGGGACTTGTGTTTTTTTTTTTTTTTTTTTTGGGGTGGGACTTGTGTTTTTTTTTTTTTTTTGGGTGGGACTTGTGTTTTTTTGGGGTGGGACTTGTTTTTTTTGGGTGGGACTTGTGTTTTTTTGGGGAGGGACTTGTGTTTTTTTTTTATCTTTCCAAAAACTCACCCAAATCTTTCCCAAAACTTACCCAGATCTTGGGGGTGGGACTTGTGTTTTTTTTGGGTGGGACTTGTGTTGGAGTTGGGTGGGACTTGTGTTTTTTGGGGTGGGACTTGTGGTTTTTTTTGTTTTTTTGGGGGGTGTGACTTGTGTTGGAGTTGGGTGTGACTTGTGTTTTTTTGGAGGTGGGACTTTTGTTTTTTGGAGGTGGGACTTGTGTTTTTTTGGAGGTGGGACTTGTGTTTTTTGGTGGGAATTGTGTTTTTTTTGTGAACATATAACTCCGCCCAGGAAGCAGTGAGCGCCAAAAGCTAGGTATCATTCGAAAGGTCTTGGCGAGGCCTTTAAAATGACACCCTACTTGTATCGTTAGGACCTTTGGGGGCGGAGCTATGGGACCAAATACAATCATGTATCCAAAAATTATCTCGGTCTAGGAAAGTCGAAACGACTCGTGATTGGTGTCATTGGAAAGGTCTCTGCGAGTGCTTTCCAATGACACCTTGTTTGTGTCGCTGCGACCTTCCTAGGCCGAGATACAGTTTTGATACATGAATATATTTTGTCCCATAGCTCCGCCCAGGAAGCAGTCAGCGACATGAACTAGGTATCATTCGAAAGGGCTTTCTGAGACCTTTCCAACGAGACTACTCTGACGTCTCTGTGATGTTGGAGTCATGAGATATTGGCACTCGAAATTTAACAGGAAGTGACCCTATAGCTCCGCCCAGAAAGCTTATCTTTCCCAAAACTCACCCCAGATTTTGGGGGCGTGACTTTGGGGGTGTGTCTTGTGTTTTTTGGGGGTGGGACTTGTGTTTTTGGGGGTGGGACTTGTGGTTTTTGGGGGTGGGACTTGTGTTTTAATAATTATGAGGGGTAGGGTTAGGGGTGGGTTAGGATATAGGGTTAGGGTTAGGGTTAGGGTTAGAGTTAGGGTTAGGGTTAGGGTTAGGGTTAGGGTTAGGGTTAGGGTTAGAGTTAGAGTTAGAGTTAGGTTATAGGGATAAAAACGAAAAGTGCACCCCCCTGAAGTGCACCCCTTGAACTGGATTTCCCTATATCTCGAGTTCTATAGGACCTAGAGAGCTGAAACTCCGCCCATATACTAATTGGGGGGTTAGGGTTAGGGTTAGGGTTAGGGTTAGGGTTAGGGTTAGGGTTAGGTTATAGGGATAAAAACGAAAAGTGCACCCCCCTGAAGTGCACCCCTTGAACTGGATTTCCCTATATCTCGAGTTCTATAGGACCTAGAGAGCTGAAACTCCGCCCATATACTAATTGGGGGGCGGGGCGTCGATTGCACTTGGTTTGGGACCTCTAGCGCCACCAGGCGCCGAGATATGGAAGTGCACCCCCCTGATTTTTGTACCTAGAGAGCTGAAACTCCGCCCATATACTAATTAGAGGGCGGGGAGTCGAATGCACTTGGTTTGGGAGCTCTAGCGCCACCAGGCGCCGAGATATGGAAGTGCACCTAGTGTTTTTTTTGTGGGTGGGATTTGTGTTTTTTGGGGTGGGACTTGTGTTTTTTTTTTTTTTTTTTTTTTGGGGGGTGGGACTTGTGTTTTTTTTTTTTTTTTGGGGTGGGACTTGTGTTTTTTTGGGGTGGGACTTGTGTTTTTTTTGGGTGGGACTTGTGTTTTTTTGGGGAGGGACTTGTGTTTTTTTTTTTTTTTTTTTTGGGGTGGGACTTGTGTTTTTTTTTTTTTTTTGGGTGGGACTTGTGTTTTTTTGGGGTGGGACTTGTTTTTTTTGGGTGGGACTTGTGTTTTTTTGGGGAGGGACTTGTGTTTTTTTTTTATCTTTCCAAAAACTCACCCAAATCTTTCCCAAAACTTACCCAGATCTTGGGGGTGGGACTTGTGTTTTTTTTGGGTGGGACTTGTGTTGGAGTTGGGTGGGACTTGTGTTTTTTGGGGTGGGACTTGTGGTTTTTTTTGTTTTTTTGGGGGGTGTGACTTGTGTTGGAGTTGGGTGTGACTTGTGTTTTTTTGGAGGTGGGACTTTTGTTTTTTGGAGGTGGGACTTGTGTTTTTTTGGAGGTGGGACTTGTGTTTTTTGGTGGGAATTGTGTTTTTTTTGTGAACATATAACTCCGCCCAGGAAGCAGTGAGCGCCAAAAGCTAGGTATCATTCGAAAGGTCTTGGCGAGGCCTTTAAAATGACACCCTACTTGTATCGTTAGGACCTTTGGGGGCGGAGCTATGGGACCAAATACAATCATGTATCCAAAAATTATCTCGGTCTAGGAAAGTCGAAACGACTCGTGATTGGTGTCATTGGAAAGGTCTCTGCGAGTGCTTTCCAATGACACCTTGTTTGTGTCGCTGCGACCTTCCTAGGCCGAGATACAGTTTTGATACATGAATATATTTTGTCCCATAGCTCCGCCCAGGAAGCAGTCAGCGACATGAACTAGGTATCATTCGAAAGGGCTTTCTGAGACCTTTCCAACGAGACTACTCTGACGTCTCTGTGATGTTGGAGTCATGAGATATTGGCACTCGAAATTTAACAGGAAGTGACCCTATAGCTCCGCCCAGAAAGCTTATCTTTCCCAAAACTCACCCCAGATTTTGGGGGCGTGACTTTGGGGGTGTGTCTTGTGTTTTTTGGGGGTGGGACTTGTGTTTTTGGGGGTGGGACTTGTGGTTTTTGGGGGTGGGACTTGTGTTTTAATAATTATGAGGGGTAGGGTTAGGGGTGGGTTAGGATATAGGGTTAGGGTTAGGGTTAGGGTTAGAGTTAGGGTTAGGGTTAGGGTTAGGGTTAGGGTTAGGGTTAGGGTTAGAGTTAGAGTTAGAGTTAGGTTATAGGGATAAAAACGAAAAGTGCACCCCCCTGAAGTGCACCCCTTGAACTGGATTTCCCTATATCTCGAGTTCTATAGGACCTAGAGAGCTGAAACTCCGCCCATATACTAATTGGGGGGTTAGGGTTAGGGTTAGGGTTAGGGTTAGGGTTAGGGTTAGGGTTAGGGTTAGGGTTAGGTTATAGACCAAAATGCGAAGTTGTCACCCCCCAGTTTTGTCACCCCCCCCCAATATCTCGAGTTCTATAGGTCCCATAGAGCTGAAACTCCGCCCATATACTAATTAGGGGGCGGGGAGTCGATTGCAAGTGGTTTGGGAGCTCTAGCGCCACCAGGGGCCGAGATATGGTATTGTCACCCCCTGTCACCCCCCTTATTATAGGTCCTATAGAGC
>JARWKJ010000219.1:0-29382 GCA_029959095.1 Rhinichthys osculus | reverse complement strand
TGCTTTCAATATTTCGGCCTTTGAGAATGGTCTTTCCAAATCTGAGGCATATTGTTCATCAATAGAGGGCAGAGTAAATTTGCTAAAGAATGAGTCAAACAGTACTTCATTTCTACTGGATTCAGATGTATATAATTGCGAATAATACTCCATAAACCTATTATTAATCTCTAATGGATCAGTTAATTTTTTGTCGTGTTTATCAATAATTTCGAGAATTGACTGATCAACACTTTGTTGCCGTAGTTGATGAGCTAAGATTTTCCCTATTTTTTCGCCATGTTCATAAGACTTGTGTCTGGATTTATTCAAAAGGTTCTCAATAAGTTTCGTAGATAACAGATTGAATTCTGTTTTAAGAGCCAATCGTTCCTTAAATAAATCGACTGATGGCGAGTATGAGAGAACCCCATCGATTCGCAAGATATCACTTTCTATCTTTTTAAGCCTTTCCTGTTGTTTTTTCTTTACACGGGCACTATATGATATGATTTGGCCTCTGAGATAGGCTTTTAACGTTTCCCAAATTAGGCAGTGAGACACCCCTGGGGTCCGGTTATGTTCTAAAAACTCATGTATTTCCTTAGAAATAAATTTAACAAACTCAGTATCTGAGAGAAGTAATGTATTAAATCGCCACGGCCGATACCCACTGCTTGTGGTAGGCAGGTTTAAAGTAATTAACAGTGGTGCGTGGTCTGATATCACTATTGCTTGGTATTCACATTTACTGACTCTAGAAAGTAAACTATTATCGACAAAAAAATAATCGATTCGAGAATATGTTTTGTGAACCGGTGAATAGAAGGAGTAGCCTCTGCGCCCAGGATTCTGAAAGCGCCAAACATCAGTCATTCCGTAAGTTTTAAGAAGCTGATTAAGTACTACTGTTGAACGAGTTGGTTGCATGGTCTTGGGTGAACTGCGATCCAGTGAGGGCGACAGTACACAATTAATATCTCCTCCTAATATGACATGATGTGTATCTATATCAGGTATTCGAGAGAAGAGGCTGGTAAAAAATGCACTGTCATCCCAGTTAGGTGCGTACACATTTGCCAGAACTACTGGGTATTGTTCAGTCTGCCCACTACTATTATATAACGGCCAGCAGAGTCAGCATCAACTTTTGACATTACGAATGGGATAGTCTTTTTGATTAAAATAGCTGTTCCCCTAGATTTAGATTGAAAAATAGAGTGGAAAATCTGTCCCACCCATCCTCCTCTAAGTCTAAAATGGTCAGATGTGTTCAAATGGGTTTCTTGCAGGAAGGCAATATCTGCATTCAGCTCCTTAAGGTGTGAGAGTACTTTACGGCGTTTTACAGGGTGATTTAGAGATTTAACATTCCAACTAACAAGGTTTATCTGGCAAGTACCTGATACATCAGTGTGAGCGTTCATTTTGTGCAATGTAAACAGAAAAGAGTTCCTTCCCTAACCCGGAGTTAGCAAAACAAAAAATCAATTTAGTGCAACAGTAATTTCCCCAGTCACCAACTAGAACATGGTGAAAAAATAACCCCTCGCAAATAACAAATCCACACATAAAGTGCTTTTTTAGAGAACTCTAGCTCTGCAGCTTGCTCTGCACAGACATGTTAATAACATTTTGGGATATAACCCCAATATTTCAAATTAAAATAGAAAAACAAAGAAAGAGTGGTGCTTATTATCTCCTAACATACCTTAAGACTGGTAAAATAATAATAATAAAAGAAGCATAAAAGAGATTAACTTAACTGTAGTCTCATGTCAACAAGCCTGTTATATTTTGCACTGTTGTTTATCAAACTTAAGTTCGTGCACTCATCAAAAAGACAGTCTGCTGACAATTAGAGACAGGAAAGGAAAAGAAAAAAGCGAAGCTAAGCCACCTCACGCAGAATGTTCTTCTTAACATATGTCATGGCCTCCGTTGCGTCTTGAAACTGCTTATCCGTCCCATTATACGTGATCCGAAATCGGGCTGGATGTAGGAGACCATAGCGGACTCCCTCTCGTCCTCGAAGAAGTTTACGGACCTCGTTAAACGCCGACCTGGCGCGGGCTACACTCGGTGGATAATCAGGAAAGATGAGTATGGTTGAACCGTTATGTTGTAGCGGGCCAGATTCCCGTGCGAGGCGGAGGATTTCGACACAATCTTGATAATAATGTAATTTTGCTATAATCGCTCTTGGTTTGCCATCCATCCGTTTCGCCTGTAAAGTGCGGTGGGATCTGTCAATCAGCACGTCTTTATCCATTTTAAGAACTTTTTTAATCAGCCTTGAAACAGAAGCAGGGGTGCTGGAGCCATCTTCCTCAGCTACATTCATAATGCGGATGTTTGACCTCCGCATTCGGCCTTCCATGTCCAAACATTTCTCCTGTAGATTTTGAACATTTCCCTCCAGCTTGCGCACAGAGTTTTGTAGCTCCGTGACATCATCCGAGCATCCTGAGAGTCCTCTTTCCATGTCCGACACAGTTGTTCTGATCACTTCCAGTTCTGACCGAAAAGCTGATGTGTTGTTGGCTATCTCCTGCCTAACTGCTTGTAGTTCTGATCTGACTCCATCAAACTCTTTAGCCATGATTGATCTTAACTCGGTTTGGAAAAGTGTGGTCATCTCCGATTTTATAGAGGACAATAACTCTTCCTTCATCTCCGTCGCCATATCAATTTGTTCTCGAGTTTGCTGAGCTTGTTCAGCCATCTCGGGTGTCGTGTTAGTTACGTTGCTAACACTCGGTGTGTCGGCGCTCGTCTTGTTAGAAGAGGCCTTGCCCGTATATTTGTATTTGCGCAGGTTGCTCGCCATTTACATTCATCAGGGAGTAAATCGTCTTTGAAGATGCAGAACAGTCTTGGGTAGTCTTTTTTGTATCACACAATTTACCAAAGCACCATTTAAAAGGGTAAAAAATAAAATTGTGCAGAGCTCTCTAAACTTGCAACCTACTCCATTGCCTGCTCGCTAGCGCCCCCCGTGACAGATTTAAGTTTCACTTTCGATCCGTGACCGACAGAGGAGCGTCTTGTCGGCAGGGATTTAAATCTTTAAAAATGTCTGGGATAAGAAAATCTAAAGATGCACACCATCAGAAAGGATATTCTCCAAGGCTGGATTCAGCATCAGGAAAACCATCATCGCACTTCTGCCGGCCAACGTTAACAGGTTGGTTTTCCTCGGGACGTTCTAAAACGCTTAACGTGAAAAAAGCTTTTAAAACGCTTAAATGGCACTTTTACGTGCTTAATGTATGTACACAGTAGGCTACACACCTTAAGAAACCATTCTATGTGCAGATAAGCAGATGAACCCAGAATATGAACGCAACGCGTTTCTCCTATAGAAAGCCACGTAAAGCTTTTTCTTTAACGGTTTTCTATGGGAGGAAAATGCTTAACGTAGCCTATAATAAAACGCGTTGCGTTCATATTCTGGGCTCATCTGCTTTTCTGTAGGCTATATAGTATGCTTTATTAATAAGGTGTGTACAGAATTTGATCTTTTAATATAACAGTTTTAGGACAAAGCCGTTAAGCGTTTTTCACGTTAAGCGTTTTAGAATGTATTTTATCCGCGCACAGAATTTGAAAAGACTCAAACGGACACAGGCCGAGTGAAAGACTGGATTTAGTTTTTTCGATCAGGTATGGGTACAAGTGATTTCAAAACATTTCAGCCGGTTCTAATTTGATTTTTGGATATTGTAAACACGTTTTGCTAAAAAGACTGCCGCTCCAGTTTAGCGTGTATTGTTGTTTCTGCAGTTAAAAAGAGAAAGTTGACAATCCTGGCCATACTTTTGTTATTTTAATAATTTGTTTATTTTTATTTTATTAATTGATCACTCAGGGTGATCTAATTTAACTATTTGTGACTTGTGTTTTGAATATTTGTTCCCCTGCACTTTAGGCATTTTGCACACATTTGTTCTGCTTCTTGTGACTTGATTCTGACTTATTTCGTTTTGTATTTTTATTTATTATAAATGTATATTGTGTTCTTAATTGTTGATTATTTTTCAGTGCATCGATGTTGCGCTGTAGGCCTACTTAGAGAGCATGCTCGTACAGGCAATTCAGCCGATTTAATTTGATTTGCATGTGAAATGCAAATCCTATCTGCAGTGTGGCCTTTCTGCAGTTATTTTTGTTATTTCTTAGTTTTATTGATCCAAAATGTTTTTATACTTTTCTTCTATATCTTTGTGTGATGTTCTGTACATCGCGGCTTTAAAATGTTAAAGCCCCGCCCCCTCCCCACCACCACACACATGATTCGACTATTAGTCGACTATAGGCAGGACTTGACGAATCTGATTCGACTATGAAAATCCTTAGTCGGGGACACCCCTAGTGCTTCTATGGAACCTTCAATGTATGTATTGTGTTTCTAATTTAATTTCCAGTAGATACTGCAAAGGAATGTCACATGGTTTTGCCATATGCAGAGAGATGAGAAAGGGGGGACTGTTTTATATGCCTGGGGAGGCAGGAGCATGACACTCCAGAACACTGGACGAGCAAGAAACCTCTGACCTGGTCTAGGCACGAGGGGCTAAAAGGTTGAATAATATGGGTCCTTTGTCGGTAAATCTGAACTAGCAGTATGGGTCCTTTGTCTGTGGAAAATTACTGGGAGGCAACCTTATAGATTGGCCTTGGATAAGAGCACAGTATAAAGATTGCTCTGGTCCGGGTTCCAGGGTGTCACTCTTGCACAGCGTAACTTCTGTGTACCAGACTGAACCTATTCTTGCAAGAATAAATACTTCTCTTTTTACTAATTTGACTCTGAGTGTCTCTTACGCAGTGATGATGTCTAATGAGAATTTTTGCCACAACAATTTGGTGTCAGAATAGTGGGATTCCTTGGAAGGGCCTGCTGGACCTGAAAAGCGGACAGTGACTGATCATCCTGGACTGAAACCGTGCCAGCCCTACCTCCAGGTTTCAGAGAGAGTCAAACCTACCTCCACTGGAATCAAAGCGACCCCGTGGCGATAAGAAAAAAGACATCTCTGGTAAGAAACACAGCCAAATTTATTTTCTTTTGGGTATAAAACTGAGGAAAAAAACTATGCTGGCTGGGTCTATTTCTGTGGTACGGGTACAATAATTTTCAGGGAGAGATTTAGACCTAAGAACAGGTCAGACAAATTTCTAGCCTGAGACTGAGTTCTCGTGAAAGTGGTTTCAAAAGAACCACGCCTGCGTAATTAGGTGAAATTACACAGCACAAGTAAGTGCGAACCCCTTGCCGATTTAGGGAGGAAAAAATCAGATCTGGCGGAGACGTCTGACAGATTATAGACGCGTGTCGAACTGGGAAAATCCATAGAAATAGAAAGCGGCCAGTATGGGGAAGTCTCAGAGCAAGCTTGCCAGATATGATACACCGGTATTCTGCCAAATGAGAAAACATTATGGGCAGAAATGTATGCAGGACATTGGGAAAATCATGATGCTGTATTAATTTCTCTGAGAGGGAACACTGAGCGCTACCAGATTAAAAGTAGTGCGGGAATCAGTGAAACATGGCAGCAAGAAACAAACCGGGTGTTGTGGCTGCGTTCAACATGTATGTAAAAAATGTGAACAGACAGTGGATTGCTGGCTCGAGGAAGCAGATAAACGAGAACGAAAACAAATGCAGAAAGAATTAGCATGTAGGACTGAAAATGAAACGTGTGAAAGATCTGTATGTGTCAGCATCACCAGAACCAATTAACGAAAAGAGTGTTTGTGTTTTTCCACATGCAACGGCGATCGTGCCGGCGCCACCGGCGTACAATCATCACTATCCCGTGGCGGAGCTGAAAGCCCTGAAATTGAACCCCGACCTCGACTACTCTCCGCCCAGAAGACCAGCACGAGCACAAGCACCACCAGCACAAGCAGGTCCACCCGTCTTCGACGATGAAGAAGAATCTTCGGAGGACAGTGCTGAAGCGATCCCCGAAACCCCTCGTTCAGACGATGAAGGTGCCGGCGGACATAGACCAATGCTGACAAGATCACAGATGAAACAAGAAAACGTCAGCTTCACAGCTCCCATGGTCAAGTCAAGTCAAGTCATCTTCATTTATATAGCGCTTTTAACAATGGATTGTTTCAAAGCAGCTTTACAGAGATAAATATATAATTTAAGGTAACAGAGATTGTTTTGGCTTTATAGCGGTTCTTGAATAATGTTATTTCCAGCTAAAGTTAATTTTGATTGATTCACCTCTGTCGAAATGATCATTTGTTATTAAATTAGGGGCCGCTAAGACGACGCTGTTCTCTCTAAACAGACTTTAAATGCGAACCTGTGATTAACGCTGATGGCGTTCACATGCGCATTAAGAATTTATTCTATAGTTATGTGCTTTTGAAAATATGTGCGCAGGTTTGTAATTCCATACAACCCATGCCTAAACAAACTACTTGTCTTGCCTATAAATTTGATACAGAATTTTGTTTTATTTTATCACTTCGGGGTACGCGAACTGAATTCACAACGCTTTATCTGTAGAGTGGGAAAGGGATCCTCCATAGGGAGAGGATAGTTGACACTTCAGCACTGCATTGTCATCGGGTGCAGGCAAAGCTCCTTCGTCAGATCTGGATACGGCCTGGATCCGGCAGGCTGCGGGAAAACCTTGGGATAAACAAAGACACTAATATTAGCGTAGATGCCATTCTTCTTATGATGTAACGAGTACATCAAGATTTAAGGGAAGTGTTCCCAGTTCCGGCTGACCTAATCTATGCAGCCTAATGTCACGAGGTGACGAAATTCCACCTTTCTCTCCTTGCAAGGCGGAACTAATGTTCGCCGAGATTGCCTCCCGCCGGACCCATAACAACGGAACACCGGGCTAGTTCCGGGCTAGCATCAAAATCGCCGGCAGCCGCGCATAAGGGAATTGAAGCCCCGCGATTGGGACACGTTGCCATTAGGGGAGGATAAAAGGAGAGAGTATAGACCAGAGAGTAGAGTTGTTTTGGGGACTGTGATCTCGGAGGAAGCGTGAGCGTTGGAGAAGAGGAAGTGGGGCCGGCAAACGGGCGCGGCACTGTGAGTTTGGGAGAAAGAGCACGCCGACTCAATGGGAAGGAGGGAATCGCTGGACAGTAAGATTTGTGAGAGAGTTTGTGAGAGACTGTGAGTAGTCCAATCAATCTCCATCCTCCTCTCTCGTGTCTACGGGACTCCTTGATGAGAATGCCAGGTCAGAAAATGGGCGACGGCCCTCTATATGTGTATTTCCCACTGAGTGCTGAGATGAAGTGATGTGATGCACTGTTTTGATGTGTGAAGTGTGAACTTAAACCCGCTGGATGTCCATTACTTACCTTAGTTTTCTATCACGTTCTAAAGACAGAAGAAGAGGCTAACATTGTTGTACTCCACAGACATTTGAGTGTATTATCTGACAGCCCATTGTGAAGAGGGACACGTAGGTGAATGCTCAACCGACTGCTTTGCAGTGAATTTCCTCCAGCCGTAAGTTCTCTGTCTGTCCTTGCTGAAGAAGAGGATTACGTGCCTGTATACTCACCTGACTGCTTTGCAGTGAAGCTTTCCAGCCGTAAGTTCTCCGTCTGTCACCTGTGAAGAAGAGGATTACGTGCCCGTATACTCACCTGTCTGCTTTGCAGTGAAGTTCTCCAGCCGTAAGTTCTCTGTCTGTCGTCTTTAGAAGGAAGAGGATTACGTGCCTGTATATTCACCTGTCTGTTCGCAGTGAAACTCCCCCGCCGCAAGCTTTGTGTCTGCCGGCCCTTCGAGAGGATTACGTGCCTGAATACTCACCTGTCTGCTTTGCAGTAAAGCTCTCCAGCCGTAAGTTCTCTGTCTGTCACCTGTGAAGAAGAGGATTACGTGCCCGTATATTCACCTGTCTGCTTTGCAGTAAAGCCCTCCAGCCGTAAGTTCTCTGTCTGTCATCTGTGAAGAAGAGGATTACGTGCCCGTATATTCACCTGTCTGCTTTGCAGTGAAGCTCTCCAGCCGTAAGTTCTCTGTCTGTCACCTGAGAAGAAGAGGATTACGTGCCTGTATATTCACCTGTCTGCCTTGCAGTAGAGCTCTCCAGCCGTAAGTTCTCTGTCTGTCACCTGTAAAGAAGAGGATTACGTGCCCGTATATTCACCTGTCTGCTTTGCAGTAAAACTCTCCAGCCGTAAGTTCTCTGCCTGTCACCTGTGGAGAAGAGGATTACATGCCCGTATATTCACCTGTCTGCTTGCAGTGAAGCCCTCTAGCCATAAGCTCCCTGTCTGTCACCTGTGAAGAAGAGGATTACGTGCCTGTATATTCCTCTCTCCGCTTTACAGTGAAGCCTTCCAGCCGTGAGTGCTCTGTCCGCCACCTGTGGAAGGAGAGGATTACGTGCCTGTACACTTACCTGACTGCGCTGCAGCAAAACTCCCCAGCCGTATGTCTTCTGTCTGCTTCTCACCGTGAGGAAGAGGAGTACAGACCTGAAACACGCACCTGGATTGTCCTGTAGCAGCCTCCCCCCCTACCCCCCCCCCCCCTTTTACATTGCGCCCTGTGGACCTTCGGCGGGTCCGCCGAACGGAACGACCCTGCACAGAAGACTCACCATTTTAATTTCTTTATCCAATTTTATATTCAATAAAATACCGTTTTACTTAAAGTCTCCCTGTCTGTCCTCCTTGCCTGGCCTCTGTCCGACTCCCCAAGGGTGGTTAGGGTCCCAGGGGTGGGTGCAGTCTGATTCGGCCCGCCCCGACCTGTGACACTAACATTGATTTATAGAAGTCTATAATGTATTATGTGTATGCTAGGTCAAAGAGATGTGTTTTTAGTCTAGCTTTGAACTGACAGAGTGTGTCTGCTTCCCGGACAATGGTAGGAAGACTGTTCCAAAGTTTTGGTGCTAAATAGGAAAAGGATCTACCGCCAGCAGTCGATTTAGATATTCTCAATAGACGTGAAGGACTATAATGCTTTAAAAGCTCGCTCAAGTACTGCGGAGCTAAACCATTTAGTGCTTTGTAAGTAATCAACAATATTTTAAAATTTATACGATGTTTAATAGGGAGCCAATGCAGTGTTGACAGAACCGGGCTAATATGGTCATATTTCCTGGTTCTGGTAAGAACTCGAGCTGCTGCGTTTTGAACTAGCTGTAGTTTATTTATTAAGCGTGCAGGGCAACCACACAGTAGAGCATTACAATAATCTAGCCTTGAGGTCGTGAACGCATGAACTAATTGTTCCGCATTTCCCAATGAGAGCATATGGCGTATTTTTCATATATTTTTAAGATGGAAAAATGCAGTTTTACAGATACTAGACACGTGATTTTCAAAAGAAAGGTTGGTATCAAAGAGCACACCCAGGTTCCTAACCGACGACGAAGACTTAACAGAGTAGCCATCAAGTGTTAGACAGTATTCTAGGTTATTATGTGTGGAAGTTTTTTGTCCAATAATTAGAATCTCTGTCTTTTCTGAATTTAGTAGTAGGAAATTACTAGTCATCCAATTTTTTTATATCAGCTATGCATTCCGTTAATTTTGTGAATTGGTAAGTTTCGTTAGGTTTTGAAGAAATATACAGCTGAGTATCATCGGCATAACAGTGAAAGCTAACTCCATGTTTCCTAATGATATCTCCTAATGGTAGCATGTACAGAGTGAACAGCAACGGTCCTAGTACTGAGCCTTGTGGTACACCATACTGAACTTGTGATCGATAAGACATCTCTTCATTTACTGCTACAAACTGATAACGGTCAGATAAGTATGATTTAAACCATGCTAGTGCAATTCCACTAATGCCAACATAGTTTTCTAGTCTATTTAAAAGAATGTTGTGGTCAATTGTGTCAAAAGCAGCACTAAGATCGAGTAACACTAACAGAGAGATACAACCACGATCGGATGATAAGAGCAAATCATATGTGACTCTAATGAGAGTGGTCTCAGTGCTATGGTACGGTCTAAATCCGGACTGAAAATCCTCGCAGATATCATTTCTTTCTAGAAAGGAACACAGTTGTGAAGATACTGCTTTTTCTAATATCTTTGACAGAAAAGGCAGATTCGAGATCGGCCTGTAATTGACTAATTCTGTAGGATCAAGTTGTGGTTTTTTAACAAGCGGTTTTATCATAGCCAGTTTAAAGGTTTTTGGTACGTATCCTAGAGACAAAGACGAATTAATGATAGTAAGAAGAGGATCTATAACATCTGGAACCATCTCTTTCAGTAGCTTAGTCGGTATAGGATCTAACATACAAGTTGTCGATTTAGATGAATAAACGAGTTTGCAGAATTCCTCCTCTCCTATAGCAAAAAATGAATCAAATTTTTTTTCTCAGGGAGACTACAATGCACTGCCTGATGCGATACTGTAGTAGATGGTTGCATAGTTATAATTTTGTCCCTGATATTATCAATCTTATAAGTGAAGAAGTTCATAAAGTCATCACTGCTGTGTTGCTTGGACACTTCTGAGCTTGAAGCTTTCTTTTTCGTTAGTTTAGCCACTGTTTCAAATAAATACCTTGGATTATGTTTATTTTCTTTTAATAGGATTGAAAAATAAGCAGATCTAGCAGCTTTTAAAGCCTCTCTGTAAGCAATCGAGCTCTCTTTCCATGAAATCCGAAATACCTCTAGTTTAGTTTTCTTCCAGTTGCGCTCCATTTTTCTGGCTGCTCTCTTAAGGGCTTGGGTGTGCTCGTTGTACCACGGCGTTGGACTATTTTCTTTAATCTTCTTTAAGCGCAACTGCGTCTAAAGTGCTGGAAAAGAGAGTTAAAAGTTTCTGTTGCAATATCAAGTTCTTCTAAGCTATCCGGGATGCTGAGATGATGAAACTGATTAGGAAGATTATTGATAAAGCAATCTTTAGTGGCAGAAGTTATAGATCTAACATATTTATAACACGGAGTCGGCTTTGCAGCCTTGGCTAAATGTAATTTACATGAGACTAGATAATGATCTGAGATGTCATCGCTCTGCTGCAGAATTTCAACGGCATCAACATCTATTCCATGTGATAATATTAGATCTAGAGTATGATTACGACAATGAGTAGGTCCTGACACATGTTGTCTAACTCCAATTGAGTTTACAATGTCTTTAAATGCCAATCCCAATGCATCTTTTTCATTATCTACATGTATATTAAAATCACCAACAATTAGTACTTTATCGGCAGCCAATACTAATTCTGATAGAAAGTCCGCAAATTCTTTGATAAAATCTTTATGGTGCCCTGGTGGCCTGTATACAGTAGCCAGCATAATTCTCAAATGTGATTTATCGTTTACACTATATATTTTTACATTAAGCACCAATACTTCAAAAGAAGTATATTTAAAACGTCTCGGTTACGGATGTAACCCTCGTTCCCTGAGTAGGGAACGGAGACGTTCCGTCGGATGACGACGAATGGGGGTTTCGCTTAGAAAGCCTATCGACTTCGAGTATACAAAACGAGCCAATGGCAAACAAATGCCATGGGTCTGCGGAATTTGCATGGCGCAACTCCGCCCCACCTCGTGGGGATAAAAGGAGAAAGCCGGCAATATGCAGATATGTTTCTTCGCTGAGGAGCCAAGACTGAACTCGGCTGTTCCAGCGGTACAGCGGAAGTGGCAGGCAGACGGAACGTCTCCGTTCCCTACTCAGGGAACGAGGGTTACATCCGTAACCGAGACGTTCCCCTTCGTTGTCACTCCGAGTTCCGTCGGATGACGACGAATGGGGATACCAGTCTAATCACGCCACTTCTCAGCTGTCTTCCAGTGCCCTGCGTAAATCTGAGATCCCTGTCGTGAGACTAGCACGGACGAAGGACTCCTATTTAACACAGGAATACCAAGGTACACTGGGGAGCATATCCCAGATATTTTAGGGAAGTATGCAATTGCTGCCAACCCAGAGGGGGGGACTTAAAAATACACATATGACCCGAGGGATGCATATGGGGAATCACTGGGGTGTCCAGACGCAGGTGGAATATTTCAACCCCAGGGGTGGCAAGGTGGCTTGCCGAGGGAAAGACACATGCTCAGAGAGGCTTACAGTGGAAATACACATGTGGGGGTAGCTCCGGGAGGTACCATGCACACGGGAGGCACCTAGCCGACGCGCAGGCAAGAGACACTGGCACCGACGTCAGGAGTGCTGGAGGAACTCAGGGCTTTCGGAGAAGCTCACCTGAGGAGAATATCGCACGTATCCAGTCCGTAGAGTGGAATGGCGAGCAAGCGAAGACACCTGAGCGGGTCCGGTACTAGCTGGTTGAAGCGAGTACATGAGAGGACACAGGCTCCACTCGGAGATTGTAGAATCTGGCGAATGTGTTAGATGTCGCCCAGCCTGCAGCTCTGCAGATGTCTGTTAGCGAGGCGCCATGCGCAAGAGCCCAAGAGGATGCCACACTCCGGGTGGAGTGGGCAGTCACACCAAGGGGGCACGGTCGACCTTGCTGCTGGTATGCCAAAGCAATGGCGTCCACTAACCAGTGAGACAACCTTTGCTTGGAGAGAGCCTTTCCCTTCAGCTTCCCACCATAACAGACAAAGAGCTGGTCTGAGGTCCTGAAACACTGCGTTCTGTCTACATAGATGCGAAGAGCACGTACTGGACAGAGCAGTGCCAAGGCTGGGTCTGCCTCCTCCGGGGGCAGCGCTTGCAGGTTCACCACCTGGTCCCGGAAGGGAGTGGTAGGAACCTTGGGCACATATCCAGGCCGGGGTCTCAGGATCACGTGAGAGTACGCCGGCCCGAATTCCAGGCACGCTTCATCAACGGAGAATGCGTGCAGGTCCCCTACCCTCTTGATGGAGGCCAATGCAGTCAGAAGCGCCGTCTTCATTGACAGGAAGTTAAGCTCGACTGACTGTAAAGGCTCAAGGGGAGCACTACGCAGGGCGGTTAAGACCACTGCGAGGTCCCAAGAGGGTACGAGAGGAGGGCGAGGAGGATTCAGTCTCCTCGCTCCTCTCAGGAACCTGACGATCAGGTCATGCTTCCCCACCGACTTACCTTCTATAAGATCATGCTGTGCGGCAATAGCGGCGACATACCTTGAGGGTGGAGGGAGACAGCCTTCGCTCCAACCCCTCTTGAAGGAAGGAAAGCACGACGTTGATCGAACATCTCCGGGGGTCTTCTCGGTGAGAAGAGCACCAGTGGACGAAGAGGTTCCACTTCAACGCGTAGACGTGTCTCGTGGACGACGCTCTACCGGAAGTGATGGTAGCCACCACCGCTGGTGGTAGGGTACTCAAACCTGCCTCGTCCCGTCCATCAAAGATCGGGACGAGGGTGCCATAGGGTGCCCCGTCCCTGAGAAAGTAGGTCCTTCCTCAGAGGAATCGGCCAAGGAGGTGCTGTCGCGAGGAGTATGAGTTCGGAGAACCAGGTCCGGGTGGGCCAGTATGGCGCGACCAGAGTGACCTGCTCCTCGTCCTCCCTGACTTTGCGCAGGAATTGCGCAAGAAGGCTCACTGGGGGAACGCATATTTGCGGCTCTGCGGCCAGCTGTGTGCCAGTGCATCCGTGCCGAGCGTGCCCTCGGTCAGGGAATAATACAGGGCGCAATGGGTCGAGTCGTGAGAGGCAAACAGATCTATCTGTGCGTCCCCGAACTGGTCCCAAATCAGCTGAACCGACTGGGGATGGAGTCGCCAATCTCCCGGGAGGGGCTGAAGCCGTGCGAGCTCATCCGCTGCACAGTTCAGGGCTCCGGGGATATAATGGCACGAAGCGACCTCAGATACTTCTGACTCCATAAGAGGAGGTGGCGGGCGAGTTGCGACATACGGCGGGAGCGCAGACCACCTTGACGGATGATGTACGCTACGGTCGCGGTATTGTCTGAACGGACTAGTACATGCTGGTCCCTGAGCACGGCTCGGAAGCGGCGCAGGGCGAGCGGTACAGCCAGCAACTCGAAGCAATTGACGTGCCATAGGCGGTGGGGTCCTGTCCAGGAGCCCGCGGCAGCACGTCCATTGCACATGGCACCCCAGCCCGTGGTAGAGGCATCTGTCGTTACAACAATATGCCGGGAAGCTCGTTCCAGGGGCATTCCGGCCCTTAGAAAACTGAGGTTCGACCACGGGGTGAAGGTCTGACGGCAGGTCGGAGTAACTGGTACTCGGAGGGTGCCGTGTTGCCATGCCCACCTCGGGACTCGGTCGCGAAGCCAGAGCTGAAGCGGTCTCATATGAAGCAATCCGAGCGGCGTTGCCGCGGCTACAGATGCCATATGCCCCAGGAGCCTCTGAAAAAGTTTCAGTGGAACCGCACTCTTGCCCTCAAACTGTTTCAGGCAAGTCAGCAGTGACTGCGGGCGCTCACTCGTAAGCTGCGCGGACATGGCGACCGAGTCAATCTCCATACCGAGAAAAGAGATCATCTGCAGGGGCAAAGTTTGCTCTTCTCCCAGTTGACCCGAAGGCCCAGACGGGCTACATGGCGGAGCACCAAGTCCCTGTGTTCGCAAAGCTGATCTCGAGAGTGAGCTAGAATTAGCCAGTCGTCGAGGTAATTCAGAATGCGAACCCCGTGTTCCCGGAGGGGAACAAGGGCTGCCTCGACGACCGTACTGCGTACTGATATGCCTGCCCCTCGAAAGCAAACCGCAGGAACGGTCTGTGTCGAGGGAGGATGGAGACATGAAAGTAGGCGTCCTTCAGGTCGATCGCTGCAAACCAGTCCTGGTGCCGCACACATTCGAAAACGCGTTTGGCGGTGAGCATCTTGAACGGCAGCCTGTGAAGGGAGCGGTTCAGAACGCGCAGGTCCAGGATTGGCCGTAACCCACCGGTTTTCTTCGGGACAATGAAGTACGGGCTGTAGAAGCCGGTCCTCATTTCGGCTGGAGGGACAGTCTCGATCGCACCCTTCGCCAGCAGGGTAGCAACCTCCGCTCTCATGATAGGGGCATTGCCACCGACCATAGTGGAGCGGACTCCCCTGAAGCGTGGAGGAGACCGCGCGAACTGAATCGCGTAGCCGAGCCTGATCGTTCGTGCGACCCAGCGGGACAGGTTGGGAAGCTCTAGCCAGGCTCCCAAGGACTGTACCAGCGGGGTCACGCGAACCCCAGACTTCCCGTCGGTGGAGCAGCGAGACGGTATGGCTGACCCAGACGTGGACGGCATAGCGGCCCGGTGTGAGGGTACAGTCATAGACCGCAGAGTCCTGACAGAGGAGACCAGGGAAGCACGAACGTTCCACGGGGTCTGCTCTGCCAGGGGTCTGGCGACAGAGGAGGATGAGAGCGGCACGGTCCGGGGACGGCGCGCACTGTCATCCGGCTCTGGGACAGAGGAGGACGAGGGGTGCACGGCCCGGGGGCGGCGCACCGTGTCGTCCGAGAACTCTGTGTGCTTAGAGATGGGAAGTCAGCTCTCTGGAAAAAGAGGTTCTCCCCCGGCCCTCCACCGGGGAAAGGAGTGGCCCTGCAACCACCTCCTGGAGAACTGCAACCCATCTCTGAGCTGCCCGTAACGGGAGCGCCGCTTTGCCCGGCATTTGGCAGGCTGCGGGGCTGGTACGGGCTGGGGCGCTTTCCTGCGACCACCTCCACGGCGCGGCCCGGAGCTGCTGGGGCCGGGCGGGAGGGGGCGAAAGTCGCAGGAGGGCGCGTTCGGCGGCAAGCTGACTGAGGCGTCTGAGCCGGCCGCAGCAGCTGGCCGCGGGGTCAGAACGTGTTTGGTAGCCTCAGTCTGCTTCTGGGCGGCCGAGAACTGTTGGGCAGAGTCCTCAGCCGCGCCGATGGGATATGGGGGAGTTGAGGAAGCGGGTTCGCTCGGCCTCGCGCATATCAACCAGGTTAACCCAGAAATGTCTGACCACACAAGTGGACATCACCTGACCCAGGGAGCGTGCGGTCACCTTCGTCACTCGTAGAGCGAGGTCGGTGGCGGCAGGCAGTCTCTTAGATGAGCCCTGAATCAGCCCTACCCTCGTGCATGTCATTGAGCACCCCGAAGGATGGCAATAACATGCAGTGAGACGGCAGCCTGTCCGCTGCTCTATAGGTCTTTGCCACCGGAGTAGACAAAAAACCTACAGGCATTGGAGGGGTGCTTAGGGTCGCCACGCCAGGTGGAGGTGCTGCGGGGGCACAGACGTGCTGCCACAGAACACTCCACGGGGGGAACCCCAGTGTACCCATGGCCGCGGCCTCTCGAGGGCAGAGAAGGTGGAAGAGGCTGCCGAGCAGTCGCAAAGTCAAAGGAGACTCTCACGATCTCAAAACCTCTTCATGCACATCCGAGTAGAAAGGATTTTGGGTTCGCCTCCCCAAAACCAATCATCAGCCTTGAGTGCTCGAGACATGGCAGAGTAATCCACACATGCCCGATACTCGCGGCTGCCCGGGAAGCATAGCTGTCAACTCTGGATCAGACTCGCTATGTTGCACACCCGAGAGTGGCAACATAGACGAGCCCTCACTTCCAAAGGACTCCAGCTCACCTTGTGACGCGGCGATAGACATGATTTCATCAGCCGGGGAACTGAATGAGATGCCGGCCCGCCGGCGTCCTTAGGACGCGGCTCTGACCAGCTAACTCATTCAGAACCGCGCGGGTTGCAATGTTAAAGAGAGGGGTGTGGACCACGGATATTAATCGGCGGTTTAGTTCCACACCAGCCATCTCAGGTCACCCTGGCCACCAGCCAAAGTATTCTCTCACGTGGAGAAAATAGATCGGGGTGTGGATGAGGGGACTCTCGCTCAGTTGAGCTCATTGAGTCTTGACCGTTACATTGCGATGGTCATGTTCCCTTAAGAGAACGTGACGCATCCGCGAGCGCTGTTCGAACGTGATCGAAGCCCAAACACGTCAAAACAGCGCTCGTGCTCATCAGCTGAATCTATCAGACTACCGCACTCTGAAATGCACGGGCAGATCGTTTTTAAAAAGACGCGCCGCGTGCACGCTCTTTTTGTGTGAGAAAAGCTTGCAGCAGTGCTGAAGCGCCCAGGGAGAAGCACACAGCTGTTCAGATCAGCAGGCAGGAATGTGAAACTCGCTGGAACACGCCATCACACCAACACCGACTGGAAGCTGCTCGTCTTGAAGATTCTCGAAGATAGTCAGAGAATAGACTGCAGGAGTGAAGAGAACATCTTGGCTCCGAAGCAAAAACATATCTGCATATTGCCGGCTTTCTCCTTTTATCCCCACGAGGTGGGGCGGAGTTGCGCCATGCAAATTCCGCAGACCCATGGCATTTGTTTGCCATTGGCTCGTTTTGTATACTCGAAGTCGATAGGCTTTCTAAGCGAAATCCCCATTCGTCGTCATCCGACGGAACTCGGAGTGACAACGAAGGGGAACTAGATTTCTTAGTGGTTTTGAAAATATTACTATAAATTACAGCAACACCTCCCCCTTTGCCTTTCAGACGAGGTTCATGTTTATAACTGTAATCTTGTGGGGTTGACTCATTTAAAATAATGTAATCGTTTGGTTTTAGCCAGGTTTCTGTCAAACACAGCACATCTAGATTATAATCTGAAATCATATCATTAACTATGAGAGATTTTGAAGTAAGGGATCGAATATTCAGCAACCCAAGCTTTATCATTTGCTTTACCCAGCATATCTGTTTTTTATTTGTTGAACATCAATTCAATTTTTAACCTGACGTTTTTTGGATTTCCAAATTCGGGGAACAGACACAGTCTCTATATGATGATATCTAGGTGAAAGAGCCTTATGTGATGGGATTTATCTGACCTTGGTGACGCGAAGCCGCTAGCAGACGGTCGGTTTAGCCAGTCTGTCTGCTTCCTGACCTGAGCCCCAGATTGTCATGTTTTATCTCTAAGACTATGAGCCAAATTACTAGAGAGAAGAGCAGCACCATCCCAGGAGGGATGGATACCATCTCTTTTCAACAGGTCAGGCTTGCCCCAAAAACTTTTCCAATTGTCTATGAATTCTATATTATTCTGCGGACACCACTTCGACAGCCAACCATTGAGTGAGGCCAATCTGCTAACTATCTCATCACTCCTGCGTACAGGAAGGGGGCCAGAGCAAATTACAGTGCCCGACATCGTACTTGCGAGTTCACACACCTCTTTAACCCTCTGGGGTCTGAGGTGTTTTTGGGGCCCTTGATATGTTTTGACGTGCCCTAACATTTGTGACCCGTCACGGAAACCAGGGACACAAGTCGGCAGCACAACTTGCGAGCAAAATGAGAAAGAAGCGTTTTTTTCCAAAATTGGTGATTTCCGCTTTTTTGCAGAATCTGTTAGTTGAGATCATGAAGAAGCCTCTCCATGTTTGAGATAACAGTATTGGTATATTTAAAAGCGTACATTTTGAGGTTGAAATCGGCTTGTTTTTCGGAGATTCTAGCATGCAGTAGGGGCGTGTCATTGTCTGTGTGTATTTCCATACTGAATAGCCGCCGGCGCTTTTGCCCCCGCCCCCCAACAGCGTGGCTACTTATTATGCTGTGCTCTGGTCGGCTCTATCTGATATCAAACTTCAATGAAGATGGACGCCACAAAGATTGTCGCAGACGAGCTGAACCGTGGCCGTTGCACCGAAAATGTTTTCGCCGCACTTTGTGGGCTCGGGAAACTGAACCGGAGGTATGGGCGCGGCGCGCGCGCCCTCGGTGCTTGAATACGGCGGCTCGGCTCGCTGACAGCGGTGGCTAACTGTTTCATATGTGACGTCCCGATTGCTTTGAATGGGGAACGTTTTGTGAACAGGGAACAGACTTAATGGACTGGCAACAATCTCCATAGAACATGAACTGGCACAGAGAATCGAAATAGAGGATGCAGTTAAGACCTTTGCTGCGATGAATGCCTGCCGTGCGCGTTTCTGAAACGTAAGTTAAGCTTTATTTGCTCCTTAGTCGTTATGTAAGATGCTGAACCTGCTGATGATATAATGTGCTTGCGGACATTTCATTTGTGTGTGTATACGCACATAAGAAAGTGGTGTAAAGAGATTTGCAACAGTAATCTGAGGAGGAAATATGATTATTTGGAAAATTCCTGTCATGACTGCTTAAAGAAAAATGCCAGCAGGCATTTACCTCCTGCATAAACTTTAATAGTGTTGACATTTTGGGCACACGTGCGTT
Organism: Rhinichthys osculus; assembly: GCA_029959095.1. Classification (NCBI taxonomy): domain Eukaryota; kingdom Metazoa; phylum Chordata; class Actinopteri; order Cypriniformes; family Leuciscidae; genus Rhinichthys; species Rhinichthys osculus. The sequence goes on along the minus strand of JARWKJ010000219.1, from coordinate 10,272 downwards.
GCGCACTATTTGCGTTATATGTAGGCCTATGGCTTATTGGTCTTTGTGTGTTGTTGCTGGTTTTGCGTTATATGTATATGGCATATTGGTGTTTGTGTGTTGTTGCTGGTAAACGTTGCAAATAGAGGGGCAGCACAATTGTTTTTCGCCTAGAGCGGCAGAAGTGCATTCGCCGGTTCTGGGGGTGAGTTTGCATTAAACATTAAAGTTTGTCGTTTTGTTTTAATTCTAAGAACACGTACATGTTATCTCATGTTTAGTCTGTTTAGACCTTCCCATACCTACCTATTGTTATTAGCTAGCTCAGGAAAGAAAAAAAAGCTGTAAAGCACAGGGGGAGCTTTACAGGGGGTATGGCTTATCTAAATGAGATGTAAATGAGCCCTATTGTCACTCCCAGCAGGAGAGAGAGGTGAGAATGCACAATCTTTTGAGGCCGTTTTCTCCCATTTTAGTTTTTTTGAGTTCCTACCTTCAAATGGCCACAACTTCTCCAAATATTATCAGATTTCCACGTGTTACACATCGTTGGAAAGCTTGGAGACTACACTTTCAGAATCTATGAATAACTCAAAATGCAGAAGAACCGACTTGTGTCCCTAGTTTCCGTGATCGGTCACATTTGTGCATATTTCAGTTACTTACAACATACCATTGGCCAACATATAATTATGCTGTATTCAGCACAAACTCTGCTACAATAATATGTGAGCAAAATGGATGTACATGTTTGCATTTTATAGAAAAAAAATATTATGCGTGGTTAGTACGTTTTGGGAAAAAAAATTCACCGCAATAAGGCCAATAAGGTGAAAATCATCCTGACCACACTTTCACAAACAACAACATAACAATTTAAATGTTGCAAGTTAGTTTTGGGGTCAGCACTGCTGTATGCGTGGGAGTGTTAATGGCTATGAATATTAATGAGATTCACACCAGGGGAGACAAAAGACACTCCCCCAATGGCTAATGCCCCATCAAGGTGCCGTGAAGGCAGCCTGAACAAAGAATGATGAACTAAGAATGATTCACTGATGAATAAAAAGAACAGCATTTATTCAAAATAGAAATATGTCCTAACAATGTAAAGACATAAAGTCATTACTATCACTTAACACATCACAAGAAAAAAAAGACCAAACTTGTATTATAAAAAAGAAAAAGCGTGAGCATGCTGATAACACAATCAAATAAACTGTATTATTATCATTATCAATCACTAATTGCCATGGATAAAAATATTTTTTTTGTAATTTCACACAAGAATAGGTAGCCTACTTTTACATTATGACGATGTAAACACAATTAGGCTAAATTTCATCTGCAAAATATTATGTCTGTGCACTTACTCAGTATGATTCTCGATCGCACTGAGAACTGAACGACACCTGCGTGTCCCTCTGAGGTGCTGGCGAATGAGAACGTGATGCAGACACATTCCCAAAAAAAAACTGTTAGCATACATTATCCAAAGTAAACTGATGGACAATTAATGGGTATGGATGCACAATGTATGTATATATCTGTTGATGGGCCATGGGATGGAGAAATATCTGTTGATGGCCCATATAGACCGGACACATTTAGTGATACACTCAATGAACGGATTGTTCGCGAACGACACATCACTACATTTCAAACATTTACACCTGTATTCAGTTATTTACGCATGATATAGTGTCATAGGCTAACCAAAACTGAACATTTAATTATATAAAAAATATATTGTATTTAGACCTCTTTTACCGGAGCCTGAAATATATTTCTCGTTATATAACCTAAGCAGTTATTCGCAAACAAAATACATTACGCATAAGGCACTATTTTAGCATAAGTAGTGTCATAGGCTAACCAAAACTCAACATTTATATATAAAAAATATATTGTATTTAGACAGTATCACATATTTTACTGGAGGCTGAAATATATTTCACTAAATCAATAGGCTACATAACCTAAACATGCAGTTATTCGCAAACAAAATACATAACGCATAAGGCAGTATTTTAGCATGATAATCAGTGTCATAAGCTAATCAAAACTATATATATTTAATATACAAATATGTTTAGAGAGTAATATCACATTTAAAAAGTTTACACGAGCGTATACACGAATATAAGGGATATTGTGAGGCAATCTTTTCTGTAAGATGTCAAAAGCTAGGCAAAATATAGTCTGAAAATTCATTTGAACTCTATACGATCATGCCATTGATTGATTGACTTTTTATGCCATTGATTGCTGGGCGTGTGCGATGCATAACGTTAGATCACTTATTTACCATGTGAAAAGCGCTGGGGGCGTGGCGGCCTCGGCTCATTAAAGATAATTAACTGAGAACGAAAAAACTGTACCTCTCCTTGGTTTCAAACGGATTACATAAACTGGAAATATTTCTTTTTTTAATAAATTACTTCATTTAAAAGAAGAGAATACAAGCTTTAAAAAGAGACATGTCTCGTATCTCTGTGACAAGTATTGACTTAGTTACAGTTCATTTTTCGGACGCGTTTCAGAATGGACCTCACTGACAGAGAGAACGCAGAACGTGCATCATGTTTATTTTTCTTTATTTGGCGAAAAAATAAAGGTTTTGTGAGGTTCCACAAAAAAAATACAAACTTAACAGGATCGAATGATGTATAACACTTATATGTAAGATCAAAATCAACAGAGTAATTTGAGTCTCTTTTGCACTGATAAGGAAAAAAGTGAGCTGGTATCGCCGGCGATACCGCCGACCCCAGAGGGTTAATATTAATTTTGGTGATCTCCGACTGGCGGAGTCGAACATCATTAGTGCCGACATGAATAATGATCTTAGAGAATTTACGATTAGCATTAGCCAGCACTTTTAAATTTGCTTTGATGTCAGGCGCTCTGGCTCCCGGCAAACATGTGACTATGGTGGCTGGTGTCTCTATTTTCACGTTCCGTGTGATCGAATCACCAATTACCAGGGCACAATCAACAGAATTCTCAGTGGGTGTTTCACTGAGCGGGGCAAATCGGTTTGTTATGGGAATCGGAACGGAAGAGTGGTTCTTTGATCCGCGACTAGAGCGGCGATCCCTGACTGTCACCCATCTGCTCTGCTGCACGGGCTCTACTTCAGCCGGAACCGAATCATGTAAAGAGTTCACTATGCTAGGCGCATCCAAAACACTATCTAAAGATCTAGCATTCTTACCATCCTCAATTAAAGTTTGGATGCGTGTCTCTAGTTCTGAAATCTTCTCCGTCAGCCTGACTGTCTCCTTGCATTTATCACATATAAATCCTATATGGCCATCGGAGAAGGCTATACTAAACATATGACATGTGACACAGGTGACAATAACAGGACAAGACATTACTCACCGTGTTTGTTGACTGATTCTTACTTACCTGGGCTTTTATGAACTCAAAAGGCGCGGGCGCGCAAGAGAAAATAAATAAATAAATGAGCGCACAGGTGGCGCGTTAACAGGCTAGCGAGTTACTAGCGTGTTGTGCTAACAATAACGGAAGCTAGCGATGTAAGGTTAATCTGAGATGATGGGCAAAAAGTATTTAGTAATATAAACAACTAGAAATGAAAGTAAATGATGGTTCAAAACAGAAAGAAATACGAAGCTAATACGAGGCTTACAGCCTCGACGCAACCAGACTCACAGCAGGCAGGAAGGCAGACAGGAGAAATCGATCAGGATGGCAGACAGGAGCAATCCTCGGCAGGCAGGAGCAATCGTGGTAGAAGTAGCATGGGCGGAAGGACCGATGATGGTCTTCAGACCATGGACAGTGGCCGACATGAAGGAAGCCATGGCCCATCTGCCAAACCCGGATGACGCAGGTGACAAGTTTTCTATAGAACTAATCACTTTTTGTCAAGAATTCAGTCCCACCACACAGGAGCTGAAACGGCTGCTAGCCGTGAAACTGGGGGCCACGAACTGGCACAAAGTGAGCGGAACGATCCCGGCGGGAAACGTACAGCGGGTACACAGAGACTGGAACGATGAGCAGACATGGGCAGTATTTCAATTAAATGTATTTTAAATATGTATTTAATTACTTTAGTGTATTTTGTAATTTGTATTTTGCAGGTGTGGAAAAAATAAAATGTAGTTTGTAACAAAATATTTTGAGGGAGTGTATTTAGAGTATTTCAAATACTTAAATACTTAAGAAAAATCACCATTGTAAATGATTTTGCCATATTTTCGGTCTGATGTTGGCAATGGCAATGTCCAGGTTAGATGCACGAAAATCATGTGACGCCCTGTAGACCGGGCTCCCTCCAAGAAGTGAATGAGTTTTGAACACAGGAGAAGAAGTGGCGCTGCTCCTCTTGAAAACGGCATTAAGGTAAAGTGTTTTGTGAAAAATATACAGTCTACACACACACATATTGCACACTGAATGGCATTATAGAGAAAATAATTGTGCCTTATGAGATCAATGCACTGTGTTGTCATTCATAAAAGGACATCATAGGCCCTACCTATTATGAAACAGCGCGTCTGTCGTAACTCCACTGAAATCTCCATGCTAAGCAAGCGTTCACAATATAACATCCATCTGCAGTTTTTACACATTTTTAAACCTATTACAAATGAGAAATATTGATATTGATTTTGTATAAAATAATCATGAATCCTATTGTTTTTCAGTAATTGAGCACGCAGCGCGATTCTACTATGGAAAAGGCATACGCGGTCAGGGCAGTTAGAGTCTTATGTGTAAAACAAACCCACACATATTATGATTAATAATATATATTATGAATAAAATGGAATTGATTTTGTGACGAAAATTCTCGGTCTGTTATTTTTTTCCCCCTGTGGTACTAGCCTATAGTGACCTCTCGTCTGTAGTTATATTTTATGTAGACCGTTTTAGTAAATGTTTATTGGAAGATAATAGGTTAATTGCAGCGATAGCTTACGTGACCAACACTTCACTAATGTTAGCTAACTGGTAACCTGATGTATATAATATATCATATTTTTAATAAAATTTTATATGTATATATATATATATATATATATATATATATACCGGTATATATATATAGCCTATATATAATATTATATATACATACACACACACACACACACAATTCATTTATTTAAATGGGTTAGGGTTATGCATATATGTGCTTATATGTATTTAGGAACATAGTTAATTCACTCATTAACTTTCTCTCCGGTTTCATTTTATGAAGAATATTTTTCGGTTTGCTGTATATAGTCATACATTGCTGTATATAGTCGTTGCTTTCTACGTTATGGGAGCAGTCTATTTCCCTCCTAAATCATTCATTTGTACATGCACAGCGTAATTATTGATATTTTATGTTGGTTGGAGTTCTGAACGGACTGCAGACCTCTTTGCGTGATCACGAAGGTAGGCTAATGGCTGAATCGGAATTTATAAACAAGATCACGGGAATCAATAGCCTAATACAGCCCAGTTGTGCTAAAATAAATATCATGAGACGTCCATCATCAGATGAATGACATGGAAAAGTTAAGTTAGAGCCGCTAAAGCCAGTGCTACTACCCATGCGAACATGAACACTAAGCTTTTCCCTCCAAAAATATAGCCTAAAACTTATCTAAGTTGTCACCCTGCCTCTCCAAATGCAAAACTGACATTAACAAAATGCAATAACAGCTTAAAAAGTACTTGGGTGTGTGTTTTATTTTATATTTACCGTTTAATAATGTAATCGCTGCTGTCTGTCCATAGAAGAACATGACAGCCCGCGTATGTTTTGGAACTATTGGGGCTTACATGAACCACGTGACAGCCATCGCGGCGACATCAAAGCGTGTCGCAACTCTTTCTCTCTATGGCTCTGGGCTACTATAAACACATAGACGGAACATTAAAGCAGAGACTATTACGGAAGACAGTCAAAATTAAAATACATTAACAATTCATGTTTGTCATATAGGAGTTCAAATCACAGGTTTCTTCCACAGTCAGGTGAACCGATGGACATTATTGTCCGTAGATGTGAGTCACTAGCAATCATGTAACGCCTACGTTTTTTGTGTCTAAATGATCGCACGGTTTTCGGCCAGTTTATGGATTTTAATGCACAGTCGCGAGTCAAAATCATCACATTTTATTTCGTATAAAAATGATTTGACAAAATAATTGACACGCAATATTATTAGCCTATTATTATTATTTTGTCAGCGTGATCGTACCGAGCCTCTAAAGGGACGTGGTGGTGGAAAAAGCACATACAGATTACACAATCAGAGAGTTGCCTATTTCTTTTCGTTTTGATCTAACGGTCACGTCCGTAACGCATTATTATGGTTGTTCAGAGCAAAGTAGTGAGATGAATTGTCTATCCTAATAAGCATAAACATAATTTAGCTTTGTAAATAAAGTTTCAAGTTATTTGCATTTATAATTGTCATATTAACCTTTAAAACGTTGACGTGACAGTGCACTGAAGCGTCAAGACCTCTTTATTATAGCCCTTATAAATTCAACAGGCAGTGCTGTTATGACCAAATTAGTATATTTATTTCTCCGGCATGCCTCCATCTTTATGCAAAATGCTTACTGTTAAAATAAAGTTTAAAAAGGGGGGTCTTTGATACCTTTTTTTGAAAGCATGAAATATGGCTGGTTGAAAATGTAATTTAAGCATTGTTGCTCACCTCATATCTGGTGGATAAACAAGGCAATTTTCTTAATTTTTTTTTGTTAAAGCACATTAATACAGTATATTACAGACCTAAATGGACAACTTAAAAAGGGTTTTGTTCTTTTGGTTAAAACTTTATTTTTTCATGGTAAAGATGACCTTTGCATGGAATTGCCCACATATAAATGTTGTACATAATTAGATCCTGTTAAGTGTCTATTTTTTTTGTGGATACTCACAATAAAAACAAAGTGTTCTGCTTTTTGTCAAATAAAGAAAAATAAACATGATGCAAATTTTTCCTTCTCTCTGTCAGTGAAGTTCATTCTGAAACGCATCTAAAAATGAACTGTAACAAGTAAATACTTGTCACACAGACACGAGAGATTTTTCGTTATGAAGCTGAAATTCTCTTCTTTTAAATGAAGTAATTTATATAAAAACAAATATTCTCAGTTTATGTAATCTGTATGAAAAGAGAGAGATGTCAGTCTTTTTCCTTTCAGCTAATTATAGCGTGTGTTAATGTGACCATGCCCACTGAGAGCGCACGCTATTCAAACGCAAATGTTGAGGCAAGCCATGCCAACGCCCACATCAGCTGAATAAAACATCCAGTTTAATGAGAATCTTGCTGCGCTGTGAGGAATAATACTATCGTAATAATCCTGGAAAAGTTACCTCAGAAGTGCTGGTAGTTTCATTTCGAGGAGCACGGATTCAGCTGTAGTAAGTCATTTATTCTTACGTGCTTTGTTCTAATCGCTTATTGAATAGTGTCTGTAAACTGCACAAAGACTGTTTAAATATGAATTGCGTGTCTGTGTGTGTGTGTGTGTGTGTGTGTGTGTGTGTGTGTGTGTGTGTGTGTGTGTGTGTGTGTGTGTGTGTGTGTGTGTGTGTGTGTGTGTGAAGGAATGAATGGCACAGACGCGCGCGCAATGTTGTTTACTAGAGATGTCAATCGCATCTGTGCGTTCATTCACTCTCGCTCCTACATTAGTAAACGTTATTTTTACATGAACACATCCAAACTATATTGCTATAGCCTACTGAGATTTGTTCTAATCGCGATATAGAACAGTGTCTGTAATGACAACATTTCGTTGACTAGTTTTGGATAGATTATAAAGTTTTTACTCTAAAATAGACATCAAATAAGCTTTTGTTAGACAGTTTCTGCTCATATGGTAAATATATAGTATCTTTTGTCAAAAATAAACTAATCAACTGTTAAAGTGTTTGTTCCAATGCATATATCCCTTCATAACACTTGAGCAGTGCCACAGACTGATCGACTCCATGCCACGCCGCATTGCTGCAGTAATTCAGGCAAAAGGAGCCCCAACTAAGTATTGAGTGCTGTACATGCTCATAATTTTCATGGTCATAATTTTCAGTTGGCCAACATTTCGAAAAATCCTTTTTTTTTGTTTTGGTCTTAAGTAATATTCTAATTTTCGGAGATACTGAATTTGGGATTTTTGCAATTCCACCTGTGTGATGGACTGTTGATGTGTTGTTTTGGAAGTTATGATCAGTGATGGATGAAGCAGTAATGAGTTTTGGATGTTAAACAGTGTGATACATGGATTTTACTTGGACCTAAAGCATATTTTGTCTGTAATTCATGGCTTTTAATAGAAATTAGTGGAATTTTGCCATACAAATCTTTAAAGGCCGTTTTCTCAAAATGAGTTTTTTTCTCACACTCCTAGTGACGATTTTCCACTTCTGTAGCACCTACATACACCAAACTTTACAGCCGTATTCCTAACTATATTGTGAAGGTTTGTTCAGAGGGATTTGTTGATATATCATTCTTGGCCTGATTTATATGACATTTTATGCCTAATAATAGGGCGGAAATCAATTTTTTAAGGCTATTGGCAGTATTTTCTGATTTACAGGGTAACAAAAGGAGATATTCATAATCCCCTCTGAAAATGTCTTTTCATTGAATATATCAACAAAATGCAAAAATAATTTTGAACCTTGTTTTTTTCAATGGTCAGATTCGTCAATTCAAAATATATACAAATTAGCGTATATTTATTTAGATATAGCCTGATTAGCATATTTAAACAAAATTACAGAAAACTTGCAATACATTTTTATGGTAACACTTTACAATAAGGTTCATTAGTTAACATTAGTTAATGTATTAACTAATATGAACAAACCATGAGCAATACATTTGTTACTGTATTTATTAATCTTTGTTAATGTTAGTTAATACAAATACAGCTGTTCATTGTTTGTTCATGTTAGTTCACAGTGCATTAACTAATGTTAACAAGATTTTAATATAGTATTAGTAAATGTTGAAATTAACATTAACAAAGATTAATAAATGCTGTATACGTGCAGTTCATTATTAGTTCATGTTAACTAATGTAGTTAATTAATGTTAACTAAAGAACCTTATTGTAAAGTGTTACCATTTTTTTCTCCTATTCATGTGAGTAATCAACTGGTAAAGTTTCATGGTGATATCTGTAAGTTAAAATTTTTACTCTATTCACCTGCAGTGTCTCGCCTTAATACATGAGCAGTAGCTACAATGAAATTAACAAAATACAAAATACCAAGCTTATGTATTTTTTGATCACGTTAAAATGTGGGGGAGGTGTGCATTACCATTAGCTCAAAGAAGGGATTATATTCGCAGTCTCTTGGTACATTAAAGATTGACAGTAGGAATTTCAGATTCTATTGGCGTGTTTCTTCATGAATTAAGGCCATCCCTCAATTACAGATTGTTTATAAATTCTGTTCACACCAGATTAAGTGTCAGTTATGGCACTATTTTATGCCACCCTCCTCACACTTTGGTTTCTGTTGTGTATTGGTGTGCATAGTCAGTATAAAAATAAAGATAGGTGCATCTATCAGGGAGATGACGATACATACACCTTTTACCAGGGAGGGGATGTGGTTTTGGGAGGGCTCTTTCCTTTGCATTTCAGTCCTGTATCATCGGTTTCTTCTTTTAGGACCAAACCTAAACCTACTAAGTATAAATTGTGTGTTAAGTATAAATTGTGTGTTGTGTTTTAAATTTCTTCTTATAGATAATGCGCAAAAGAATACAATTGTGAAAAATTGTTCTTCGTCCCTCTGAACTAAAATAAAATGCATGTTTGTTTGGTGCATTGCAGCTGTTTAATTCATTAAAATTCAGGAAAATTCATAAAGTGTTTTTGAAATCTGTTGCAGCTTTACCCCTCGAGCACTGAGGTGGATGCAGACGATGATCTTTGCTGTAAGAGAAATAAACCAGCGGCAAGACCTTTTGCCAAACCTATCTCTGGGCTTCCACATCAGGGACAGCGGTGATGACATACCTGTATCTGTCAAGAGGTCTCTTCTCCTGGTCAATGGACAGCCAGAGAGTGACAGTGGACAAAGCTGTGAAGACACTCAAAAGCAGCCGAGCCCTGTAATTGTGGGAGAGGCATCATCAGGAATATCCATGGCTGTTCTGAGAAGTCTAAGCTCCTTCAAAATACCTTTAGTAAAACAAATTTTTAAATATTATTGTATTAACAATAATATAATTTATTTGTCTTGATAATGAAAATTGTGATGATGTATTGATGCATGATGAT
>JARWKJ010000218.1:0-29459 GCA_029959095.1 Rhinichthys osculus | reverse complement strand
CAGCAGAGCGCGTCACAGCACCTGTTTGAGTGTTTCGCTCTGTGAAGGCTGTCAGTTCCATGTGCTCCTTAGTGACATCAGAACTAAGAAGTTATAAAGAGGAACATGTAAAGCAATAATAAAATGACAAAAACCTAAATGGCAACAGAGCTGACTGGTATTACCTACTATTTGTGCGACTTAATGGAATAAGAGCAAATGGCTCAACATGAAAATACTTACCTAGGCCTAAATGGTGAATAAACACTGCTCATTCTGACAAACAGTTCATGTTGAAGTTTCAGAGGTGTTTCTTTGAATATCGAGGGTGGCTTGTCATATAATGTGGTTGCCCTACAATTGCAAGATTAATACACTGGCTTGTATTGTTAAGAAATTAAAGTTTTAATATTATTATTATTATTACTATTAATATTATTTGATATAATAAAAAAACGTATAATACATAATTTACATTAAACATACTCAATATTCCAGTTCTTCCGAAGATCTTCCCTCATTGCGTTAGTGACACATAAGTTATTATCCGAGAAACATCCAAAGAGTTTCTCATACCTACCAACAACACAAAGCACAGTTCAACTTCAGACATTTTCCAAATACCACTTAAACCAGTGTCCTTAAGAGATATTTTTCAAGTGTTACTTACCATTTTGCCACCTTAACAATTAGATGATTCTCCCCATGAGAAAGAGCCATTATGGTGTATCCATAGTTGTGCCAGTCTATGATGAACTGGTTTCCCCTGAAACGACTGGCCACCCATGCCACTGCTATAGCTGGCAGTCCTGGAGGGTTCTATGGAATGTACAGATGTGACTTAGAATTTCACTTTAAGACATCATCAGATATCAAAATTACTTTACTTGATAAAAGAGACAAACACCTGCATAAGGATATAGCCTTGGTCCTCAATCTTCATCAACACATAGAACAGCTGAAAAGACTGGAATATAACCTTTGAAACATACCTGAAAATTTTGGGGCCAACTGAAAGGAAAATGAAGATTATTCTTTATATCAGAACGACTGTCCGTGGTCTGTTGTGCTTGTAAGTATTCTTTATATTAAGTTTGTATTACCTCTAAGCCCCATTAGTTCTGAAATAGGAAGTATGTCTATCCTATCATCCTCAAGAATGTCTTGATGAGGTTTAGTACCTATGTGAGCAAAATGTCAGTGTTAGAGGTGCTAAAAACTAGCACTGTGACCTGTATATGTAATGCATATACGTGATTTGTCGTTAATTAGCATGCCTTACAGACATGGGGGCTACATTTATGGGCATTTGGTATCATGCATAAAAGCAAAAAATGATGCAACGAGAAGTTCATGCGTTAAAATGTATACCAAGAAAGCCAATTAGGGTGACACTGTATCCATGTCTGCTGAGAGAGAGCGCATGATACTGCATGCGAGGACTGCGCCCTATATCTCCCAGCACCAATACGCAAACGTTCAAATGTGCAAGTTCATCTCGTCCCCTTAATCCACTGGCTAGTACAAAAATAAGCACCACTACAGCGACCGGTAGAAGAGCCCACGATAAGCTTAACCCCGATAAAAGTCCTAAAAGAACTAATGAAACTGTCACCACAGCTACTGCCGCATTGGCATCCGCCATTGTGTTTTCCTGATTATGACGTGGCTTAAAGTAGGACATGAAATTTAAAGAGACACGAACCACAGCGAATACACCTATAATTGCATTAACATCTCTATGATTAACATTCTTAAACAGCATGTCATTCATGTCGTTCGTACATTTTGATGTTAATAATCGCTAAAAGTATACAGTTCCTGACAACAAATGAATTAAGCAAACATTTAATTTGAATAATTTTGAATGTCACAATTCACTGTATACATGCTTTTATTATCATTGCACACGACGCATTGTATAACGAAACTAGTGCAAACATTTAGATGCTTTACGAGTGACATTATTTACATATGTACAACAGAAAAAAAAAGTAAATATTAGACACACTAAACCATTAGTAAACGTGTTTCTAATATTTACTTTTTAAGCTTAAAAAAGGTGTGAAAAAAAGCTTAAAAAATGATTCGTTGAAATTAATAAAAAAAATTATGGTAAGTGGTTGCAATCAATTGATTCTCTACAAGTTGAACTTTAATTTAGTTGAACTTAATCTATTTTATTTAGTTACCTTGGTATAAAAAATGTGTAATTCCACCCCTATTTAATTGTTACTTCTACTTAACACATTTAGTTGAACTTAATACATTTTATTTAGTTACATTAGTAAAACACATTTTATAATTCCACCCCTATTAAATTGTCATTTATTTATAGCCTACCAAAAATAACTGGTCACAGGTAAAACATAATATAAACTATTATTACTAAAATATTATATGTGCGGCTTGCAATTATTGTTAGCCTATTATTATTCCAGATTTTTTTTTTGTCAATGTTATCGTCAAGAAAGATGCCTATACAAACAGAGAACCTTAAAACCTTAAAGAAAGAAAGAAAGAAAGAAAGAAAGAAAGAAAGAAAGAAAGAAAGAAAGAAAGAAAGAAAGAAAGAAAGAAGTGTTTTTAAGCAAAAGCAATTATTCGTGGCACCCCACGGTTTCAGGGGACCTGAGTCACGTGATGGATTTGCTTTGTCAAACAGCTTCGCCTTTGAAATAAGGAAAAAAGCTACTGGATAGAGTAGCCTACTCCATTAACGATTTGCCCCGTTTGTTTTTCTATATTCTTAAAGCTCTTAAAATGTGGTTTCCTTTCCTCGTACTTATCTTTCTCTCGTCTACAATTGATTTATCAAACCAGGATGTGATTGATAACATACTTATGAGTTTATCCAAGGGAATCACGTACTTTGATATGCAGGGCAGAAACATCAACCTGGACGGTGTTGTTGGATACATAATACTTCAAGGTAAACCATTATGTTACAGTTTGAATCTATTCAAATAGCCTAGGCTGTGTTTTAAAACAAGTTTGTTTGAGTGCCATAATAATTCAACTTTGTTTTAATATTATTATTGATTAGCCTGCATAAGTTTGCAATGTGCAGAACAAAAACATTTATCTTTCATGTAGCTTTTCAAGAGTCTTTTTTTTAATGGACAGATTTAGCTAGGCTACTTGACACTGGAATCGGTTGTAAAATAAACTGAGCCCAGTTCGTTTCAGTATTGTCGATGTTTAATGGAATCTCTATCAGTAATTCGAGTCTGTTGAGGTTCTCCTCGCGCAATCAATATTGTCTTTTGGTGCCACTTGCGCTGTTAAGCTATAACCATTATTTATCTTAACGACTTTTTAAACAAAACACTAAAGTTTTTTATGATTAGTTGTATGAATAGTTGTTTACAGATTTATAAAGTAGGCTAAATAAAAAAAATCCCACATTTTTAGAGCCTCGGCGGTTTGTGTTGACCTCCTTTTGGAGGGTTCAGTGCTTTATTAGAGGGCTCAGACCCCCCATAATCTGATGGTTTTCTGAAGTAAATAATCCATCATTGGTTCACCATTGGCCGTATGTCTGCTTATATAATTCAGCGCAGCTGCGGGAGGCAACACGAACTTGGCCGCATTCGGATTTTCTGAGTCTCTCTCAGCGCGCAGCTGCCGTTTCTATGCTGAAGAGACTGAACAAGAGCCTTTCTACTGCCGTAAACGCTCTTCAGGAGACAGACCCCAATTACTTCAAAGGTAATACTCTTTGAAAAGAAACCCTATTCAAAATCCAGTCTAATAATGACATAGAAAACCTGAACTGTTTCTCCTGAGCAGAGTTTGAGCCCATTTTGCACAGCTCCTTTTGGTCCCTGCCTGCAGAATGGGGCTCCACAGACCCCTCGCTGGTTTATACCTCAGTGAGGTCTATGGAGTGCTATGATGAGCACCTGAGTGACAAGTGCATGACTCTCCTTCTAGGAACATGGTAAGACGATTGTAGAATAGAATAAAAATATAATCAAAAAGGTATAAATATCAGTACGGTAACTGTTATTTTATTGAAAGGAAAGACAATGGAACCCCATGTATTGTGACTAAGTCCTGTAGAGACACAATGACACAGTTTGGATGTCCACACTATTCCCTGTCCCACCAGCTACTGTACTTCATGATAGGAACAATGGTAACCACTCTATTAATCTTTACTATATATAAGCAAATTATTGTTTACCTTTTGTTAAAGGCATAGTTCACCCAAAAATAAATATTTACACTCATCCTCAAGTTGTTCCAAACCTGTATGAGTATCTTTCTTCTGTTGAACACTAAAGATATTTTGAAGAATGTTGGTAAGCAAACATTTGATGGTCCCACATTGACTTCCATATAGGGAAAAAATACTATGGAAGTCATTGGGGACCATCAAATGTTTGCTTACCAACATTCTTTAAAATATCTTCTTTTGTGTAGGGTGAGTAAGTGATGACACATTTTTCATTTTTGGGTGAACGATCCCTTTAAGAACAGAGAAAGTATAACACATTTCTGGTGTACTCTGAAGTAAATCTGTGTACCTTCAGTCTGACACTTGTGTCCTCAGAAAGGGTGCTCCAGAATGCTCAAGGGGGACCTGAGATTGTCTCGTGTCAACATAACTGTGGAACATTATAAGAGAATCTTCTGCACCAACATGATAAAAAGCAACCAGGACATTTTCAAGAATGGTCTTACAGGCCAAATGCAGGACATCTTCATAGAAAACAGTTAGTATATGCAGAGTGAATCAATCAATGGAGAAAAATTCTTATAACATCCACTTAATGCATTTTTATTTTTTTTATTTTACAGTTCTTTTATGTGGTTTAGTGGGATTCTCAGACTTCTATAAACTGGACTGGTTACAGTCTATTTTAACATGGCAAGACCAAGAAGTGGGTTGTTTTGGCAAAGAAGGTGAGTTAAATCATGTTAAATATATAATATTCTAATCCTAATGAACGGTTAAAATGACCTTTTAAACTGTCAATTGCGATATTGTTTTTCCCCCTCAGAGGACATCTCCCAGATCTTTGAGGAATTTTTGGATGCACCCCACAAACGGGTGAAAAGAAGGGAAAAAACGCTGACAGGTGTTAGTTTGCTCTTAACGATGCAGTCGTTAATAAAAATTATTTACTTCATTAACATGACAGTTATACTGTCTGAAACTAACTCGTATATGTTTCTTTTCATAGATGGCTGCTCAAGTCATATGACAGGCGTTGCAGTGAGCACATTAGGAGGTTTTCTCAACTATTACCTTTCAGAGCAGGACATAACGAAGAGACCCTTAATTTAAGGGCTATGCTTAATGAGATAATGGTCCCAGCGCCCGATTTCCTTCTTTATCAGGCTTTAGGTGTATTTGGTATTTATTCTTTCCTCTATGATCACTTCTCTGTGATTGTGTGGTAAAACAATCTATCTAGGTAAAACAACATGATGCAAAGAAGGCCAAAATAGCCAGGAAAACCTTTACAGGAAAATACTTTTTAATAAAATCAAATTAACAAAATGTATACTTTATAATAAATAAAGAAAATCTACTATGATGCATTTTTTATTCTGAGGATAAATAACCAAACTGTACAATTTGAATGCCTCCCATGTTAATGCATTGAGCATAAAAGGTTAAATAGAGGCATCATTTTAACATGAACAGAGCTTAGTTTAAATGAAAACAAAAATGCCCTTCTTTGGTTAATATTTTCTCTTTCATGTTTGGAGGGAGTGAACCCCTGTGGGCTCATTATTACAGAGAACGCATACTTAAAAATGGATGTTTGACTTTTAGTCCAGACACAGCATGATCTCTCCAAAGCTGCTTAGAAAGTAGCCATGTTGACATGTCTTATTAATCAAACCACCATCTATGCCAGTGAGAAAATTGTGGTCTGTGATGAATATTTTCCCAATATCTTGTTCTAATATAGATATCTGATGTGTAAGGATTACTCATTCCATCCTGTGACTTCATAGAAGAGAGCTTTTATCAGGCGAGATTCATATGTGACGGTGTTCTTGCCAATGTGCATGCGGTCCTCCTCCAGAGGCTGCTCTATGATGGCAGGCACATCTTTACCGTACACTAGAGGGGAGGGTTAAAAAAGTAATTAGTCCCATGGAGAATCTCATGATTGAAAATTAATTAACGTCTCAGCTTTCAAAAAACAGCATTTCATCCCCACTGATTTAAACAATCAAAACAACAGTGAACTCATAATCACTGGATTAGGTTGTGATGCTTTCCGTATTACAGGAGGATTATAGCTTTGCACTGGCACAGTCCTGCTACATTTGAATACAGAACCTGTTTTAGAGGGACTATCTGTGGGATCAGACCACTTCTTTAGAGGAAATACTTACATTCACAGTGCTCAAGGAACTGAATGCACTCTTGCACCACTGGATCCCTGAGCATGATCATGTGTTTGGCCATGTTTTCCAGTAGTGAGAGAAAACATCTCTTAGCATAGAACCACGTGTCTGTTCCAAGCTAAAAACACAGGACGTCATTGTCATGCCAAGCCAAAATAACTATATAATATCACATGGCATCACATCAGTAAAACCAGAAAACATTGGTTGAACTTGAGGCTAAAGAACTTTAGGAAACCCTAGGAAATTCAACATGTTTAGAAAGGATCTAAACAAACATGATTTTTTTGGGGGGATTTAAATGTACATATTCAGTACCGACTCCTGGGTGACATGAGACCAAAGGCAGAGATGGGGTGCAAAAGGAAGTGCAGTAGCAATCCAGTGTTGTACATCTGCTACAGTGTCATGAGAGCGAGAATGCTGAGGTCTGAGTAACACTGTTTATGCAGCTGGATACAGTCAAGACCTCTTCAATTGATATTTGTGATTGTGAATACACAAAAATAACATGTTGAGGATGGTAACAGAGCTAGACTGAGAGAAATACAGCAAGTAAGGAATATGAAAGTTTATGTGCTTGTCTGAACACACAAAAAATGGCTTTTATTAAAAACATTAAATTAAATATTGATTACCTTTTTGTTGTATGGCTCAAGACTCTTTATGACACGAGAAATACCAAAGTCATAGTTCCCTTTAGCACAGTACAAAGTCCTGTAAGAAATTATGTATTATAATTATTACAGATAATCATTCTAATATGCTGATTTGCTGCTAATTTCTTATTATTTTTATAAATGTTGATAACAGCTGCTTAATGTTTTTGTGGAAACCGTGATCTTTGTTTAAAAAGTTCAATTTGAAATAGAAATCCTATCTTTTTTAACTGTCTCCTTTGATCAATTTAATGCATCTTTATGTCTAAAGTATTCATTTTCTTTAAAAAAAAAAAGATACTGACCACAAACTTTTAAACGGTAGTGTAATTTACACAGACTGCTCTCATAATGTCATCTTTTGTTTATAATGAAATTTCATAAAGTAAAAGTAAAGTGAAAAATAGTACCTGTACATACTGGATTAGATACAAAGTGTTATTGTGGGTTGATTTAACACAATTATGTAAAAATATTGTACGTACCCAATTACAAGGTTTACAATACACAGATGAAAGACTTTTTTGTCTGGCTCTTCATAAGAGATCTGCTCCTCTTCTTTCTCTATCTTCCTCATCAGTTCCTCTGCCTGTATACACACAGAGGTGGACCAGAAGGTTAAAATTAAATTGAATAAAAAAACACAGAAAGAGAAAAATATGATGAAACAAGGCTGCTCCAATTAGTATAAATATTTATATTGAAATAAGATTCAAATCTTTACCTCTTCATTTTGGCTGGTCATGATGTATGACACGCACAGGTTAGCAAGAACAATTGCACTAACGTTAAGGATCTACGGGACAAAATGTGAATCAATTTCAAGGATTCTAATAACAGACACTCTTCCACAAAAAAAAAAGAAGAAGAAACATCATGCTGCAAACTCCATGCCGTCACACAGCAAGACTCCAGGAGTCACAGATCGTTTTACCGAGGGTTTTGTTTTGCAGGGACACTCTTGAATGTTACACTGTTCCAGCTAGCAAGCAGAGGAGCAAAGAACATGTTTTCATTTGAAATGTTTAGATTTGTTAAATAATTGTCTGCTGTGCCAAGTACTTCAACATAGAAATGTGACCCACCATCCAATGTCACCAATGTGACCCACCATCACAGGAAATCATATACACAATAAATCCATGAGTCATCAAAGATGAACTACATGTCTTCAGATCCCTCTTGAGTTCAGTGTTATTATATTATTTTAATTTGTTTAAAAACACATCTGGATCCCACTGTTTATGCTAAATACTACTGGTTGTTTTTTAATGACCAATCCAAATACAGATATCAGCCAGATATACATGATGAAATGTCACTAATTTTACACAATATTTACCGATTTATATTAAATATATGTATATAAAAAAAGGAACACAATCTATTTTCAAACTAGATTCTTACTAAACTATACTTCTGATTTTCTAAATTATGGTACTACAGAGTGCAGACTTTATGAAGACTGACTTTATTTCGTAAGTTAACATTCTTATTTTCATCTAAAAGAAAAGCGCATTCAGCAACATCATACTTACATTATCATAATGCTTCTTAACGATTGGCTCATAGAAACCAATGGCTTCTTTATATTTGTTATCTTGCATGAAGAGCACATGAGCAACATTAAGTTTCCAAGTATCATGCTCATTGCAGAACTCCAGTGACTTGTGGAAGATCTTTTCCACCATGCTGTAGTTCTCACGGTTCCAGTAGATTTTGGCCTGTGCCATTAGCACAGGAATGTACCTTTAAAAAAAAGTAAAGAAAAACACAGAAACGTATTTATATGCAGTGACCATTTTACATTCATTTACATTAATGAAGTAAGGAACAGAAATCTAAGAATGAAGCTTTAGTAATCTCTTCTTATAAAAGTTGCTTTGGATAAAAGCATCTGCTAAATGCATAAATGTAATAAATGTAATGCAAGTTTATGTTTATAAATGTAATGTAATGTAAATGTAAGTTTACCTCTCAAGAACCTCGTCATAGTCTTGGACATGTTTTTTTAAGGATTCATCATCCCGACTATGCCTTGCTTCCTGCACCTTAAAGGAAAGAGATTTTAGTCTCTAAATTCTAATGAGCCTTTTCAGTGTCAGACACATTGATTTAATGGTGTATTCAGGGAGTAATATTTGACATAAGCAGACATAAATAATGTGAATTCTTATATGGGAAAATGCCAAGCTGTAACCTGTTTTGTAACCTTGCGTAGTTGCTCAGTCAGTTTTCCAGCAATTTCATCAAATTTTCGGAAAGCCTACATCACATACAAAGTTAAATTCATTAAAAAACAAAAAACAAATGCTCACTAGGTACTTGCCAACTCAGAAAACTCTGCAAAAGATCACTTACTTCCTCAGGTGCTGTCTGGCATGTGATCATGGCATCCAAGAACTCATAGAGGTACTATAAAGAGAAAACAAAAATGAGCCCAATAGTCTTGATGCAAGTTCAGACCGATACGTCAATATGAATGACGCAGCTCTGTAATTATCACCTGATGTGTTATTACTTGCAAATGCCTTATGGCCACAGAAATCAATGTAGATGTTATTACTGGAATGACTATCTGGGCTAATAAAAAGTAGACTTGTTTCTACATGATTGCATTTTCTAATTCTAAAATTGCTAACTGTGCACATACAACAGGGCTTATGGGAAATAAAATTGCTACGAAATAATATCTGCTTTACCGGTGTGAGAAACGTGTAAGTGAGATGAGCATTTTCAGCCAAGACATCTGCGGCGAGGTCAAAGTACTGCAGATGGAAAAGCAAAGAAATCTCACTTCTTGAAAGAAAAATACAATACAGTGCCTTTAAAGCTGAGTTGCATAATTTCTATGCCACTAACCAATCGGTTTCCTGAACACTCATCAATGAAGTACGCTCACCTCATATTTACAGTAAAGCAATAATAAGTTGCCAAAAGTGATAGGAGGGAAGGGGTTTTGCTGAAGGAGAAAAGCAAGTTTCTCAAAACCCTCTGTGGGCTTGGTGTCAATGTTCATTAGGGCCTGGTTGTGAAGAGTGACTGGATCCAACTCCTAAATGTAAAAAAAGAGATATTTACAATGGACATAATCATCATTTCTATGGTTGATAGACTTCCAAAATAAAAACATTTCTAACACATAGAAATAGAAAAAAAGAGCAAAAAAAGGATAACTGCTATTGACATAAATTACTAATGGTAAACCATCACGGTGACATTCTGGTACACTAGAGGGCAGCATATGTTCGCTTGTGCATTTCTCAAAAAAGATATGCATGGAGAGTTATTCATCAATAAACTAACAGTGAAATTCCACTGTATTATTGTAAGTTCAATCCAAAATCAACTAAATAAGAAATGTTCTTTCTATATAGGATATCTTTCAATGAAATAGCATAACCATGTGAATATTGTATAGCATTTGCGCTGGTGCATTCCTTGCGCTAGTCCTAACTACAGATGCAGTGTTTAAAAATAACTGTCCTGCAGGAAGAAACAGTGTATTTAATGAGTGCTTATGTAAGATGGATCACTGTTTGGATTCATTAACTTTTAGGTGCCAGCACAAACTAGCACAAAAACATGTCCCTGCAGCCCACCATCATTCCAGCCAGCAGGTGTGGGCTTACCAGCTCTCACAATACAAACCCCTGCAGAAAAGGATTAAACCTGCACCGGAATCACAATAACAGCAAATTCCCAGTGCATAACTACAGACAATCTTCTAAGTATTTGGGAAAATTAAACTTATATTGTGCTTTTAAAGTAAAACTGACTTGGTTGTTTTCTTTCTTCTGAAATGGGCGGCACATGGTCTGTCAATATAGGATAAAAGTTCTGCAAGTGTGCATGTGAACTGGCAAGCCTATGACATTGATTCACAAGAAGCTATCCTGCAAGAGTGAGCACGCTCAGATCAAACAGCATAACTAATGAAGAAAATATTCTCTTGACAGGCATCTCATCTTATCCGGCAGCCTTTGTTTTCGGCATTGCTACAGAAATGAGAAGAAATAAATCACATGGAAATATACAGTAATAAAATAGTAATGTGCTATAAATACATTAACAGGTGCTTTTGGTGGTCAGATTACAATCGGACAGCAATTGAATACATTTAAAGTCAAGTGTAAATCAGATTGTGCGTGGATCACTGAAACCACCTTCGGAGAGATGGTTTCTGATTTCAGTTGACGAAGTATTAATGCCACAAGGTATAAATGCAAATGCATTTTGATTAAAGCAATATCTAATGATCACGTTGATTAAATAACATATAATGAGGTGGCGCTACGAATAATAATGATCAATCACTTTGATGGACTAGGTTGTAAATTTTTTCATCATGCTCTATTTTTATCAGTCTTTAAAGAGCTTTTGCTTGCAAAATATGAATAAGTCAACAGACACTGAGGTCTTGCAATCTGCTCGCCCAATTTAATGAACAATATCCCATAAATGATTTCACTCGACTACACTTAAAATCTTTAATTTCTCTCCCCAAATCCTTGCTTGCGTTTCCCTCATGATCTGTTTTTTTTTTGCAGGAGCACTTTAAAATGTACCTTTTTCTTCTGATATAATCCCTATTAGCATCCTTTACTTTTTAGCGGGACAGCACAATAGACCATATACTTTACGAAAATAATTACTGTTTTACTGTAAACCATTTCTGTTTTAAAAATTCTGTAAATGGCAGAAAACGTATGGTAAATGCAATCTCTGATGCAATATGCAAGTGCTGTTTTCCTAAAGAATGGATAAGTGCGAACAGACACATTTGAATGCAGTTCTGCTAAACAATATCCAGAAACTATCCGGATAGGAAATGCATGCGAATGCCAAGTGTCAATGGGGCAAAGTGTTACCACAGAGGTGACATTTTTAGTACCTCTTCTGATCTGGGGGGCATGTCAGTCAGTGCTTCTTGTGCTGCAGCATCTGCAACAAAGATTTAGAGATAAGAGGCCAGTATTACTGAATTACATTCACTGAAGTTCAATAGTAACTGCTGGAGTAAGCAGTCAAAACAGAGCATTGTATCACCCCATGCTAAATTTTGCACAAAGGCACTGAGCAAAACACTGAATCCTGGGAGGCCATAGATTCTTCTAATGGATTTGTGGTTTATTATACGCTATGAATAAATAGAGTGCACATCAAAAAGTATATGATAGGAAGGCGCCAAAGTGAAACATCATGTCGGATGGTTTATGTCTACTTACAGTTCTTCAGCTGGTATTCAATAGCTGCTTTCAGATTAAAGGCCTCAATCAAAGCGGTTTCATGCAGGACAAGGGTGTTGCCGACACTTCTTACATCAATGCCTTCTGTTGTCATTCCAATACTGAGTTCTATAGACATAAGAATCATTTACTGAAATTAACTGTATAACATAACACATCTTAAAAGATTTTCTGTTACACATACCTGGATGCTCTCTGATTCCACGTTCAATAATTTCCGCAATATATTTGAGTGCTGAAGCGTACTGTTTTAAACTGTAGTAACAGAGTGCTATATTGTATGCCAGATCTGTAACAGAAAAAAACAATCAGACATAGTCCAGCACAGCTAGTTTTTGGAAACATCACAGTGTGTCAAAAGGTCTCCATACCGCATTCATTTCCATAAAAATCTAAATTACTACCTTTACGCAGTGTGGTCAACCAGTCAATGTTATGTTTTGTTACTCTCAGCTAAAAAATTACTGGGAGAGACCAGTTTGTGCGTTTGTCTGTTTTGTCTATTAAGCTCCTGCATGCAGACACCACAAACACACACAGTTATAATCAACGGAACCAGTGCTAAAGAAGCTCATGCTCACCTGGCTGGTAGCCCAGTACGTTCATGGCGGACATAAACTTTTTGCAAGCCTCTTCATACTCGCCCTCCTTATAAAGCAAACACCCGAGATCCACATCGTAGTCTGGATCATCCTGAGGCAACTGCTCAACCAGAGTCTGCAGAAGTAAAACCAAATATTCCAACAAAATAAACAGTCGTTCATGTGGTCAGATGGTGATTAATTTTCCACATGGAAGAAGGAGAGGGTTTGGAATGGAATGAGGGTTAAAAAAAATAATGGAAGAAAGAAAGTTGTTACCTTTGCTCCCGAAAAATCTTCCTCTCCATATTTAATGGCAGCTTGCAGTTTGATCATCTGTTTAGAAATAGGATGAATAATGATATTTATTTTTTTAAATACTATTATTTTTAAAGGTATACAATGTGACATGTTATGATCTTCACAGTAAACAAAAACGAACTGTTATTTTGACTGACACTACTGTTTAAAAATGTGGGCTCGGGCGTAAGATTTTTAAAATGTTTTTAAAAATAAGCCCCTTATGCTCACCAAGGCTGCATTTATTAAAAAAAAAATTGGGGTTGCTCCTCTGATCTTTACCAGTCTATGATCTTTACAGAAGCTGAACTTCTTTGTGACTTTAGTCACTCATGATGACTCTTCTAACATTTATCATAAAATGCTAAATTTACCATAAAAATCTAGGATACCTTGTAGGAATCCCAGAAATGTGGAGACACATATGTGGAATACTCCTCAAAATAAGGCACCAAAAATAAACAATAAAAATGCTAGCTAGCCAGTTTCGAGATAGATGGTCAGGTCACATCTACAAATTTGATGCCACAAGCAACTCAATAACCTGTCCTGCAAAACAGTTTTAAGGTTCTTTGCAGATGGGACAAAACGTAAAAAGTGTGTTACCTTAGTATGACTAGCTGTGCTGTCTAAGAGAAAAGTAGCCTTCATGGCCTCTGGGAATACACACGCTCCATATAGAGACTGGGCGTAGTAAAGTTTGTAGTCTTCCACCTCTGGGTGAAGCTGTGTCAGCTGTTCATAACACTCTGCTGCATTAGTGAAGTCCTGCATGTGATAGTAGCAGTAGCCTAGGAGAGACAGAGCAGCCCTGGACTGGACAAACAAAGAGAGATTGTCAGATCAAATATCAGTATACTATTGATAAAGGAATATATATATATATATATATATATAATTGGTAAGGTTTCTTTAACAAAAGAGAGCACAACTGGAAGCAAAGGACGTTTGATTCAATGTAAAGAATGAGTCCTGTTTGACTCCTGTAACTTACTTTAGTGTGTTTCTGATGTTCTTTGCTCAGAATATGAATTGCGTCTCCATATCGCCCTTCTTTTATCTTATAAAGAAATAAATAAGGATTAGTAAAAAGCCAATCATTCAATAAATCATAAAACGACACACGCTTCGCTAAAAGCAAGCAAACAGCTTAAAAGTACAGTGGTAACTAAGCTAACGTTAGCCTGTTAGCTTGTGCAGCTAATCACTGACCATTTTGTACACGGTGGCCGTGTATTCGCCGTCTTTAATCGTTGTTAGCGGCATTATCGAACACAATCGCTACATGTAGCTGTAAGTTATCCCATAAACAAAAACGTTGAGATTAATAAAGTTAAAGATGCAACCTTCTGTGTTTTCAGAGACACACGACGCAACCGTCCTGTCGCTTAGCAACCTTTTCAAAAACGGATGTGACATATTCATTATTATTCTGCAGAGGCTGAAAGACATCTTATTTGTGCTTTAATCTTTTTGTCATAACATACAGTATTGGAAGATGCTGTGAATTTCTTCATTTTATATAGCCTATAGGCTATAAACAATTATACACAAACAAAACTTATACACAAACAAAACTCCAATTCCAGACAGACTTGTATTTGTTTGTTTGTTTGTTTTTAACGGCATGCCAGCTTCTGTGGCATTTTTCATGGCGACTATATCAGGTTTTAACAATTTATTTTTGCTAAAAACTCTCAAACTATATTTCCGTACAGACTTTAAAAATGAAAGAGGCTCCCTTTAAAAATATCTACTAAAAAAATAATAGTAATGTGTCAGGCTACAAAAAAAACAGCAAACAAACATAAATAAGAGCAAAAAAAGGTGCAATACATTTTTCTTTTTGTATTATTTCACACTTAATACAAACTTTCACACGTATATTATTTTATGGCAATTACAGAACACACTCTAAAAGTGCATGCTAACTTTATTGGTTAAGCACAGAAGTCACAAATAAGCAAAAAAAAAAATCCTTACAGAACTCTTTGAACCTCAAGGGAGAGTTTTGACATTCAAATCATTGTGGCTTGCTCATACAAGCCAAGTGTTTGGAAAAGATGTGTGTGATGAGGGAATGTTTTAAAACAGGAGGGAGTGTTTTTCAGTTTTGGAACAGACTGGTGCAGCTACCCAGACACAGAACTGCAGGGGCACTTGAAAAGAGCTCACATCTTCCCAAACTCTCTGACTGGTAAGTAAACATGGGTATTTAGACCTGCACAATTCTATAATTCCAGAATCTAGACTGTTTAGGCTCTTCGTATCAGTTCAAATTAAATCAAATTTCATATTTAAAACTTTTTAAATGCATTTGATATATTCATATATTGTTTTTAATATATATATATATAGTTTATTTCTTTTTTATTCTATTTTTACATGCACATTGTTTTATAAAATGTAGTTTTCTTACAGACCATGAAGAAAATTTCATGCACAGCCATCAAGCAAGTCAGCACAGATTGTGCCCGGAAACCAAATACAGTGTTTATGCACCAATATTATTTTTAGGATTAAGATTAATAGTGAGTTTAGCACAGGTTTTGATTTATCTCTCAGTAAACATACATAATCTGCTTAGAGTAGAGGAAAAGACCGGGGCAGGCATTTCAACATTTTCTTGGGGAAGAAATTTGCTTTCACATAATCTTTTTTTTTTTTTTTTGTAGGCTACTTGTGCAGGAAACATCAAGAACTATGAGTTTCAAAGTGAGCCTGTTGTTCCTGACCATGACCGTGGTCGTAGTCTGTGGTCAGAGGAGACGCATTGCAAAAGAGGAGTGGAACTACCGTGACGGCTGTGAGCGGATGTCTTTTTGTTTAATAAAACACATACTGGTTCATTTATGCATTTATGCTTTGCTGCTATGCTATGGTTTCACAATTGTTTGGTTCATATGAACCTAAAAAATACTGTAATATTACTGCTGTTTCGTCTGATAAAAATGTAAACTATATTGCTGTTCGTTCGGTTCCTCAGCTGAGAAAGTAAGCATGCGAGGAGTAGCAAATCTGACTCAAGTGCTTGATGACTGGAGGTTTGACATCCTGACCCAAGTTAAAGGACTCCTGCAGAACGACCATCAGTCTTTGCTGCCTGACTACTCCAGGTAGACTTTCATGAGGTTCAATGTGTTACATCAAACTCAGGCAGATTCAGGCATTCTTTCTTTTCACAGAAAGAAAACAGCAGGAACACAACATTGTTATTTTGGTATCTGCAGTTATGTTAAAATGTGGACTGTGTTCTTTTTTTAGAGCTGAACATTTCATTTTACTGGAAACTAGCTAAATATTTTATGTGCTTAATGGGGAACTTCCTGGCTCCTTATGGTTTGGAAACTAGTCAACTTCATATTCCTCAAGGTACTTTTCCAACCAGCGACTGTGCTATAGTGTTGTTGCTTCTCATATTTCTTTCTCTCTTTAACTCTACCCAGGATCCAACCTCTCTCTGAGGCGCTAGACGACTTGTACAAGGAGTTCAATGCCCTGAAAACTCATCTTGGTGAGCTGACCGAGAAGTTTGGACCATTGGAAACCTTTATCGATGAACTGAAGACAGAGAGGGCCAGTGCGAGCGCAGCGCCTGCTAACCCGGTGCGCAGACGGGTCATTAAGAAGATGCCTGTTGTCTCCTAAAAAGCTCTGCGCTTGAGTAGAGCAGGATCTCTCTTAACAGCAAACGACTATCATATAGATTCGTTTCGCAGTCTTTCTATGAGCTTCTCACTCTTTTGGCATCTTGTTGCTGTATGTTGCTGGGAAACAGGTAATAAACACTATGCTGAACTGAATGTCCCTCTATGTGGTTTATCTGAAAGCAGCAATTTAAAATGTGACAGCCTGCTCATAATTAACGTTGCAAAAAATAATGGACACAGCTGTTACCACGGGACTTATTTTTAGAATACTTCTATTACTCCTAATCAAAAAGAAACAAATATATGCATTTGTTATTCAGCACAAGAGTATTACATTTCACTGACTTTAATCTGTATAGTTGGAATTAGTCTGTATGAGTATATTCAAATATGCATGACTGTCAGTGAAATGATGTGCATTTGCAGCTCTCAAAATGATCAATGACTCATGCAGGTATAAACTGATTATGTACAAGCTAAGAACATTTCAGGAACAAAATAAATTGTGTTTTTCCCATTGTGTATTTATGCTTATAATCTGATGAGCATGGTAATTAGATGCTTAATATCTCCTGGCTCATATTTGCCATCTCATGTAAGCTATAATAAATTCAGTCTGTTGCATTCACTCCTAAGTTTCGGTGTGTTAGCTAACTTTTGACATCTATCTATCTATCTATCTATCTATCTATCTATCTATCTATCTATCTATCTATCTATCTATCTATCTATCTATCTATCCATCCATCCATCCATCCATCCATCCATCCATCCATCCATCCATCCATCCATCCATCCATCCATCCATCCATCCATCCATCCATCCATCCATCTATCTATCTATCTATCTATCTATCTATCTATCTATCTATCTATCTATCTATCTATCTATCTATCTATCTATAATAAATTCAGTCTGTTGCATTCACTCCTAAGTTTCGGTGTGTTAGCTAACTTTTGACATCTATCTATCTATCTATCTATCTATCTATCTATCTATCTATCTATCTATCTATCTATCTATCTATCTATCTATCTATCTATCTATCTATCTATCTATCTATCTATCTATCTATCTATCTATCTATCTATCTATCTATCTATCTATCTATCTATCTATCTATCTATCTATCTATCTATCTATCTATCTATCTATCTATCTATCTATCTATCTATCTATCTATGCATGAATTAAGAAGACCAGGCAGCATTAGACAAAAGGTACATTTTCCTATTTTGACACTGTTTATAACATACTTTATATATATATATATATATATATATATATATATATATATATATATATATATATATATATATATATATATATATATTACCAGTGACTTAATTACTATAATTCAAAATGTTACCCCCTCATTAAAACACTTATAAAAATA
This sequence comes from Rhinichthys osculus, assembly GCA_029959095.1. NCBI lineage: Eukaryota > Metazoa > Chordata > Actinopteri > Cypriniformes > Leuciscidae > Rhinichthys > Rhinichthys osculus. Next base: position 11,269 of record JARWKJ010000218.1, on the reverse strand, counting down.
AGAGTCAGCGCTATCATTTATTGACTCTGTCACAGTTTTAATCTGAGCTGCCCACTCAACAGCAGAACAGAGGCTTATACAAGTATTGAACATCAAAGCCAAATAATGTTTTTCATTGCATAGATCAAAAATGATCAAAACTCAAATCAAATAGAGTAGTTTTATATTTTCTTATATAACGCAAAGACATTCTTTCATTCGTTAGATGTGCTTAAAGTGTCCAAATACATTTTGTGGCCCTACATACTAACAGGGCCTCATTTATGAAACGATTTATGTAAATTGTTCATAAAACCATTCTTACGTAAATTGTTGCATTTAATTCAATATACACAACATTTTTTTGTTAGCAGTTTTACAACTAATCACAAATTCTGCTTGTGTTTCACGGACCAAAGACTGTGATGCTTAAATGTGACCACCAGGAGGAAATACAGTGCTGTGTCTCTCTGTGGGTATTTATTAAAAAGTGGTTAGGACACTGTGGCCATGAAGTCATGTACAGCTCAAATAATCCAAGTAATTCCAGAGTTACCATATACATCTTTTATGTCCGTTATATATCTCCAAAAGGAACAACACCAATGAACAACGTCAGCAAAATATATTAAAATAGCTGTACACTTGATGATAAAGATATCATAAATCATAAATCTCAGAAGGAAGTCACTTACATCTTTGAAGATTTATGAAGCATCTCACTCAAAGGAGGGCAGAAAAATGGTTACACAGCCCTACATTGTATAATCATCTCTTATTCCCATAAGTGCCTTGAGCTGTAAATTAATTTTCATGACTGTAATCCATCACTGGTGCAACGGAATTTGAAAGTTATTGAAAGTCTTGAGTGTGACTGTATCAAGAATCTTCCTTGGTTGCTGTACTGTAGCACACAGACTAACAAAAATCTGGACATAGTTTATACATAAAAAAAATAAAAAAATAAAAAAAATCCAGTAATTTATTCACTGTTTATTCAAAATAAATTAAGATGTTAGGAAGAATGTTCACACTCTTTTCCATACAATAATAGTGGATGGGACTAGGGCTTTCAAGCATCAACCATGACAAAAAAAGTCACAAAAACACAATAAAAGTAGTTAATTTGTGTTGCATGTCATATGGGTTTGGAAGTTGGAACAACATGACGTTGAGTAAATAATGGTATTTTTGAGGGCACTATCTCTTTAAGAATGTCCTAGTAATAGGTCTGACTGTAGATAATCAGTTTATCAGAAAGTATTTCATATTAGAGATGTTTTAGTGAATTTTCCTCAGAGATGCAAAGAACAATGAAACACAAGATATGTCAGACAAATTGCCCTGGAAATAACCCTACTTTAAGGACAGTGGTCCTAATGCACCTTAAAAATCTGATATAATTGCTTTTGGTATCAAATGCTTTATTATTATTATCTGATGTACTTTTTAATTTAACCTTGAGTCATGGACCACTTCATGCAAGTCTCATTCTGGGAAAATGTCCATAAGGGGCATATTTTATTGATTTCTCACTCATTTACAGAGCGCATTGTAAAACTGAGATGGCGATTTTAAGTTGGGAAGGACAGTGACTGCAGTGGAATGATAAAGTTCCACATTTATTACTTTCTGTTGAGTTCTCTAGTTTAATTCAAGGCCAGTGCCTAGACATAGTCCTTAAAAAAAAGCACCTCCTACTGCAAGCTAAGTGAACTAAAATGTATGCTTGAAAGATCTCTGGGGATTGACTCTGAGGGTCAATGGTTATACATCCATAATAGATATTGGATATACAGGTCCTTCTCAAAAAATTAGCATATTGTGATAAAGTGTTATGATGTTGGAAGGGTGAAGAAGGGAATGAACCCAATCGCAGACAGTAGTCACAGCACACGGTTTATTATGAACAAAAAGGGAAAACAAAACCCACGAGGGGGCGAAACACGGACAGGACAAGGACTCTTAGGCTGACTAGACTAAACTATGACTTCACAATAAACAGACAATAATTCTAATAAATGCTCACAATGACAATAATCTCCACAAAGTACTCACAGGTAACATTTGGCAATGAACCGACACAAGACAGCAAACACAAGGGGATTAAATAAGGAGACTAATCAAGACATGACAGGTGACACGGGTAAAGCAATGATGACTGAATCAGGATAACAAGGGGGCGGGTCTAAGAGACGAGACAACACAAGCACATGACCAAAACACAAGGCCATGTGCTTGCACACAGAACATGGGTCTGTCATGATCCTGCCGCAATACTAAGAGAATCACGGACATGATGGCAGAATCATGACAGAACCCCCTCCTTAAGGAGCGGGTACCAGACGCTCCCCAAGGAGACATCAAACACGGGACAAGACTGACTGAGACATAGACAAGACCCAACAAAACATGACAAATAATAACAAGGGCATACAAGAGTAAACAATGACAGGGTTGGGGTGGAACATCAAAAATAATAAACAAGGAAGGGGAGGCGGAGGGACAACAAAGTCTTTGAGCGAGGGTCCAGGGTGGGTAGGCGGGACGGTGATCTTGGGACTACGGGGTGTGGGCTTAGGAGGGGGGGTCCGAACGGACTTGGGTGGAGTGGTGTGGGTAGAGGGAGAAACAGTCCTGGGTTGAGCCATGACGGGGGAAACAAACGGGAGTCCGGGGGCAGTGGAGACAGCAGCAGCGGGAGACGAAACGGAGACACGGGAACTGACAGGGGAAGAGGAAGCAGGAACGGGAACAGAGTTACTTGAGTCAAGGCTTCCCCAAGAAGAGGTGAGACTCATCATCTCCAACTCTGGAGAGGCGTTGACTGCTGCGCTCTCGGCGACAGGCGTGGGTGCAGCGCTCTCGGCGACAGGCGTGGGTGCTGCGCTCTCGGCGACAGGCGTGGGTGCAGCGCTCTCGGCGACAGGCGTGGGTGCAGCGCTCTCGGCGACAGGCGTGGGGGCAGCGCTTTCGGCGACAGGCGTGGGTGCAGCGCTCTCGGCGACAGGCGTGGGTGCAGCGCTCTCGGCGACAGGCGTGGGTGCTGTGCTCTCGGCGACAGGCGTGGGTGCTGCGCTCTCGGCGCCAGATACTGGGACTGAGGGCGAGACAGGACGGACAGGGACATCAAGGATCTTGACAAGACGGGACAAGTACTCTGACAGGGTTCTTGCAGCAATGACGACCGGCATCTCTTGATGGGCTGATACAGACTGTATCACAGCCTTTGCAGCGGAATCGGCCGCTGCTTTCTCTTCAGCTGACATGACTGAAGACTCAGAGACGACATTCACAGTACAAGTCTCTGGAATGGATCTCCCCAACGCCGACTGGGAAACAGCGCTTTCTGCAGCAGGTTGAAGAACTATGTCTCCTGTTGCAAAGACTGGAACCGCGCTTACAGCAGCGGAGCCAGGAACAGCGCTCTTGACTTCAGTGGCGGGTTGGAGAGCCATCGCGGACTCAGGAGGAGGTAGAGATGGAGAACCAGAAGCTCCCTTCTTCCTCTTCTTCTTCCTGGGTCGCGGAGCGGAGAATGTGGCCAGACTGGGGACCGGAGAGGGAGGTGAAGCAGGAACTGTGACAGGAACTGGTGAACTCACTGCAGGCGAGGAGGATTCCGGGCAGGAAGACTCCGATGCTGACTCCCACGACGGGTGCCTTCCACGCTTACCATGAAGATTGGTGGACGTGGAAGGTGTCTCAGGAGTCGCGGCGGTACTGGGTTGGTCCCCAAGTGTAGCAACGGCTAGCAGACGACCCTCAGGGATCACAGGAAGTGTAGCGTGAGATGAAGACTTTGTAGTACCCTGCAGCTCCCTCCATGACAGACTGTCCACCATACTGTGGAACGGGCGGCTGACAAGTCTCTCTCGTTCAGCGAGAGGAGTAGGGACGTTGAGACCCGCGATGAGGTAGCGGTTAACCAGGATTTCCGGCAAGAAAAACCTCCTCTCCTCCACGACCTGGGCGTACCTTCTCAGGGTCAACCTACCCTGAGGAGGGAAAGGAAGCTTGCCTTCCAGGCTGTCGGCGATGGCCGACTGCCACCATCGTTCAGGGTCTGACGACTGTAGAGTAGGGAAAATCGGCGCGCTGTCTGCTGGGTTCTTTTTTGGTCGGTTCATTCTGTTATGATGTTGGAAGGGTGAAGAAGGGAATGAACCCAATCGCAGACAGTAGTCACAGCACACGGTTTATTATGAACAAAAAGGGAAAACAAAACCCACGAGGGGGCGAAACACGGACAGGACAAGGACTCTTAGGCTGACTAGACTAAACTATGACTTCACAATAAACAGACAATAATTCTAATAAATGCTCACAATGACAATAATCTCCACAAAGTACTAACAGGTAACATTTGGCAATGAACCGACACAAGACAGCAAACACAAGGGGATTAAATAAGGAGACTAATCAAGACATGACAGGTGACACGGGTAAAGCAATGATGACTGAATCAGGATAACAAGGGGGCGGGTCTAAGAGACGAGACAACACAAGCACATGACCAAAACAAAAGGCCATGTGCTTGCACACAGAACATGGGTCTGTCATGATCCTGCCGCAATACTAAGAGAATAACGGACATGATGGCAGAATCATGACATAAAGTTCATTATTTTCCATAATGTAATGATAAAAATTAAACTTTCATATATTTTAGATTCATTGCACACCAACTGAAATATTTCAGGTCTTTTATTGTTTTAATACTGATGATTTTGGCAAACAGCTCATGAAAACCCAAAATTCCTGTCTCAAAAAATTAGCATATCATGAAAAGGGTCTCTAAACGAGCTATTAACCTAATCATCTGAATCAACTAATTAACTCTAAACACCTGCAAAAGATTCCTGAGGCTTTTAAAAACTCCCAGCCTGTTTCATTACTCAAAACCGCAATCATGGGTAAGACTGCCCACCTGACTGCTGTCCAGAAGGCCATCATTGACACCCTCAAGCAAAAGGGGAAGACAGAAAGAAATTTCTGAACAAATAGGCTGTTCCCAGAGTGCTGTATCAAGGCACCTCAGTGGGAAGTCTGTGGGAAGGAAAAGGTGTGGCTAAAAACGCTGCACAATGAGAAGAGGTGACCGGACCCTGAGGAAGATTGTGGAGAAGGACCGATTCCAGACCTTGGGGGACCTGCGGAAGCAGTGGACTGAGTCTGGAGTAGAAACTTCCAGAGCCACCGTGCACAGGCGTGTGCAGGAAATGGGCTACAGGTGCCGCATTCCCCAGGTCAAGCCACTTTTGAACCAGAAACAGCGGCAGAAGCGCCTGACCTGGGCTACAGAGAAGCAGCACTGGACTGTTACTCAGTTTTGCATGTCATTCGGAAATCAAGGTGCCAGAGTCTGGAGGAAGACTGGGGAGAAGGAAATGCCAAAATGCCTGAAGTCCAGTGTCAAGTACCCACAGTCAGTGATGGTCTGGGGTGCCATGTCAGCTGCAGGAGATTTTGGAGCACTTCATGCTTCCATCTGCTGAAAAGCTTTATGGAGATGAAGATTTCATTTTTCAGCACGACCTGGCACCTGCTCACAGTGCCAAAACCACTGGTAAATGGTTTACTGACCATGGTATTACTGTGCTCAATTGGCCTGCCAACTCTCCTGACCTGAACCCCATAAAGAATCTGTGGGATATTGTGAAGAGAAAGTTGAGAGACGCAAGACCCAACACTGTGGATGAGCTTAAGGCCGCTATCGAAGCATCTTGGGCCTCCATAACACCTCAGCAGTGCCACAGGCTGATTGCCTCCATGCCACGCCGCATTGAAGCAGTCATTTCTGCAAGAGTATTCCCGACCAAGTATTGACTTTTGAGTGCATAACTGAACATAATTATTTGAAGGTTGACTTTTTTTTTTAAAATTAAAAACACTTCTTTTATTGGTCGGATGAAATATGCTAATTTTTTGAGACAGGAATTTTGGGTTTTCATGAGCTGTATGCCAAAATCATCAGTATTAAAACAATAAAAGATCTGAAATATTTCAGTTGGTGTGCAATGAATCTAAAATATATGAAAGTTTAATTTTTATCATTACATTATGGAAAATAATGAACTTTATCACAATATGCAAATTTTTTGAGAAGGACCTGTATAGCAGCAATGTAGTTGATTTCAACAAGCTATCAAGTAGACAAATCAATGCGTTTGATATCATAAATTCATACCAAATTTAAATAATATTTTAACATACACTCACCGGCCACTTTATTAGGTACCCCATGCTAGTAACGGGTTGGACCCCCTTTTGCCTTCAGAACTGCCTCAATTCTTCGTGGCATAGATTCAACAAGGTGCTGGAAGCATTCCTCAGGGAGTTTGGTCCATATTGACATGATGGCATCACACAGTTGCCGCAGATTTGTCGGCTGCACATCCATGATGCGAATCTCCCGTTCCACCACATCCCAAAGATGCTCTATTGGGTTGAGATCTGGTGACTGTGGAGGCCATTTTAGTACAGTGAACTCATTGTCATGTTCAAGAAACCAATTTGAAATGATTAGAGCTTTGTGACATGGTGGAAGTAGCCATCAGAGGATGGGTACATGGTGGCCATAAAGGGATGGACATGGTCAGAAACAATGCTCAGGTAGGCCGTGGCATTTAAACGATGCCCAATTGGCACTAAGGGGCCTAAAGTGTGCCAGGAAAACATCCCCCACACCATTACACCACCACCACCAGCCTGCACAGTGGTAACAAGGCATGATGGTTCCATGTTCTCATTCTGTTTACGCCAAATTCTGACTCTAACATCTGAATGTCTCAACAGAAATCGAGACTCATCAGACCAGGCAACATTTTTCCAGTCTTCAACTGTTCAATTTTGGTGAGCTCTTGCAAATTGTAGCCTCTTTTTCCTATTTGTAGTGGAGATGAGTGGTACCCGGTGGAGTCTTCTGCTGTTGTAGCCCATCCGCCTCAAGGTTGTGCGTGTTGTGGCTTCACAAATGCTTTGCTGCATACCTCGGTTGTAACGAGTGGTTATTTCAGTCACTGTTGCCCTTCTATCAGCTCGAACCAGTCTGGCCATTCTCCTCTGACCTCTGGCATCAACAAGGCATTTCCGCCCACAGAACTGCCGCTCACTGGATGTTTTTTCTTTTTCGGACCATTCTCTGTAAACCCTAGAGATGGTTGTGCGTGAAAATCCCAGTAGATTAGCAGTTTCTGAAATACTCAGACCAGCCCTTCTGGCACCAACAATCATGCCACGTTCAAAGTCACTCAAATCACCTTTCTTCCCCATACTGATGCTCGGTTTGAACTGCAGGAGATTGTCTTGACCATGTCTACATGCCTAAATGCACTGAGTTGCCACCATGTGATTGGCTGCTTAGAAATTAAGTGTTAACGAGCAGTTGGACAGGTGTACCTAATAAAGTGGCCGGTGAGTGTAGTACTGTATGTGAATTTTAATCAAGTAAAATTGTTTTACAGAGGGATTCCACCAATTAGTTTTGGATCTCAATTGAATTTTTGGGACAAAGTACAAAGTTAAATTAATTTAAGAAGGTAAAGTTCAGCTAAATGTTCTTTGCTTCTCACATTTAATGCATTAGGCAAAATAAATATGTATTGACAGTATACGACTCTGTAAAAATAGCTTTGCAAAGTAAGCATCACTAAATAAAGTGTGTAAATACATTAATATTGTTCTATAGTTAAAGGTGCAGTGTGTATTTTTTAGCAACATCTAGCAGTTCGGTTGCGAGTTGCACTAAGGGCTCAGCCCACTGCTCACCCCTCCCTTTCGAAGAAGCTATACGGTGGCTAAAACGGGACAAACATATCGTCGTCTGAGACAGCAGAGAATAGCCAGAGTAAGCCAAGAGTGTGTAACATTGTCACTGTTTCTGTACCACAGTCCATTAAACCACATCATCATGGATAAAATTTACAAAGCCATAGTCAGGTGAGGATCAAGGGTCTTAATATATAATATAATAATAGTAATCAGCTGATTGTCTCACAAACGTAACCAGCACATTTCTCCCCACATAGCAAACCCATAATACAGCGAGGGAGAAGAACCACAAGAAACTATGCAACTATATTCTTTTTCTAACAGGGTAGTAAAAGTTTAGCTCTCTATATGAGCTGTTACTGTGGCTGAGCTGGTTAAAGCGTTAAGCCTTGTTTAAACTCGACGCGTCCGCATGAGCCCAAAGGTGCGCAGGGCAAAAATGACATGATTGTAACAGCGGGCGTGCCTCCGCACCCCCTAGACACCATTTACTAAACACAATAGGCTTTTTTTCTCTGATTTTGAAAACTCTTCACGATCGTTCGACTTAAAATGCTTCCAAGATCGACTTGTCGACCGCGATCGACGGGTTGGTGATTCCTTTAACATACTGTTTTACCAATGACAAGAGTACTAATCAGCTGTCTCACGAATGTAACCATCACATTTCCCCACATAGCAAAGCCATAACACAGCGAGGGAGAAGAACTAAGGGTAACACTTTACTTGAAGGGGTGTACATAAGACTGACATGACACCTTCATAACCATGACATGAAATATATCATGAATATGAAGTAGGGTTTATGCATGTTTATGACAACTGTCATTAAGTGTCTTTCGCTCAATAATGACATTTTGAATGCAAATATGACATTGTTTAAGATGTCTTTGTTATGACATTTTGACATAAACCATATGTCATGATTATGAAGGTGTCATGTCAGTCTTATGCACACCCCTTCAAGTAAAGTGTTACCGAACAATGAAACAATCCAACTACATATTTTACACCACTGACAAGGGAAAAGTCACTACTCACGGTGTTTATGGCTATAGCTTCTAAGTTCTAGTTCTTTATACATCACTGAAAACATAGTTATGGATGTCATATTGCATTTCTGTTAATATATACTCAACATTTTTACACATTGCACCTTTAACATTGGGTTATGGGTTAACATTACATTAAACTGTCATGTGGTTGGTTTTGACATTGGCTGTCATGAGGCCATTATAACTGTCATGAATATTTTTCTTGACCTCAACTACAGTGGTACAAATTGAATTTGTCATTAAATGTTATAATGGCCTCATGACAGCCAATGTCAAAACCAACCACCTGACAGTTTAATGTAATGTTAACCAATAAAGCTAAGTGGTTTCTTAAGTTTGATAATTAATCTGCTATGTCATGTTTATGACAGGTTGTGTTGTCTTAGTAATGTCAAGTTGTCATGACAAAGACACTGACAGGTTATGATGTATTGGTTTATGTCAAGTTGTCATGACAAAGACACTGACAGGTTATGATTTATTGGTTTATGTCAAGTTGTCATGACAAAGACACTGACAGGTTATGATTTATTGGTTTATGTCAAGGTGTCATAACAAAGACATCTCAAACAATGTCATATTTGCATAAAAAATGTCATAATTGAGCGAATGACACTTAATGCCAGTTGTTATAAACATGCATAACACCTCCTTTATATTCATGACATGTGTCATGTCATGATTATGAAGGTGTCATGTCAGTCTTATGCACACCCCTTCAAGTAATGTGTTACCGGTATGGCAAACCATTCAGCACAGTTTTTCACTCTGTTTACCTCATGAAGAGAAGCTACATGCCATTCTTGGAAAATCTTCTTGTAAGTGGTGTGGTCCTTTTCTTGGACATCTTTATGTAACGGTCATACAGTCAACCCCCATGAGAGAGGGCACATCAACACAACAGCGACAGACACGCTTTAAGTCTTGACTGAGTTCCAATCAAAGTGCACATCTTGACCAAAGATTTAACAAGCTCTTGGAGACCGAGAAGTTAATCCAAAGATATTGGAGGTCTTACAACTGTAGACGCTGCCAAGACGATACAATCTCAAGAATAATGTTAACTCATTTCCGGGTTCAACACCAAAGCAACAAACTGCAATAACCTCGACCTAAAAGGCCAAATCAAGAGCATTATTAGATTTTAACATCCATTTGAATGAGGAAAATGGATTATTGTAAGAAATGCCTGGACAAACATTCAACATCTCTGGCATCTGGGTTTGTGAGCATTTTAAATATAATTGAGTAGTGCATCATTCTTGGTATCTGTGCCAGACGGACTCACTGTGACCCTATACAGAAGCTAAGAATGGTCCATTTACTCTTTACTGAAAGACTGGCAGAGCGTATAGCTGAACCGGAATGTAGAAATACAGATAAATGGAAAACATAAATAAATATGGTTTTACTTCCTGTCATTGAACTTAAGTAAGATATTTAACTCAGAAATGGAAGCTTTAGCTTAAGTTCTGTCAGGAAGACTCAATCAGCGCGCCATGTATTACCTCATCCCTATCCAATCAGGTGTTAACAGTCACAGTAGGCTATATAAGATTGGTACTTACACTTGTCTGAGTTCGCAGATGCTGACGCTGCCATTCACCTCCATCCTCCCCAACCACCACCAAGACGGTACCTTCCCCTCCATCCTCCCGATCACCACCACCAGGATGGTCCCTTCCTTACCTCCAGGGGGTCGGCTGCGCCCCCGCCTTCATCTCAGGCGGGACATGCAGATTCGGCTAACCTCGCTTTGCTCGCTAAGGACGGGGCCTACGCCAAAGAACTCATAAATTTATGCTTGCTGAGCTGTCAATAAATGTATATAGCTTTTCAATTTATCTCCCGAGTCTTTCTGGTAGAACTACTAAAATGATGGGATGGATAATTATATAAGCTTGATCTGTCATGCCATACGACAAACTGGTCATACATCCCCGGTCCAGTACACCAAAATAGATGAGAAATATTTTATCTCCAACCAGGTATGGTGTTTCGCTGACTGTATTATGGCATCTTTCATAACTCACACACGCATCGGAGTTAATCAACTACTACAGAGGATTGTGGATTATGATAAACAAGAGCTGAACATCTTTCAATACACTGAACATCACTCACAGGACGTGGAAAATGATATTGATCCTGTAAACAACCTTTTCCACAGCACTAATAGTAATAACAACTGTTTTTATTACACTAATGATCAGTTTACAGTAATGGGACATCAAATAGGACCATCTTTTATATGAAAAGAAAATATCGTATGCTATACAGACAGATCAAAATACAAGTGAAATAACTGAAGTGAAAATGTAAAAGTACCACTTTTTTCAATATTATACTGTAAGTTACTTTGTCTATTTTTGCTCCGCCAACAAAAACAGATCCTAAGGAAGTCAAAGCAAAGTTGCAAATGAATCAGTTTTCAGTTAATTTTTTTCTGAAAGATTCAGTTG
>JARWKJ010000217.1:0-29555 GCA_029959095.1 Rhinichthys osculus | reverse complement strand
AGTCCCCCTTCCGAAACGCTGGTTGAGCCCTCCCGTTCGAATAGCAGTGAGAGCCTGCCCGAGTTAGTCGTCGTTGGACGGCCGCTCTCCCGTCGCCGCGCGGGCTCCCCGTTCGTCGGACCGCGAGGGGTCTATTCCCGTGTCCCAGCCCCCTTCGAAGCGCCGGTTGAGCCCCCCGATCGAGTTCAGCGGCCGCCCTGCGTTCGATTGCTGGCAGGGCTTACCCGTCCGATGCCGCGAGCATCCAAGTTCCCGTCGGATGCTGCGAGAGCCCTCCCGGTCGAACGGCTAAACTCGTTCCCGAATCACGCTCGCGTAAATCTCGCGCTGTACTTGAGTTTACAGTTCAACTGCTGGCAGGGCTTACCCGTCCGATGCCGCGAGCATCCAAGCTCCCGTCGGACGCTGCGAGAGCCCTCCCGGTCGAACCGTTAAGCTTGAAACCTTACAAATACCTTTGCGTTCCCTTCACTTTTTTGGGGGGTTAATTCACATAATTTTACGATGGCTGTCCTGGCTTATCTGGGTTTTTGGGGGGAGTACTCTGGGTTCAGGCCGAATTCTGAGCTCGAAGCCCTTCCCCCGGACAGCACGGCAAATATGAATTAAACTTTCTCCCTCTAATTGTATGTAAGTGTGAACTAGTGAAATGATGTTTTATTAACAAAGTTCGGGAGGAGCATGCGCAGACAATTAACACGAGTGGAGAGCACTCAGCAATTTACGATAAGAGGTGTATATATACTCAGCAGTCTCACCTCTTTCATCGACAGTTTTAGCAGCATCCCTCCACCACCCCTTCTCCACACTTTTTGTCCTAACCATTTACATACCGGCAGAGTACTCTGGGGGGGGGGGGGGGGGGGGGTACTCTGGGTTCGGGCCGAATTCCGAGCTCGAAGCCCTTCCCCCGGACAGCACGCCAAATATGCATTAAACTTTATAAAAATAAAAAAATTCAGTAGAAAAGAAGAGGAACTGTTTTCTGAATGTGTGAGAGTTCACACTCGTCCGTCTAAACTGGTCACAGTTGTGTGTGGGTTAAACCAGTGCGGTCAAACTAACTGAGTTCTCAACGCCAGCGATGACATGCTTCTGAAATACTAGAACTCAAACCACAACACGAAGAGACTGTCACACGGGTGTAGAAACACACACGAAGATGAAGAAGCTTTAGACCATGTGCTTAGATCGTTACAATAGAGTCAACAGAGTCCAAACAAACCTGACTGTGACCGACACAAAAGACAACCATTACTGTGGACAGCAGGTTCGGTCCGACTATGGCATGATTGGTCATTGTTCTCGGTATGACTCGAGAAATCTGCCAAGATCCATTTCATTACAAAAGGAAAAATTAAAAGATTATATATTTTGACCACAAGGTGGAAACATCTTGAGTATCTTCAGAGTGTGGTGCCGATGACACACACTGACTTTCAGGGGCGGACTGGCCATCTGGAGCACCGGGACTTTTCCCGGTGGGCCACTGGCCAATGTGGGCCGGCCCACCCGGTACACAAATATAAAAAAATAAAAAAATGACGGAAATCATATTACATCTCTTTTCTACGAGTTGATCGCACGGGCGCGGCCGACAAGGAGTGTGTTTTTGTTTGTGAGTGTATTGCCCTCCCTCCCTGTTTAGTTTGGTCTACTCCATTGCTTTTCTTGAAACACGCCCCCTTTCACGTCTAATTAACAGAGAGAGAGAGAGATTGATCCAGTACAGCGAATTTAAACTCTGCGCAGATAAGATAATTACAAATAATTGTCTATGGATGAATGGATGAAAAGGGGAAGAAAAGAAAAGGTGGAGCTGAAAAGTTACACGGTAAAAAAAAAGCATTAGAGGTAGATGCTGTGAAATGTTTTAAATTAACAGACTATGCATTTGGCGCAAAGGGAAGTTACAGTTCAGCAGGGTCTGACGGCTTTAGTTTTACAGCTAAGGTCAATGATAGCGAGGCTGGACCCGGCAGCAGCACCTGCTGATGATGACCAACAACGGCTCAGGACCTTGTTCAAAATCCTGCCGCGACACAGAGCGCCATTTACATACTTTTATATTAAATTTACATTATATTTGTCTCAAATCATCGTAAATGACTTCACCCTGGGCTGCAAAATACATTTAGTTTTACATTCATTTACAGGAATCAGCTGCTTGAATGACAATTGCTGGATTTTCAGGTGATATTCTCAATTCATTCAGTTAAGTAAGCTGATTATTTAGCGTATTAGCGTAGGACCGCAAGAGTACGTAACTACAGTTCTAGTCGAAGAAAAAGGGAGGTTCGCCATGCATCTGTGTGTTCTATCTAGTGCATGTGTTGGGGATTGTGTTGTTGTTGTTGTTTTTTACTACTACTACTATACATTTATACTTGCATTTCAGTTTTCTGGTACATCTTTGTACTTTACAAAAAGGTTACAGGGTGTTTATTGGAACAGATCATTAATGTTTGGACTACCAAGAATAATTAGAATATTCAACTTTGTTGCAAATGTCAAGGGATTCTAGTCTTACATTGACATCTTGGAATGTGCGGGGGCTTTGTAACCTTACTAAATTGAAACAAGTGATGAACAGAGTTAACTACCTCCATCCTAAAATAGTATTCCTGCAAGAAACACATTTATTGTCCGGCGAAGTCATTAAACTGCGTAGAAGATGGCCGGGGCAGGTTGTGGCAGCATCATATAGCTCGCACTCAAGAGGGGTAGCTCTGCTGATACATAAATCAGTCCCATTTCATATATTAAAAACTATTCGTGATCCATTAGTAGGGATGGGCATCATTAAGAAATTATCGATATCGATGCCATTGTCGAGTCTGCTTATCGATGCGATTCCTTATCGATTCCCATATCGATTCCTGTACCATTTGCTGAACACTTACAGGGTGGCTTTGAGAGTTGTTGGCTTTGAATGTCTAATTTAAAGTGGTTTTAGAGAATGAAAACCAAGTGTGTAATTAATATCTAGGGCCCTATGAAATCAGTTTTATTTTTTTCCCAAATTCCGTTTTATTTTTTCCCAAATTCCGTTTTTTTCCGTTTTAATTTTTGGGAATTCATTTTTTTACCCTTTACTGTTATTTTAGTAATAAGAGTGTGCTTTTAAAGTTAATGATTAAAATGTATACAAATAAAATAGGAATGACCTTAAATTACAGACATTTACTGAGTAGCCTTTTCAGGACAAATACTGCATGATGCCACATGACACTGCACTCTTCAAGTAACAACACAATATGGTTATGAGCTTTAAACTGTCCAGTAAAATAAATTATATTAGTTTATATAAGTTTAAATAAAAGTCACACTCTGTCTCTCTCTCGCCCAGTGTCGCTCGCGGAGTTCGCTTCGCTTTTGTCCAGTCCGGCGCCTCATAGACAGACGCGGTGTGTGTGTGTGTGTGTGTGTGTGTGTGTGTGTATGTGAGACTCGAGAGACGCGTGTTGAGAGACAGAGGGAGAGTGGGGAAAGGAAATACAACAGAAAGAATACGCTGCGTGTTTTAAATAGCATAAAAAAATGAACGAAACGCAACATGTGGCGGCCGGAGTTGATTTTGTGGCCGCGAATTAGTCTATGTGTGGGAAACACTGCATAAAAGTCACGTGCGAACTGCTCGGCTCGGTACTGAGGGCTTATAGCGTCGAGTTTCTTAAGTTTTTACCGACGAAAGCAGAGCCGTGGAGAGCAGCTTCGCCATGCTTTCATTGTTTTGATGCCGTCATTGGAGCTGAAATGACCGGAGGGGTTGTGTCGCCCAGATTTGCTTCCCTGGTCTGCATTTAAAATGAAGCCACACTCTCGATCGTTTACGTCTCGTAGGCATCGCGCTTTCGGGGGATTTAAAAATCCAGTCGCATACTGTAACGTCATGCCGCGACGCGGGAATGGATGGAACGGAACATTCGGAATCATTAGTGGAGTCGTTAACGTGTGGAGGTGTACGATTCCGATGGATCGGAACGTTTGGAACCGGTTCCAAACCGGAACCTGGAACCGATTCCCAAGCCTATCCATTAGTTAGATATGTTATAATCAGTGGAAGGATCTTCAACGAATATTGTAATCTTGTAAGTGTTTATGGCCCTAATACAGATGAACCAAATTTCTTTCATAATCTTTTCTTAATTTTGTCTTCCCTTCAAGGTATCTTAATAGTCGCTGGTGACTTTAATTGTACCTTAGTTCCTAAATTGGACCGTTCCACAGGTATTGACACTTCACATTCGCAAAGTAGGAACATAATTAATCAATACATTAAAGACCTTAATTTAAGCGATGTCTGGAGGCTTCAAAACCCAACAAAGAAAGAATTTTCTTGCTATTCCTCATCTTTCCATACCTAGTCCAGAATAGAATATTTTCTTATTTCAAAGGATTTAATTGATTATATATCTAACTGTAAATATAGTAGTATTGTTTTATCGGATCATGCACCATTACCACTGATATATACTCTCAGAACCATAATCAAAAGCCCATCTAGATGGCGTCTAAATATAAAGTGGCTACATAACCCTGATATTATGAAGATCTTTTTAAAACGACACCCCTGCAGAATACCCATCTTTATAAAACATTTATGGATGAGATTCAGATACAGTCATTGTCTGAGGAAGACTCCAAAGTATTGGATCAACCAATTGAAGTAACAGATCTGAATACAGCCATTAATTGTATGAATAGTGGGAAAGCACCAGGTCCTGATGGTCTAGACATCTATAAAATCTTTCTTTAGCCAGTATACTTGATAAGTATTTACCTTTACTGATTGATCCTGATCAAAATGGCTTTATAAGAGGTGGACAAGCTTTTCATAATATATGGCGTGTGTCAAATGTCATACACTCAACAAAAGGAGTCTCGGATACAGCTTTACTTTCTTTAGATGCTTTTGTGGAGTGGGACTATCTTTTGGATACACTCTCTTATTATCGGTCCGTATTTTATAAAATGGATAAAAATGTCATATTCAAAACCCACAGCAGAGATATTGACTAATAATATAATCTCTAAATCTTTTCCACGCACACGTCAGGGATGCCCCCTTTCGCCGCTCCTTTTTACATTGGCTATTGAGCCTTTGGCTATTGCAGTACGAAGAAGTGGAGATATATCAGGGATTACAATTGGCGGTCTTGAAAATAAAATAGCTTTATATGCTGATGACCTAATATTATTTCTATCCAATTTAAGTACATCTGTGCCTTCTTTATTGTGCCTAATTAAATCATTTGGATCCTTTTCAGGTTATAAAGTGAATGAGTCAAAATCTATGATCCTATTTCTAAAAGAAAGGGAACGTCTCACACCTCCCTTCCAGACCCCCTTTAAAAATGCTCATGAATATTTTAAATATCTTGGTATTAATTTCACCACAGACATAAAGAATGTGGTTACCATTAATTATAGTTATACAACTAAATTAATCACTGAATCAATTAATAAATGGTCATCCCTGCCAATTTCTCAGATTGGACGTATTAATATATTAAAAATGAATGTTCTCCCAAAATTCTTATATTTATTTCAATCAATTCCTCTGCCCCCACCACATAATTTTTTCTGTAATATGAAGAAGCTGTTCACCAATTTTATTTGGGCAAATCGACGTCCCAGGCTGAGGCTCACTCTTTTGTATTTACCATATGAAAGGGGAGGGTTGCAGTTGCCTAATCTTAGGCTACGTTTACACATAGCCGGGTATTTAGAGAAACAAATATTTTCCCCCTCTCCGTTTTCAAAAATAACATCGTGCACACACCCGCATAAATACGCCGTCGAGCGCCATCATAACTATGCCAAACCTATGGGGGGCAGTGTAGGGAGAAGGATAAAGCCATGCAAGCCAATCAAAATCCTCAGAATCGACAAGAGAGAACCTAAAACCCCGTTTCTCCCAGTTTACACGGCAACACATAACCGGCGTTTTCAGAAATCTCCACTTTGCCCGGAGTTTTTAGAAATAATCTTTTCTGTGATAAAAACGGCATTTTCGTGTAAATGAGAGGGCAAAACGCAGAGAAATATCTGCGTTTTCCCATCGTGTAAACGGGGCCTTAAGTGGTACTACTGGCCAGCTCAGCTGAGAGCAGCAATGTTTTGGTTTACAAATGATAACTCTATCCTTTGGATATGGATTGAGGCGAGTACAACTCAAAAATTGCCTTTGAACCTGTATCTGTATTCAGCACCCCTGCCCAAACTGAAAAAAGCCACTTCCAACCCCTTTCTTAAAAATACTATTGTTGTATGGTATGAAGTTTTGAAACATATTGGACAGATTATCACAATTTACCCCTATTTGGGGAAACACTATGTTTACACCGGGGACACATGATGGTGGTTTTAAAATCTGGGCATCAAAAGGTTTGAACAAGGTGGCAGATTTATTTAGCAATGAAACTATATGCTCAGTTTTCAGGAATTAAGACACAAGTTTGATTTGCTTTGAACCCATTTTCTTTTTAAATATCTTCAAAATAGGAATTTTATCAATAAAACACAGCATCTTCTCTTCTCTTACCAGAGCAGTCCCCTTTAGTAAGACTTACTTAAACCACCTTAATGGTGCTAGGCAAGTTTATAAACTGATCTCCACTAACTGTAAAGAAAATACGGAGAAAAGGCGTTTGGCTTGGTGTCAAGATATAAGTGAGAATATAATAGAAGATGAATGGCAGAGTATCTGCTTAAAGGCCCAAACCCAGACACTTAATACCAGGTTTAAACTTCTGCAGTACAAGCGGATAATGAGAGTATACATAACTCCAGAATTGCTTCATAAATTTAATCCCAACATCCCCAATCAATGTATAAAATGCAACTTAGAGATAGGAAGTTTATACCATTGCTTATGGAAGTGCCCTCATGTTCAACTTTATTGGGAAAAGGTTTTGGACTTTTTGTCACTGAAACAAAATGTCCCCAAATGTCCTAAACTTTGTATATTTAACATTTTCCCTGTAACTTGCACTCTAACTAACTCTAGTAAGAAAATGTTGACCTTCTGTTTATTACGAGCAAAACTTGTAGTTGCTCGTCATTGGAAAAACACAGAAATCCCTATTTTTAAACAATGGTTACAGGAATTGTCAGGTTGTTTGGCTTTGGAGAAACTCACATATATTGTTAAAGGAAAATCTGGAAAGTTTTTCAAAGTATGGAACCCCTTTATAGAATTTTTGAAGGAAGCTGAACCAAATAGTTTATTTTCGGTGTAACCAGGTATAACATTTACCATGTTATGATATTAATGTACCATTGTCTTGACATTTGTATAGTATACTATAGATGTTGTCGTTTGTTTATTTTTAATTATTATTATTTTTTTTTTTATTTGTATATTATTTTTCTCTGCTTGTTTTAATGTAAATGTTTCTAAAATCAATAAATACAATGTTGAAAAAAAATAGCCTTTAAAGCATCTCTGAAACGCATTATGTGTGACAGCACACACAACCAGCTGACCGAGAATAGGCTTTATGCACAGCTTCACTACTTCCTGAACTTCAGTCAGCCCTTTATTTCCTGTCTGTCATTATTGGACAAACTGATTAATCCAGGTGTGCCTGATTATTGTTACTGAGGCCAGGCACACCTGGATTAATCAGTTTGTCCAATAATGATAGACAGGAAACAAAGGGCTGACTGAAGTTCAGGAAGTAGTGAAGCTGTGCATAAAGCCTATTATCCCCAGTCAGAGCGGCTCGTAACGCTGCGGAATCCACCGGCCAAAGGGAGAATGACTGGCATTTGGTGTTTGTAGTGTTACAGTATTTCTGAATTGCTAAAACACTAAAATCCATTTGCAAAACCAAAGTTGCAAGTGTACAAACCACTTTATTGATTGAATCACACAGTTTGCAGAACTTTAAACACTTCTCATGTGGTTAGACACAACTAGCAAATCGGAATCACTTTTTGTGCAAAACTGTAAACATTGTCATACACAAAGCACATGTAGCATTGTGGTGCACTTCAACTCAGAATGGCACAACACAGCCCTCAAAAGTGAAACACAAGCAACACACTGTTGTCATCGGTAACACACAAGCACTCAAAATTTAACACACCTGTTTCAAATCAGTAATGGATATATCTGGATATAAAGCCATATCAAATCCAAATGGCATGTGTGATTTTCACAATGGAGGGCATGAGAGAAGGAGGGAGAGACAGAGGAGGAAGTGAAAGTGGAATAAAATAAAGAAGTGGAAGAGGAAGAGGAGGAAGAGACAGAGACAGAGGAGGAAGAGACAGAGGAGGAAGAGACAGAGGAGGAAGAGACAGAGACAGAGGAGGAAGAGACAGAGGAGGAAGAGACAGAGGAGGAAGAGACAGAGGAGGAAGAGACAGAGACAGAGGAGGAAGAGACAGAGGAGGAAGAGGAGGAAGAGACAGAGGAAGAGACAGAGACAGAGGAGGAAGAGACAGAGGAGGAAGAGACAAAGACAGAGGAGGAAGAGACAGAGGAGGAGGAAGAGACAGAGGAGGAAAAAAGAGGAAGAGACAGAGGAGGAAAAAAGAGGAAGAGACAGAGGAGGAAGAGATGGAGGAGGAAGAGATGGAGGAGGAAGAGACAGAGGAGGAGGAGGAAGAACAAGAGCCATCATTTCCAATGAAATTAGAGAAACAATCATACACCATGTTCTGGTTCATGGAATGAGGGAAGCAGGACTCCGTGTTCAACCAAATATAAGCAGGTTCTCTGTGGCCTCCATTGTCAGGACATTCAGAGAAGAGAACAGGGAAGTGTACTATCATTTGTGCTCCCTCAAACTTACAGTACAGTATGTACAGTTGTGGAACGTCTCAGTAAATTACTGTAACATATCTACAAAAATTGGCCCTTTTCTTGCAGTATTACATTGAAACTAATAGTAGTATTACATAAAAATAATAGTTTTTTATGTATTGTACATATTTGGTGCCATTTCAATGCATTAGGCCTGTCTGTACAATTCTAACAAGAGGTTTTATTTGCTAGAATTGAAAGACTGCCACATGCCGGTGGAAGGAGAGGTATTCTCACAACAGCAGGAGACCATTATTGTCAATATGGTCCTTCATTTGAGAGAAATTTGATTCCAAAACATTGCTTGCTATTGATCTGCTGCATATTTTGTTTGTGACTACATTTATATGTGTGCAGGATTGTGAAAGTACTTCATAATAAATATATGCTCTGCTCTGAGTGCAGTGTTTTGCATTTATCTCTGTAGTGTGTAATGACTGCTGTGTAGTGTTTATGCATTAGCTGGATGTGTGTGTTATCTGAAAACAGTGTTTGGTTTTGGGTAAAGATAACATAGTTCTGAAGCAATTGTTTGATATAGCAAGACAAGTCAAAGGTTTTGACAGTGTAGCTTAAGATTGGAGATTTGTGTTTAAGGTTTTGAGAAAGCGAGAGAAACATTCAAAAAATGTGTTTTAGCAATTCAGAAATACTGTAATAAAGGAGTCTGGATCTGATCTGTTTCTCAGGGCTGGAGAGAGTAAAGCAGAACATCATAATCCATGTGTAGAAACTCTTCCTGAAGACATTTAATATCTGCTTTACAGACGCTCATGAAGTGTGTGTGTAAATACTTTCTGTTTCACAGAACTGGGTCGTCTCTTCACAGGTGTTGATTCGTCGTAAGTGACGTGATGAAACTCAGTTGAACTGATGTTAATTAGAATTCATTTTCTACAAGTGAGTCACGGATAGTGGAAACCTTTTCAGTAGCAAACTAATTTTATTACTTATAATGGAATTATTTTATTTCTAGATTTTAAAGTCATGTGGGAAACTGCTAAAAGAAAGAAGTGAAACTAACAGTAATGCTCTCGTGTGCAAAAGTAGAAACTGTTCAGAGCAGATGTGTGTTGAGCCAGTGTGGTTCACAGTATATGCACTTATCAGACGTTCCACACACACACACACACACACACACACACACACACACACACACACACACATAAAGCAACACTTCACTGTGGCATCGTGTCACTATAGCAACTCTAGCCGAATTTAAACACTTAGTTGATCAGATCAGAGGAAGTAAATGACCACAGGAGGAGCTGCAACTATAAGGAAGAGGAAGAGCTGTAACTATATATAATGAAGAGGAAGACTGTGAGAAACAGAAATGTCTGATAAGTGTGATCTGTGTCTGCTGGGACTGATCATTCTCTCTTCACTTCTCACAGGTAAAGAAATCTGTATTTTCTCTAAACACATTTAGTGGAATCAGTCTGGAAAGAGTTCATTTGAACATGCTCAGTTTATTCGCGCACACATTCACGTTGTGATCTCAGAGTTGTGTATTGATACACACAGATCATACTGTATTATTCCTGATACTGGACATAGTGTCACTCAAACATCTGATGATGAAGAATGATCTTCATATTACAGTTTTTTTTCGATTGCTAAACGACAGTGAGCACAACTGGAGCTACATGTGCTAAACTCTGACTCCAGTCTGCACAGCAGCAGTTCATGTGGACCAAACTCTAGTTTGTTTTTCAGTGCTTGAACACAGTTTTCAAAACTCTACACACTTATCGGTAACGCTTTAGATTACAGCCTGGAAAGTACTGTGTAATTAAGAGGAATTTACAGAGTAACTTTGTAATTACAGTTTACCTATAAATACTTGCATGTAAGTATAAGGAACAATTGTAAAGTTTAGGGAATAAAGGGGTAACAACCAGGAGAATTAAATAAAAATTTATACTGTAAGTATTATAGAACTAAGGGGAACTTATTCTACTATTATGATATAACAATCTTACATTTGATCAATTTAGCGAGAACACTGCGTACCTTTTTGTAATAATTGTGTACCAATACATACTGTATAGGCTTTTTAAAAATGACAGGGTACATATCTATGCATTTATACTTTTATTTATTTATTTTTTGATAGTTAAAGTGCAGATGTTTAAGTTGCAGATGTTTAAGTTGGGCTAACATGTTTCAAGGCAAGAAAAGCTAAGACTATTGCAATTTTTTTAAATACTAGGAAATATATCTAGTTTCATGTGGTTACAGGGTAAGGGGTGCTTGTATAATAAATAAAGGTTTCCGAGTCAGTGATATAAGATTGTGTGTATGCATTTTTATTGTACTTACCCAGTAACTACATGGAACAAGGGGGTAACAAGCACCATGAAACAAGATAATCTTTCCCCAATATTTAAGCAAACGTTGCAATAGTTTTCGTTTTCAATGCACTTTTGTTAAAAATTACAGGGTTCATATCTATGTATTTATAAAGCCACACAGTATGTACTGGTTCACCATTATTTCAAAAAGGTACGCAGTGTATGTTCTTGCTAAATTGCTCCCAAATGTAAGATTGTTATATCATAATAGTAGAATAATTACCCCTTAGTTCTATAATACTTACAGTATAAATAATTTTTTAATTCTCCTGGTTGTTACCTCTTTATTCCCCAAACTTAAAATATTGTTCCCTTATACTTATATTGTAAGTACGTTATAGGTACACTATATTTACCGAAGGTTACGCTGTAAAATTGCTTTAAAGGGGTCATATAATGTCATTTTTGTACAAGCTAATATGATTCTTTAGGGTCAAAATTAAAAGTTTGTAATATACTTTAATTAAAAATTCTCATTAGTATTGTAAGAAAACACTTATTTTACCTGGTCAAAAACAGCTCTGTTTTCAGCACGCCGTTTCAGTGTATATGACTTTAAATGATCATGAGCTTTGCTGACTCCGCCCCTCCATAACGCGTTTCTATTCTATTCTATTGAGGAATGAATGAAGAGCGCTTTTAGTCCAAAAGAGCGCACATTTAGAAAAAAATATTATGTTCACGTCTCATTGCTTTAGAGAGAATTATTATTTCTATAAATTTGTTCACTAAATGATGTGCTCTCGAGGGGTTTGAGTGCTCTCTCCACTGCCACCACAATAGAATAAGCATAGGCCTATATGTCATCAAAAAAAAAAAAAAAAAAAAAAAACCTTTAGGCCTAAGGAGTTCCCGTTTTATATAACACGAGCCTATAATATGTGAGTTATCACACCAGCAAAAGTGCTGATTTTCTGAACATCTGCACAATCGCAAATGGGAAATGATACAACAGTTCAATAAAGTTACTGAGTAACTTTTATAGGTAGGCTACCTGGCTACATTCTTTTTTTGCTCCGTCCAAGAAAACAGAACAAACAGCAGAACCGCTGCGCCTCCGAGCAACACGCGTTTTGTTCCTCAAAATATCTTTCCTATCAGCAGTGGAAACAACTTAAAATACTCTATAATTTCTGGTCATACAGAAAATAATAATACATCATTCGCAACTACTTTTATTTGTGTAAACTCACAATAACAAGAAAACGTTGTGCTTTTGTAAAATAAAATAAAAGAATCAGGCGAGCTTTCATGATCTCCGTGATCGCGTCTCAAAAATGAACTGAAACAAAATATAGCCTATGTAGGCTAAAGCTTGAAATGTCCACTTTTAAAGAACCAATTTGAATCGAAAGCAAATACCGTCTGATAATGTAATCCATATGAATTTCTCTCTAATCCTTACAGCGGAGATGGAGGTATAGCCTCGTTATTTTTTCAGATCACCTATAGCCTAAATCACCTCTCTGTATGGTTCGAGAGTAGGCTATGGCTCTTTTCATTCAGCACTGCGGGAAAAATATCATTTCCTGGTTTGGCCTTAGTTAGAAAACCAGTAAAATCAATTTTTTGCATATTAATTTGTGAATATTTTAAATGTTTAATAAAGGGGCAAAAAGTCACATACAAAAATCGGAAAATACTTCAACATTTATTTTTTTGCGTAGCGTTTGGTGTATAGGCTACAGTTCAAATTCAAATGTTGGTGTTCAACTTTGCGTTTTAAAAATAGGGCCTACAACAACCATTTTTCGTTTTTCAATTACGGGTTAAAAAGGGAAAAACGAATGGACGCAAAAGTACACGGACCATGGGTAATTGTGAAGCTTGTTAATGATTTCACTGTGTTTAAACGAGAAACAAGCCAAAACAAATTTGGGCGGTTTTTTGTGCATTCTCGCAGTTTTTGGCAAGGTTTTGTGATGGAAAACCTTGGCATCTGGCAACCCTGCTGGAGTGGGCGGGGACTCTAACCACCTTCCGTTTCAACTGAAATGCTTTCATACAACATACTGAAATGCTTTCATACAACATACTGAAATGATTTTCAGTTGTGTGATTGAGAGCGTTTCAGTTGTGTTTGTAAAAGCATTTCACTTGTATGTGTGTGAGCATTTCACTTGTGTGTGTGTGAGCATTTCACTTGTATGTGTGTGAGCATTTCAGTTGTGTGTGTGTGAGCGTTTCAGTTGTGTGTGTGAGCGTAATATTTTCAGTTGTATGTATGAGAGCATTTCACTTGTATGTGTGTGAGCATTTCAGTTGTGTGTGTGTGAGCGTTTCAGTTGTGTGTGTGAGCATAATATTTTCAGTTGTATGTATGAGAGCGTTTCAGTTGTGTGTGTGTGAGCGTTTCAGTTGTGTGTGTGAGCATAATATTTTCAGTTGTATGTATGAGAGCGTTTCAGTTGTGTGTGTGTGAGCGTTTCAGTTGTGTGTGTGAGCGTTTCAGTTGTGTGTGTGAGCATAATATTTTCAGTTGTATGTATGAGAGCGTTTCAGTTGTGTGTGTGTGAGCGTTTCAGTTGTGTGTGTGAGCGTAATATTTTCAGTTGTATGTATGAGAGCGTTTCAGTTGTGTGTGTGAGCGTAATATTTTCAGTTGTGTGTGTGTGAGCGTTTCAGTTGTGTGTGTGAGCGTAATATTTTCAGTTGTATGTATGAGAGCGTTTCAGTTGTGTGTGTGTGAGCGTTTCAGTTGTGTGTGTGTGAGCGTTTCAGTTGTGTGTGTGAGCATAATATTTTCAGTTGTATGTATGAGAGCGTTTCAGTTGTGTGTGTGTGAGCGTTTCAGTTGTGTGTGTGTGTGCATTTCAGTTGTGTGTGTGTGTGAGCGTTTCAGTTGTGTGTGTGAGCGTAATATTTTCAGTTGTATGTATGAGAGCGTTTCAGTTGTGTGTGTGTGAGCATTTCAGTTGTGTGTGTGTGAGCGTTTCAGTTGTGTGTGTGTGAGCGTTTCAGTTGTGTGTGTGAGCGTAATATTTTCAGTTGTATGTATGAGAGCGTTTCAGTTGTGTGTGTGTGTGAGCGTTTCAGTTGTGTGTGTGTGAGCGTTTCAGTTGTGTGTGTGAGCGTAATATTTTCAGTTGTATGTATGAGAGCGTTTCAGTTGTGTGTGTGAGCGTAATATTTTCAGTTGTGTGTGTGTGAGCGTTTCAGTTGTGTGTGTGAGCGTAATATTTTCAGTTGTATGTATGAGAGCGTTTCAGTTGTGTGTGTGTGAGCGTTTCAGTTGTGTGTGTGAGCGTTTCAGTTGTGTGTGTGAGCATAATATTTTCAGTTGTATGTATGAGAGCGTTTCAGTTGTGTGTGTGTGAGCGTTTCAGTTGTGTGTGTGAGCGTAATATTTTCAGTTGTATGTATGAGAGCGTTTCAGTTGTGTGTGTGAGCGTAATATTTTCAGTTGTGTGTGTGTGAGCGTTTCAGTTGTGTGTGTGAGCGTAATATTTTCAGTTGTATGTATGAGAGCGTTTCAGTTGTGTGTGTGTGAGCGTTTCAGTTGTGTGTGTGTGAGCGTTTCAGTTGTGTGTGTGAGCATAATATTTTCAGTTGTATGTATGAGAGCGTTTCAGTTGTGTGTGTGTGAGCGTTTCAGTTGTGTGTGTGTGTGCATTTCAGTTGTGTGTGTGTGTGAGCGTTTCAGTTGTGTGTGTGAGCGTAATATTTTCAGTTGTATGTATGAGAGCGTTTCAGTTGTGTGTGTGTGAGCATTTCAGTTGTGTGTGTGTGAGCGTTTCAGTTGTGTGTGTGTGAGCGTTTCAGTTGTGTGTGTGAGCGTAATATTTTCAGTTGTATGTATGAGAGCGTTTCAGTTGTGTGTGTGTGTGAGCGTTTCAGTTGTGTGTGTGTGAGCGTTTCAGTTGTGTGTGTGAGCGTAATATTTTCAGTTGTATGTATGAGAGCGTTTCAGTTGTGTGTGTGTGAGCGTTTCAGTTGTGTGTGTGTGAGCGTAATATTTTCAGTTGTATGTATGAGAGCATTTCAGTTGTGTGTGTGTGAGCGTTTCAGTTGTGTGTGTGAGCGTAATATTTTCAGTTGTATGTATGAGAGCGTTTCAGTTGTGTGTGTGTGAGCGTTTCAGTTGTGTGTGTGAGCGTAATATTTTCAGTTGTATGTATGAGAGCGTTTCAGTTGTGTGTGTGTGAGCGTTTCAGTTGTGTGTGTGTGAGCGTTTCACTTGTGTGTGTGAGAGCATTTCACTTGTATGTGTGTGAGCATTTCAGTTGTGTGTGTGTGAGCGTTTCAGTTGTGTGTGTGAGCGTAATATTTTCAGTTGTGTGTGTGAGCGTAATATTTTCAGTTGTATGTATGAGAGCATTTCAGTTGTGTGTGTGTGAGCGTTTCAGTTGTGTGTGTGAGCGTAATATTTTCAGTTGTATGTATGAGAGCATTTCAGTTGTGTGTGTGTGAGCGTTTCAGTTGTGTGTGTGAGCGTAATATTTTCAGTTGTATGTATGAGAGCATTTCAGTTGTGTGTGTGTGAGCGTTTCAGTTGTGTGTGTGAGCGTAATATTTTCAGTTGTATGTATGAGAGCATTTCAGTTGTGTGTGTGTGAGCGTTTCAGTTGTGTGTGTGAGCGTAATATTTTCAGTTGTATGTATGAGAGCATTTCAGTTGTGTGTGTGTGAGCGTTTCAGTTGTGTGTGTGAGCGTAATATTTTC
The DNA here is from genome assembly GCA_029959095.1 of Rhinichthys osculus. Lineage (NCBI taxonomy): Eukaryota > Metazoa > Chordata > Actinopteri > Cypriniformes > Leuciscidae > Rhinichthys > Rhinichthys osculus. The sequence goes on along the minus strand of JARWKJ010000217.1, from coordinate 13,717 downwards.
AGTTGTATGTATGAGAGCATTTCAGTTGTGTGTGTGTGAGCGTTTCAGTTGTGTGTGTGTGAGCGTTTCAGTTGTGTGTGTGTGAGCGTTTCAGTTGTGTGTGTGAGCGTAATATTTTCAGTTGTATGTATGAGAGCGTTTCAGTTGTGTGTGTGTGAGCGTTTCAGTTGTGTGTGTGAGCGTAATATTTTCAGTTGTATGTATGAGAGCGTTTCAGTTGTGTGTGTGTGAGCGTTTCAGTTGTGTGTGTGTGAGCGTTTCACTTGTGTGTGTGAGAGCATTTCACTTGTATGTGTGTGAGCATTTCAGTTGTGTGTGTGTGAGCGTTTCAGTTGTGTGTGTGAGCGTAATATTTTCAGTTGTATGTATGAGAGCGTTTCAGTTGTGTGTGTGTGAGCGTTTCAGTTGTGTGTGTGAGCATAATATTTTCAGTTGTATGTATGAGAGCGTTTCAGTTGTGTGTGTGTGAGCGTTTCAGTTGTGTGTGTGAGAGCATTTCAGTTGTGTGTGTGTGAGCGTTTCAGTTGTGTGTGTGAGCGTAGTATTTTCAGTTGTATGTATGAGAGCGTTTCTATGAGGCGCCGTCTAGGGCTTAAATCAAACTTCATTCACGCACACATATATGAAACACGTGCACACACATATACTTAGTAGTCAAACATACACGTATACTGCTGAATGCTCGAACAAATACATATGAAATGCACAACGACACATCTAAAGTCGCTCACGCACATACAAGCAAACTCTACACACAAGAGATGCGTAAAACTCTCCACGCACACACTCATATGAGACACGCGCACGCACATACAAACTCTCCACGCACACACTCATATGAGACACGCGCACGCACATACAAACTCTCCACGCACACACTCATATGAGACGCGCACGCACATACAAACTCCCCACGCACACACTCATATGAGACACGCGCACGCACATACAAACTCCCCACGCACACACTCATATGAGACGCGCACGCACATACAAACTCTCCACGCACACACTCATATGAGACACGCACGCACATACAAACTCCCCACGCACACACTCATATGAGACACGCGCACGCACATACAAACTCCCCACGCACACACTCATATGAGACACGCGCACGCACATACAAACTCCCCACGCACACACTCATATGAGACACGCGCACGCACATACAAACTCTCCACACGCACACACTCATATGAGACGCGCACGCACACACACACAAACTCTCCACGCACATACTCATATGAGACATGAATGATCACACAGTATGATGCATATGATTCTCATTGTGAACGGAAGGCATTTCAGTGTAAACGGAAGGCATTTTCACTATGTTCAAATCATCAGTAAACATGAAGTTGCGAGGGATCTTATTAACGGTTTTATTTGTATTTGCAAGCAGCAATGAGGACGATATAATCGAGTTCTTTAATAGTGTGTTAAGGTGTGTTACATCTATACAGCAAGCTCACGGAGATTCCTTTTATATGGAATTAGATGACCACGCCAGAACAGTTTATGGGATTTTATCTGTAGTTGATCAAGATCCCCAGTCTAGGGAACACGTTGTTCTTGAGAACTTATACAGATGTATGCGCCAAATCATCAACCAGCAGAGTGGCAGAAGAGAAACAGGGCCACTGCTGGCTCCACCAACATCTCAGATTTGCCTCAGGGGTCGCCCACGCTACGACATTTCACATGACCAAATTTCCCACATTCTAAGCCTTGGGTTGAATTGGCAAGGAATTGCATCTTTATTCGGAATAGACCGCCGCACTTTGTTTAGGCACAGGCAACGTCTTGGAATAGGATCGTTGGAATTTACATCATTGCCTAACGCTGAGCTTAACACACTCGTAAGACAGATTTTGCAAAGAACCCCAAATTCTGGCGAGACCTACATTTTGGGCAGTCTCCGCTCTCGTGGCATCCGCATCCAGCGTTGGAGGGTCCGACAAAGTTTGCAAGAAATTGATCCAGTTGGCCGATCATTCAGACGCAGACGTGCTATTCGGAGAAGGGTTTATTCTGTACAAACCCCCAACCAGCTATGGTAAATTTCGCAGTTGTTACTTCGCCTTGAAATATATAGGCCCTATATATTTTTTTTAAAATCCATGTAGGCTACTTTTTAAGTAGCCTATTAATAATATACAATATGAATTCATATTGAATCAGTTTAAATTGCATCAGTGTGAGAACCTAATAACTAATCTTATTCTACTCTTTACAGGCATATAGATGGGAACCATAAGCTGGTGAGGTGGAGACTGGTGTTCCACGGGTGTGTTGATGGATACAGCCGTACCATTATATATATTGATTGTTTAGATAATAACAGAGCATTAAGTGTTCTATCTTTGTTTCAAGAAGGGGTACAGAACTTTGGATTGCCATTCAGGGTCAGGTGTGACCATGGCCTGGAAAATGTTGAGGTTGCGCGTTACATGATAAATAGACGAGGTCTGAATAGAAGATCTGTTATTGCTGGACGCAGTGTCCACAATCAACGGATTGAAAGATTATGGGCGGAGTTAAATAGAGTTGTATCATACTATTATTCTAACTTGTTCTCTTTCATGGAGGATCAAGGCATTCTTAATTCTCTCTGTGAGCTAAATTTATTCTGTCTCCATTATATTTACTTACCCCGGATCCAGAGGGCAGTTAGAGAGTTCAGGAGCATGTGGAACAACCATGGATTATCAACTGAAGGGGGACAAACACCTCTGCAGTTATGGCACAGGGGTGTTATTAATCATATCGGACACAACAACACAGCTGTATCAAGTGTGTTTGAAACTGATGACCATTTTTACATGGATGAGAATGTACCTGAGGTAGTACCAGAAATAGAGACCAGAAACAATGTTGTAGTTCCCAACAACAGATACCAACCAAATTATACCACATTGGTAATTATTCAACAAACATTCAATCCATTACATGAGGATGGAAATCATGGAATTGATTTGTTTTTAGCGCTTGTAGAATTTATGGAAAGACAACAAGCCACATGATTTTAGTGTACATATTTTAATTAACACTGTCAGTTATAACTGAAATTTTCAATGTTTCTTGAAGTTTTTAATGTTCTAAAATTCATAAAGTGATAAAGTTTTACTCAGATGTAGTATTAAACCTGCATGACTTGCTTTTTTCTTCAGATTGTAAACAATGATGCTAGGAACTGGCAGCCTTACCATTGTTGTATTTTATTTTCCTTATACACTGGACATGGCTGTCCATCATGTCATTTTTTTGCATTCTGCAGAAGCAAGTCAGTCATACAGGTTTTTAAAACAAGTTGACTGGAAAAAATAAATAAATTGATGTGTGCCGATAGTTCATAACATTAAACATACTAAATTGAATACAAACATATCATAACACTAAGCATACTAAATTGAGTAAACATTTCATAACACTAAACATACTAAATTGAATACAAACATTTCATAACATTAAACTTACTAAATTGTATAAAAACATTTCATACAGCGTTTTAAAAAGTTTTTTTTTTTAAATAAAACGAAAACAGCTAAACAAATGTCCTAATGTAATACAAATGAAGTAAAAAATGTGTAAGATTTATCACTGAACTTATTAAAAGGAATACTGCAACTAAAAATGCATGCTATATGGGTTTGGGGTGACATGAGGGTGAGATTTTTATATATTTTTTGGATAACTAAGCCTCTAACATCTCTGCAATAAGCCTACACTACAGTAACACCTCCAAGCAGGTAGTATCAATTCATAAAGTCTTATTCTTTTCCAAATCCGTGCGTGTTCTCAATGGCAAAGTCCATGTTACTTTTAAACGCCCCATATGTGCTGTATACTGGCAAGCGAAGACAGTTAATGCAGGTATTTGCAACTGGAAACCTTTGTGGTGTTTCAGTCTCATGATGAAATCCAATAGATGGCAGAGGATGAAATCCAATTGGAGGAACTTGATTGGAGCCTGTAGCAAATGCTAAAATTGCACCAAGTTTCTGCGAACCCTCGTCCTCTGAAGAAAGATGGGGTATATCATTCCATTTTAATAATTTGGCTCAATGGTTTAGGGTCATATCCTCAACAGTAACAAGCCATAGCAATTTGTAAAATGTTTTTAATTTTTTCTCAAATGACAGCCTTAAGATTCCTTACGTGGTCCATTAGTTGTTTTTTTAACTTACAACCAGTTTCATTAACGGTACCCTTCCCTTAACCTTATAAATTAGGGTTTTCTTTAAAGCAAATCTCTCCAGGAGTAGGGCTGGAGACCCCTGCTTTAAAGCTTTCATGCAACTGGTCACAGATCATTGACTTCCCTAATGACTATCAGTGTTGGGGTAATTACTCAAAAAAAGTAATTAGTTACTAGTTACTTCCTTAAATTGTAATGAGATTACTTTACTAGTGACTGCATTTGAAAAGTAACTTCACTACTTATTACCAGTGTTGGGAGTAACGCGTTACAAAAGTAATGCATTACAGTAACATATTACTTTTTGCTGTAACGCAGTAGTGCAAGGCATTACCAATCAATTTTCAGTAATATTTTACTCGGTACATGTTCAGTAACGCTTCCGTTACAACACACTTTTAGCCCAAAATTTTATTGTAAAAAAAAAAAAAAAAAAAGCAAGACCGCGAGACGAGACGAACGAATGAAAGATGCAAGAAATGCCGCGTGTGGTGTCCAAGTTTGTAAATAAAGAGGACTAAATGACAGCTTCTGCAAAATTTGTATAGCGATTTATTTAATCTCCCTCTGTGTGACTAAGTCCAGTCCAGTGAAGGCGTGGGCATGTTTTACAGGAGTGCCGCGACTCCCGCGAGACATGATTTCGGCCTCTGTGCTCGCGCTGGCCAGTGGAAGAGTGGCTAATGGGTAAAGATGGCAGAAGACTGTACATTCGCGAGATGGACATATGCCCATTACTTGAAGTTTGTCTGCTATATTGTTAGTAGCCTGGATAGCCCACATTCATTATGCTACATCATATTGCCTTCTACTGGATGTAAAATGCTCTGTAGTAGGCTACATTTTGTCTTTTTATTTTTTATATTATAACTACATCTGTAGTTATTTTGGTGAAAGGAACTCAAAAGTAATACAGGAGTAATGTAACGCATTACAATTCTGAGACAGTAATATTGTAAGGTAATGAATTACTTTTAATTAACAGTAACAAGTAATCTATAATGTATTACAGTTTGGAAGTAACTTGCACAACACTGCTTATTACTAGGGGTGTGCACGAATATTCGATCAGTAATTATTATTAAAAAAATAAAATACTATTAGAATTTTACTATGTTGCTTTGCTGGCCGTAAATGCAGTGAGTCCATGATAAATCCTAAGCACTTACGCGCAGTTATAATTACATGCACTGGATGGCGCTGTGGAGTGTGTTAACAAGTTGTCTGTATTTGATCACATAATGTTGTCGTCTGCCTCGCGAAGTTTGGATCTTACTAAATGGAATTACTTTTGATCAAATTAATTATTTAATCTGAGTTATAATATCATCACCACAATGATAAATCACATGAAATCCAAACAGTCGAATGAGGAAAGATAGCTGTCCATCATTGCATCACGACTGCAGGTAAGCGCAGCTGGACCCCGCGTGATCCAAGATGTTAACTTATCTAATAGCAAAATGATTGACACAAATACTTCCTTTAAGTTTCGTTGAGGGAGACCGGTTTAAGAACAGAAAATGCAAAGTGCTGTTAGAAACTTAGAACACCGTTCTCTTTGTGTTTTGAATCGAGCTATTGAATGCACGCGCCACTTAAACAGATCAAAACTTTAGACGCAGAAAAACGCGTCTTGGCTAACGCAGGAAAGCGCGTTCCTAGTCTAGTAAAGTAGTGTAGTTCCTGATATTTTTAGTGTAATGCGTTACTTTACTTCGTTACTAAAAAAAGTAATGTTACTGTAATCCGTTACTTTGTAACTCGTTACTCTCAACACTGATGACTTTGCAGTCAATTTATAAGAATTACTTATTACATTGTTACCTTCTGCATCCTGTAGGTAGTCCCTCCAAAAAGCAATTACTCTGTTCTCATCCACCCTTTTGTTGCTTCCACTCTCTGACCACTGAATTTCAAAAAGCTCATCCATTAAGTCAGCCGTGAGTGAATTTGGCTGGTGACAAAATAAAGGTCTGAAGGCATCTGGATGCTGTTGGATCTTAGCAAGGACCCCCAGGGTCTTCAGGCCATCACAAAATCTAAATAAAGCATACATCAACATCACAATTGTGTACCTGTTTCTGAAGTCAAAATAATTAGACTAATTTTCTTCTGCAAATTTGTGAGTTCAAGAGACCACCCATATCTGAAGTTACCGCAAACCTTTCAAATGGGCCACGGATGCGATTCACCACCTGAAACTTTAGGATATCCTCCACCAGCCTGTCCCTGTCATCAATGCTTCTTAGATGCCTTAGACAACCTGTATTCGTATAGTATATTATATATTTTTTAATGTCAGCATCTGAGGCTATTTTCATGGCAAAAACTGAAATAAAACCAAGCAAACAAACTAACAATGCATTTAATATTATGCACAAAAAAGTTAACATGATACCTGCATTTGCTAGATAGTCAGTTATGGGCTCCGTTGAGTGTTTTAACTCCTCCAGAGTTGTGGACTGAGAAACCTGTATATACAAACATAAGAACATATGGAACAAGTATTTCAAATAAAAACAATGATATTACATTTACATTTTAAGGAATACAGATTTAATGGGAAACATTTGCCAATCTAAATCTTAACTATAATTAAAATATATGGCACGCTGCCTTAAATGTGCAGTGTGTAAACCAAGGGCTCAGTCCGCCGCTCACCTCTGTCTTTCATAGGGCCCTATAAAATCCATTTTTATTTTTCCCCAAATTCCGTTTTATTTTTTTCCAAATTCCGTTTTTCCCTTTTTTGGTTTACATTTTTGAGAATTCATTTTTTTTTACCCTTTACTGTTATTTTAGTCATAAAAAGAGTGTGCTTTTAATGTTAATGATTAAAATGTACACAAATAACAGGGATGACCTTACATTTTCTGAGGTAACAAACATTACATTTACTCAGTACTTTTCAGGATAAACACTGCATGATGCAACATAACACTGCACTCTAAGTACTTTAAGTAACAACATAATATAAATGGTTATGAGCTTTAAACTGTCCAGTAAAATAAATTATATTAGTTTATGTAATTTTAAATAAAAGTCACACTCTGTCTCTCTCGCGCACTGTCGCTTGCGGAGATCGCTTAGTTTTTGCACTTTTGTCCAGTCCGGCGCCTCATAGCCAATGGCAACTTAAGACGTAAGGGGACCCGTGGTGCATGTAGATAGAAATGGCTCATTCTAAGGTAACACAAAACAATGATTTATTATCTAAAGCAGGGTTTCTCAAACTCGGTCCTGGAGGACCACTGTCCTGCAGAGTTTAGCTCCAACCCTGATCGAAGGCCCTGTCCCAAATGGCACACTTCATGTGCACTTTCGGTCTTGTGGACTTACAATGGCTGCCGCGTGCGCGTGCGCATGTCCGTTAAGTCCGTGAGACCGCAGTGTGTCCCATTTGTCATTTTTAGATCTCAGAAGGGTGCTCGCGAGTGCCCCCTCTGCGGTCGATTTGCGCCCTTGATGCGCACTTTTGCCGAGCCCGCGCTGATGCAGACTCCACAGCAGACTTCTTCCCGACATTCAAAGCGGCGTTACGTCGCGAAAGTGCAGACTCAGAGGAAGACCGCGAGTGCTTAGGGTTCCATTTGGGACAGGGCAAAACACTCCTACCTGTGAGTTTCTACTGATCCTGAAGACCTTGATTAGCTTGCTCAGGTGTGTTTTATCAGGGTTGGAGCTAAACTCTGCAGGACAGAGGCCCTCCAGTACCGAGTTTGAGAAACCCTGATCTAAAGTCTTTAGGCACCACTCAAAACATAGTTATGTACAGTAGTCAACATTTGAAATGGATCAATAACAGTTCTAAGACAAAAACGGATATTGTTGTGGTTTTAGGACTACTTTGATTAAAAAGGTTTCGATACACTTCAAATGTGTTGTATATTATATTGCATTTCTGTCAATAGATCCTCCTAAACATTACACACTGGACCTTTAAATATAAAGATTAGGAAGGGGATTTAAAAAAAATGAATGAGACTGTTTAAAGATTAGGATGAATTAGATGTACATAACCCTTATGCCACTTTAAGCCAACCTGTTTGATCTTATTATAAAGTTCACAGTCGTCTACATCCTCCAAAACAGGTCTGCACATGTCTGGGCCCTGAGTTATGCAGTCAAAAAGGGTCTTGGAGAAGCAACTTGGTGCTGGTCCTCCATGAACAAGATTGACTGCCATCGCTCTCCCTGCTATAAAATATCTGTCCTCCCTAATTGCTGGTATATAAACAAAGCCAATGTTAAAACGACAGCCTTCACAGTCAGAACACTTAATCTTTATGTTTAATGTATGACAAACAGATAGAAAGTGAGGTTTTGTACCTTGTGAATCAAGTGCCAAATTAAGATTTCCCTCTTTGCCTTCAAACATTGAAGAGTGAGTCAACGCAGTCAAGAGAAGGCGTAAAAATTCTCGCCTAGGACCACCCAGATCAATGGCTTCCTCGTATCTTCCTTTGTCATCGGAAAACCTAATGACCATTCTGTTGTAAGGGTTGTATGAGACCCTTGTAAAGCCCCGTATGGCCCCATCCAAGACAGCTGCACGATTAATGTTGAACTTCGAGGTTTGGTTGATATTGATTTTTTCTGAAAGTTCTTTCAAGATTTGCTTGATTGGAATGTCCTCTGTAAAGGCAATGCTGCAAAAGATCACAACATATTTTGTTCAGTTTAATGTTTGATCCATAATTGTAAAAATCTAGGGCTGCCTCCTAATTGTTGACTAACCATTAGTTGACAAATTGTATTAGTCGTAGAAAAAACAAAACAAGGCAAGCTTTAGGAGTGCGCTGATAAGGCTGTGTAAGCTATTAAAGGCTCATCACAATTTATATGGATTCAATTCCCTGTAAAAGCAAAATTAAGCATGTGTTCTGAGTTTGAAATACCACAGAAAAAATGTTATTTTTTGAAAAGTTGCTAGATAAAAAAAGCCAACAAGTAAATAAAAAATCTTGAATTTTTTTTGCTGTATTCTCTGCTCTCAGATGCTGGGGGCGGGCGTGTCCACTAGGGTCTCCATCAAGGTGGCTCTTCCCAAAATTAACCCACCTCTTCTTGATATGATCGTTTTTCAGAAATTAATAAAGGACACTGATCTGTTTTGTAAGTGATGACTTCCAGGTAATACGTATTTCCGTGACAAAGGCATAGCTAGCTAGCAAACTGTAGGCACTATTAGTACTGAAAGGACCTCACGATTGAGCGTCGAACTAATGCGAATGTGCTCTACATTATTAGGGGAGGGGCCAGGAGCTCAGTGGCTCCAGTGTGTCACCGACAGTAGGGGAGGGGCCAGGAGCTCAGGGGCTCCAGTGTGTCAGAGACCCCGTTTTAGCCCCGCACAGAAAATCCTGATCACAGCAATTGGGAAAAACAGTTTAACTGTTAGACTCCACAATTCAGTACTTCACAGTTTAGCCTTTGTAATGTGTTTAAGCAATACATTTCTTACATTTATAATGCGTTTAGATTTTTTTGTTTTATTGCCTTTACAGGAGCTTTAAATGAAAACATGCAACTGCAAACTTACGTCTGGTCCTCAATGCTTGCCATTATGGCACTGCAAAGATCCTCATCCTCATCCTCTGAAAATCCCTGTATAAGGGAAAGGTAAGTGCTATAATCACTTTCCCGGGGAGTGTTGTCAGTTGTGGAGACTTGAGCAGATCTGGAGGCCAGGCCAGTAGCACTTGAAGAGGACTGGCCTAGTGATGACAGCGCACTAGTGAAGGCCTGGCCAGAAGCTGAAGAAAGTGCACTTGAAGAGAACTGGCCACTGGTGGATGACAGCGCACTAGTGATGGCCTGGTCAGAAGCTGAAGAAAGTGCACTTGAGGAGAACTGGCCACTGGTGGATGACAGCGCACTAGTGAAGGCCTGGCCAGAAGCTGAAGAAAGTGCACTTGAGGAGAACTGGCCACTGGTGGATGACAGCGCACTAGTGAAGGCCTGGTCAGAAGCTGAAGAAAGTGCACTTGAAGAGAACTGGCCACTGGTGGATGACAGCGCACTAGTGATGGCCTGGTCAGAAGCTGAAGAAAGTGCACTTGAGGAGAACTGGCCACTGGTGGATGACAGCGCACTAGTGATGGCCTGGTCAGAAGCTGAAGAAAGTGCACTTGAGGAGAACTGGCCACTGGTGGATGACAGCGCACTAGTGATGGCCTGGTCAGAAGCTGAAGAAAGTGCACTTGAGGAGAACTGGCCACTGGTGGATGACAGCGCACTAGTGATGGCCTGGTCAGAAGCTGAAGAAAGTGCACTTGAGGAGAACTGGCCACTGGTGGATGACAGCGCACTAGTGAAGGCCTGGCCAGAAGCTGAAGAAAGTGCACTTGAGGAGAACTGGCCACTGGTGGATGACAGCGCACTAGTGAAGGCCTGGTCAGAAGCTGAAGAAAGTGCACTTGAAGAGAACTGGCCACTGGTGGATGACAGCGCACTAGTGAAGGCCTGGCCATTTGAACCCTCAGACTCAGACTCAACTTCAAAGCAGCTTTCGTCTGATTCATCCAATTCATTCTAGAAAAAAGTAGAAAAAAGGACATATTTCTTGCACGAGTATAAACTAGGTTTAATTTGGTAGCACTGAGGGGCTGATAATAAAGCACTCAATTGAGTTGATATATAGATTATATGTAAGCAATAAGGTACGAGAGGCTGTGCTGTATCGTGAATAAGTAACGGCTAAAGGGCGTTGTTAGGCACGACGCGAAGCGGAGTGCCTGCAACCCCTTCAGCCGTTACTTATTCACGATACAGCACTTGCCTCGTGCACAGCACTTCACAGCACTTGCCTTTTATAAAACGGTTGCCACACAATATTAAAGTAAAAAACAATGTATTAGTGCAACTTTCTTGAAGTAAAATCACTAAAAGCCTTCCTTCCGCTAGAAAAAATAGTCCCTGAGCGTGAACAGCAACAACGTTCCAATGTGTAAAATGCATGAAAGCTCAAATAAAAACAACATGGAAACCGCAGTGTTGCGCAGCGATCAATAGAACCGTTGGGTGAAGCGGTCATAGCCGTGTTTTATCGTGAATAAAGCACAGCTCTTGACCAATCAGAATCAAGGATTCGAACTAACCGTTTTATAATAAGACATTTATGAATACATTTAACTCAAAAGCAAGAAGGGTGGGAAAAACAGTGCCTCCCGTGTCCCGTTACCTGAAGTGATCTTGATGGTCTAACATATAAGGCCTTTAACCTGAAAACTTTTAGAATTAAACTGCCTGTAAGCTGTTGACCTTCACTCAACTTTGGTGTTATGAGCTTGTTGCCACACCCCATTAAGATTTCCAGACTGTACAGAAACAAAGAAAGAAAAAAAAAAGTTAGATTAAAAATATCAATTAAAAGGTTCATATTTTCAATCGAAAAGGATTCATACCTTACATCAGGTGGAATTTTTTCTTTGAACCATATCATCTGTTGGACTCCTCAGCAGTACCACATCCTTGTTGAATGTTTGATGATTTGGAGCCCTAGGTCTGTTAAGAGAGAGACATCTTAAAAGGTTAGTTCACCTTCACCCTAAACTGAAAATTTCCTGATAATTTAGTCACCACAATGCCATCCAAGATCATTTCGCTAGATAATACCCTATTCCTCAGCTGGGATAGTGCAGTGCCCTTTGAAGCACTTTAAAGCTCTTTGAAACTGTATTGATTTGGACTTTAACATGTGGCCACTGAGTCAGTTTTGTTGTAGTAATGTATTGTCTGTGACAAATGCCTGGCAGTTTGCGCATGGCTGCGAAGGTTCACCCCACGAGGTGGGGTCTGGGTATGGGAGACAATCTTGTAACGGCCCAGGCCCTCACTATCGGGTGGGTATAGGTGAGCAGGTGCGATCAGCTTGGTGCTTGTGTTTTTACGTGATGTGCTGTTTTGTGTAATGTGTTCACGGTTCTGTGAAATGTTGATGTAAAAAATTAGTATACAATGGATCTGCTGCATGATTGTTTAACTCATACTATGCAGTTTTTTTAGAAAGGCCTGACCAGGGACTGGGGTTGCAAATTAGAAACCTTTTTTGCAACACATCTACACTGTTATGGCTTTGACTGATTATTATGCATGTAATAATGTGCACTGCATTGGCCCTGACAAATGAACTAATAAACTAAACATTTTGGTTGCCTTTGAAGTCTATTGTGTGGAGAAAAATCCTGAAATGTAAAAAAAAAAAAAAAAAAAAAACTTAATTTATTTTCCACTGGAAAAAGACAGAACATCTTGGATGATCCTGGGGTGAGCAAATTATCAGGAAATGTCTTTGTGAGGTGAACTAGTCCTTTAGACTAGTTCGCCTAGTTTAACTAAACCACAAGAATCCTATGAAGCTAAACTTTAATTTTCAGGATAAAATTTGATTTGTCATGCTTTTCAGGCATTTTCGGAGACAAGTGAATGTTCAATATATTGCCCCAACAAGAACACATTAATATGTAAAATTACATACAGTGAATAGATACATTGTATTGAACGGAAATCCCATGTATATTGGCCATTTCACGTAGGCTACATGATATTGCATTAAGTAATATAGTAGGCTAACGTTAAACGAATTAATTCCGCTATAGGCCTATGTCACGAAGAAATTGAAGACCGGAAGTACGTCTTTAGTAGGGATACGGCTCTTCCGGTTAGCTTTTTACAATGGCGAGTTCGATAGATACTGCTGGACCAAATCTCTCCGCACCCTGCCTGAAGTCACATATTACGATGTGGTTCGGATGGTAAATGAAAACTTTCAAGTGGAAATGGCAAAACTGAGGAAAGTCGTTTCACAACCTCATAGCTCGTGGTCAGTCTACCTCGGATGGTTTAGACAAGTGATCTCAAACTCAATTCCTGGAGGGCCACAGCTCTGCACAGTTTTGCTCCAACCCTAATCAAACACACCTGATCCAGATTCATTGAGCTAATCAAGCTCTTCAGGATTACTAGAAACTTCCTTACAGGTGTGAGTTGGAGCTGGTTAGAGCTAAACTGTGCAGAGCTGTGGCCCACCAGAAATAGAGTTTGAGATCACTGGTTTAGACATTATGGCTGATAATCTTAATCCTTAACGGGAAAAACTGTTGACCGGAAGTTCTGTATCCCTACTCCGCGTTCCGGAAGCAGGAAGTGTGACATCGGCCTATAGACCCCTTTTCAGTTGGTAAACATGGTGACGTCATTAATGATGTGAATATTTTCTAGAAATACAAATATTTTTTTATGTATTAAAATTATATTAATTAACTATGTATTTGATTATTCTTTCTTACCAGGTTCTTTAATAAAGTCTCTCAATCAACCACAACAATGTAATCATAGATGATTCACAAATAATCACAATAATTTAGAAAACATGATGCGTTAAAATTTCAAATTGTCGGTAGGCGATTCTTGTACCCAGAAAGACAACATGATGACATATAATAACAATTGGCACGTCGGCACAAAAGGGGTCTATTTCATAACATGGCTGTGTCCGAAATCTCCAAG
>JARWKJ010000216.1:0-29637 GCA_029959095.1 Rhinichthys osculus | reverse complement strand
AAACACATGACAATAAATACACAAGCCCACCCTGAAAACCATAAAATACGTATTTTAAGTGTTTTCATTACAAAATATTAAATTTAAAACTTTGCCATCATGCTCCATGCTTGGACTTGGTGCTTGTAACTCAAGGACAATGGTGACACCAGAATAAACATAATTCTGAAGCTGAAAATACTGAATTATTTTAGACGAATATGTTTAACATTGGTAACATAGATGTTTGGCATTATTAGGACCCACAAATATTCCCCCATTGCATTAGATTATACATTAATATCAACATAATTTTAATGTAGTACTGACACTATAAAACTCTGAAAACCTGAAATTTTTTCTCACACAGTAATTTTATTTTGGGTGAACTGTCCACGATACGTATTGTTGCATTTTTGTATTGCAATATATTGTTGCACGATATATTATTACACCCCTAGTTTTGAAGTATATTTTTATCAATAGACAACGTTGTTTAATACCTCGTCGTGTGTGTGTTTCGGCGGAAGACATGGGACGAGGGCTACTGGTGATTGCAGGGGAAAACACGCTGGTCTCTGTTGCCTGCACATCATTGGGGCCATTCATTTCTTCTGTAAAAACACGTTGAAAAAAGTTAGTTTGTTTTATCATTGCAAAGAGTTAAGACAATATCATGTAGAGGTGTGATAATTTACCTTCAACTGACTGGTCCTCAGAATCATGAATGGATTCCAAAAATGCAATTGCCGAGTCTTTTGTCACCGCTGCTCCAGAGAATGCCGGCCTGTGTCCCAACAACGCGTCCAGGCGCTCAAACCACTTGTTAGTACGCCGATCGGATCCGCTTCTATTGTTGTGATCCTTGACTGTTTTGTAGTCTTGTTTTAATTTTTTTAACTTCTCTCTGCACTGTTTTCCAGTGTGAACAATGCCCAGCTCGTATAACCGACTCGATATTTTCAGGTATACCTTTTCATTGCGGATTGCAGTTTCCAGTTCCCGCTGGATTTCTTCTTCCGCAAATACGCTTATTAAAGCCTGGACCTCGTCGTCGGTCCAGCGGTCGTATTTTTTGGTAAACTCCATTTTAATTTCCCGACAACTCTTTACTGCACGAAGCCAGGAAGCGCGGTTTTTAAAAATGGCAACCAATCAAATGTGACGTGAGCTCAACCAATCAGCATGTTCAGCGCACAAGTCCCACCCCGAAAGTTCCTGAACTCTGAAAAAGTACTACCTCTCCAGCAGGGACTTTCTGGGGGGGAAATTTTTACCCGGAACTTCATTTAGACCCTGGTTCCTGTGGTGTAAACACACCGAGTACCACCCCAAAGTTCCTAGTTCATGGGGAAAGTTCCTGCGGTGGAAACGCGGCTTAATACAAGTGCTTTCATTAGGTATAAATATTACAACATATAATCACTGCACTTCAGTGGTGTACAGAATATTCCCCTAAACTCAAACTTTTTCACAGTGAACAGAGACTTGTAAGAATAAATGTGAATGAGCTGTACAGATCTAGTGCTTCATTGCCTCCATCCTCCAACAGAATAGTTGCTCACTGCTGTTTGAAGTGAAGTGCAGTAAACAAAAAAGCAGCATGACAGACTGTAATGAGTTTGATTGTGCTTCTTCATTTCCATGCACTTCAAGTGTTATTTGAAACTTTTGTTCAAAGCATATCATGTAGATTGTAAAATGCAGCAATAAAAATGAATTTCTGCAGAAGACTACAATGACAGTTACCATGAAGGCAAACAAGTCCTACAAGCTTGTGGTGCACAAGAAGGCCTTTGGAGGCAGTGGATGGCAAGAATGTTTTCATTAATCAAGAACGAAAGTCACTGAATTTTTTTTGAAAAACAGCGGTTGAAATCCCGTAAAGATTTGGGATTCCACCACAGTTGGTGAAGTCCGTTGGGTAACTTATTCTACAGGGTTCCTGTAGGCGGTCTGTGGACAATACATTAATGGGTCATATTTCTTAATTACAGTGGTTTTATGAGGTAAATACTACTGTACACAACACAGGGGACACAATATAACACAATGATGTGCATTACAGATTTTAATTATACATTATTAGCATAAAATTTAAATGTCCACAGACTGCTTACAGGGGCCCTGTCAAATAGATCACAGTTTCAAATTTTTGAATTGGTTAGATTGTATCAAGCTGAAACCTTCGCCCCTTTGCTAGTCTAGATGTGCCTTGTCTATGGTGTGACTTTCAAGGAAACTGGAGAAATTTTAAAATTCGAGCCAAAAAATCTCAAAGGAAATTTTCAGTCAAGTTTCTCCAAACTTTTTGAAATTCACACCATGAGTAGAATACGTCCAGATGAGCACAGGAACACAGGTTTCAATTTGATATCTTGTCCAGATGCTGAGATCTGGACATCCAACCTACAATCCCATTCAAAAGTTTAGGCTGATTGTGGACAGTTTAATTTCGAGGTTCTGAAGGTGCCAAACTGCTCAGGGGGGCCCAAAGATAAAAATATAATATTTCATGAGTTTTAATCATCTTCATTAATCGTGGCACCAAAATATAAAATACATCCCATCTGCAACTTATTTGACAGGGTCCATTTAGGCTGTCTGTGGACAATCCATTAATGGGTCATATTTCATAATTAAAGTGGTTTTATGAGATTTAAACCTACTGTGCACCACACAGGGGACACAATAGGCTTGTTTGAGATGCGCCTTGCCTCGCCTGAAATGTATTCGAGAGTAGGCGGCTGCAGTGAGGGGAGGAGTGAAAAAAGCGCAGGCAAGCCGGACAGATCTCGCTTCTCGCAGTGGATCAGACATCTGTGAGATCAAAGGTGGATATCGCGGGATTCACGCTCGTGCATGGTGTTGCTAATAAACTGGACGTAATTTAAGTTTTGTTGCTTTTATATGAAAATAAATATAATGAACAAGACACCCAAAGTACTTATTTAATTCCATATTAAATAGGCCTACGTGTTTATCAATAATTTTTTCTTTAATACAGACATGTGTTTTTATAAAAAAAAAAAAAAAATTACATCACATAAATTGCACTGTCAGAGAGTTTGGGAATATCCACACATAATTTATACACATAAAACATGATATCAGAGTTTTAAAATCAAACATTTTAAAAGAGAACAATAGGCCTACATCACGATTGTTTAAACCAATGAGCATTAAGCTGTGTCGTCAGCAAGTCGTTTCCCATCGTGCTTTTGATCAGCAGTCGGTGGAGAGCAACTGCGCGCGACTGCAGAATCCGACACGTGCGCCTTGCGGTCATGAGAGTTTTTTGACATACGTTGGCATGACATCAGAGCAAGGCGGACCGCACTCGGACACATTTCTAACCAGCATGCATCTCGCGCTGATCACCGGTGATCGGTTCTGCGCAGATTTTGCTCATCTCAAACAAGCCTAATACAACACAATAGGCCTATGTCACAAAAAATTGAAGACTGGAAGTTCGTCTTTTAGTAGGGATACGGCTCTTCCGGTTAGCTTTTTACAATGGCGAAGTCCGATAGATACCGCTGGACCAAATCTCTCCGTCCACATCCGCGTGGGTATAGTTGTGTTCTGAGGCAGGTTCGTGATTACTGGCGGCAGAATGTTCGTCCTCCTCCACCTCAGACTCAGCACCAGCCTAAACGCCCTCCACTACTCCTAGGCGTGTGTTAATACGGTCAAAAACTGACCGACGACGGGGCTGATTATCCCCCCAGTTATTCTAGGGAAACCGGGTTGGTATCGTATTGGGTTTAAGTCTATTCCGACCACTTTTCAAGGCGTAGATACTCTCCTTTTCGAAATGCAAACTGCAAACGAAAGTGTTGCCTCGGAGAATATTAAAAGAAGGCCCCTCATCCCTCTTAATTAACCAAACCCAAGACTTGCTGAGTTTTTCGTCCTTCGGGAAAACGTGAAAGCTGAGGTATGGCTGTCTACGTCCTGATGCAGAGCAACCCGGTACACTACAACAATAGTTGCGGGTGTAGCCTGCCATTGTTGTTATAGTTCTAGCCGTTCGCCAGTAAACGTTTCTATGGTTACAGCGAGTTGGACCAATCAGCAGACGTTGCTGCTACGCTTAGGATTGTGGGTAGTGTAGTTTTTTTTTCTCATAAGATGGCGAATAAAACAAGTTTCTCTTAAAACAAGGTTGATTTCATATGAACATAGCTTCTACAGGAGCAAAAACCTTCGGGTCACAACCTCATAGCTCGTGGTCAGTCTACCTCGGATGGTTTACACATTATGGCTGATAATCTAAATCCTTATCGAGAAATATTGTTGACCAGAAGTTCTGTATCCCTACTCCGCGTTCCGGAACCAGGAAAAGTGTGACATAGGTCTTTGGGTGTGGATTACAGATTTAAATTTTGCATCTTTAGCCTAAAATTGAACTGTCCACAGACTGCTTACAGGGGCCATGTCAAATAGATCACAGGTGGTATGCATCGCAGATGGTCCAAGATGTAAATTTGACCGGGCATATCTCCGAATCCAAGCCGAATTGGGGCTCAATACTCTGGGGTTATGGGGGTCCCATGGGTCCCTCCCCTCACCCAGAGTTGGAAAATTTTGAACATTTTATCAGTTTTTATCTTGTTTATAATTATTATTAGATGATTTGTATCCATTTCTCACCAGTAATTTGCCGGTGGATGATGTGGCTGTTGAGTAAAACAGTGTCAAGCACGTGAAAGAAGATCTTCTTGTACCACTTGGTAAACTTACTGGTGCATTCAAGAAAACCAGTCGTCGTGTCAGCTTTGTCAACTGCCCCCATCTTTTTGCTATACTCCATCACACAGAATGGCTTCATCTTTGGTTGCCCAGTGATGTGATCAAGCTTCCCATACCAGTTAGGTGGACTGTGGTAAGGACATGAACATCCCTCTTGTCATGCCATTTTACTGCCAACTGAGATCCATTTTCTTTTAATTCCACCTCGCCTTTTGTCATCTTACAGGTGAACTTTGGCATTGCTTTCCTGTTTGCGCGCACAGTCCCACAAGCTCCAGTGCCAAGTGGTGCGGAAAAGTGTGGGACTACTGTACCAGTTGTCCACATACAGAACATGACCCTTTCTTAGGTAAGGTGCTAGAAGTGTCATCACAACAGACCCAGTAATCCCAAGTCCTTGGTAATGTTGGATGTGGTAGATCCAGAGTAAATGATCATGTCCAGCACATAACGAGTGAGCACACCACATAAAAACAAAACACTTGACTCCAAACCAGTGCCGTTTAGATGGAATGAACAGATGAAATGCCAGCCTGCCTTTCCACTTCATCAGAGACTCATCCACACACAGATCCCTGTATGGCACAAAAATGCGACGGAAGTAAGAGGTGAGAGCAGTGAATATGTTTCTGATTTTTTTCAGCGGGTCGTTGAGAACTGCTGTCGCATTGTTTGCGAAGTGAAGACAGTGGAGGAGCAGAAAACAAAGACCCGAAAAATGCCGTCAAGAGCATGGGGTCTGTGCTCCAGTAATCATGAAAGTGATGTTTTTTTTATCACCCCCATTAGGAGAACTGACACTAAAAATGTGTACATTTCAGGGATATTTGTTGGAACCCATTTGACCAGGTTTCCTTTAATTTCCCTTTCTTGCAAGTCAGAGGCATAGCGGTTTGTTTCCTCCACAATTTCTCCGATGACATCTTCTGTGAGGAACAATTTAAAACAATTGACCTCACTGGGGGATTCTGGTGGATTTTTCACACCACACATGAAAATTGCCTGGGCCAGGAGGATTAAAAAGGTTGGTTGCCTTCCATGATGATGAGATTACCTCGTCTGCCTCATTTGACATGGGTAAAACGTGGACTGATGTTGTCAAGAGTTTCAAGGTTTGGGGGAAGGTCTATTGCTATCACTCTCAGCCTCGCTGTCAAAAATCTCATCGGAATAAAAAAAAATGTCCACAATTTACTCATTTGTCAATTGTCTTTTATATACATTTTCTCTGAAGAAGTTAAAAACAGTTGAATTTTATTAGTTGTGTCTGAAATTAGAAATGTAAGCGTAAGTTCTACCAGAAAGACTTCACTGTCACGTCATTAATTTATAATTCCACGCTACCAATCACAGCTTGACATCGAATATAAAAGACTGATCTTACCGTCCCATGTTGTTGCCCGCAGGTGTCGTAGCAAAGTTTTCCCCCATCCTCCCCACCACCACCAGAATGGCTCCCGTCCACTCGTCAGGGGGTAGGCTCCGCCCCTGCCTCTAACATCAGGCAGGACCTAACTAACCTTCAGACCCGGACGGAGGACGGGGCCTATGCCAAAGAAATTTATTCGAGAATCCTTCTGAGTCTTTATGGTAGAACAAAGGAGAGTGTGAGGTAATGGTGACGTCAGCTGGAAAAAAAAGACTTGCAATGCATGGCAGTTAAAATATTTTATTTTTTTATACAAAATATTTACAAACTTGTTAAATAAATGTAAGGGGACTAATGTGGTTTTGATACTTGAAAAAGAAAAGATCATGTTAGTTGATCAGTAAGTTATCACGGGCTATGGGTGTCGCCATAATTTGTTTACAACACTGATTGAGTCGGACTCAGAGTCTGATGGATTTACAACATGCTAGATCATCCATGTCTCTCGAAATATACGTCATTAAGTGGGTGTCAAACTGGGAGCAGAACAGAGTAAGCTTTAGTTATCTACACTGTGTGTTTGACTCGAATAAAATATTACATAATGTTTAAAAGGTTATCTTGCTTTTCAGGACTGCAATAAACTCAGCTCATTATTCCATTAACTCCCACCCCCTCCCTTCTCGGCTCCTTCAAAGCCACGCCCCCAAAACACATGAACGCGCGATCCCGGCCGTTCGCTCAGCTGGAAGAGTCGGACGCGTTTACCAGCGCTGAGCAGAGAGGAGTGCAGTGCATGTAGTGACATCATGTCAGAATCACAAGTAATAAAATAACTAACTTTATCAGTATGAATATAAACAATTAACATGGCTGTTAGTACACACTATCAAGCTCGCATATCGATACTGGTAAAGTTTAAAATATTTTACTTGCTCGTAACCGAATCAAACTCAATATAAGGCAAAGCTATAAATAGCTTCATTGATACACGTTCGCCGTTACTATCAGTTTCACTGTGATGAAGGTGGATTTGTAAGATTCATAACATATACAGGTGATGAGCTTGGACATTGTTTGCCTGAGTTACAGCAACTTCCTGTTTCATGGCGAAACATAGAAATTTGTCAGGCCGCCGAGGACACGCCCTTCGACGAAAACTCAAGATCTTCGCAATTTAACGTCGCAAAGGCCTTAAGATTACACTCACCAAATTAGAAAATAATCAGATTAAAACTGTAGGAGTAGTTCGTTAAAGTACGAGGCCTGAAAATGACAAAAACTGCACAAAAATCTGAGAGGAAGTTCAAAATGGCTGACTTCCTGTTGTGTTTAGGGCTACGCTCAAAGAGACTTTTTTGTAGGTATTGGGTCATTACACGTATTTACCGAATTTCGTACACGTACGTGAAACTTAGTGGAAAGCCCACTCCGTTGAACTATTATAGGTGGCGCTATAGAGCCATTTTGCCCCGCCCAATTCTGAAACCCATATCAGATGTAAATATTCGCCAATTCTGACGCGTGTGCAAAGTTTCGTGAGTTTGAGCATATTTAGGCCCTCAAAAAAACGATTCATCTTGGAGAAGAATAATAATAATTAAAGCTGCAAGCAGCGATGAAAGGGCCCTCGCACCCGTGCCACCGCCACCCGGTGGCTTTAGGAAGACAGAGCACGGTGGGCAGTATGTAAATATAGGGGGAATATGTTAAAGTAATTTGCCCCACCCAATTCTGAAACCCACATCACATGTACATTTTCACCACTTCTGAAGTGTGTGCAAAGTTTCATTAGTTTTCGAGCATGTTTAAGCCGGAGGACTATGTCAAAGTCATTTATTTTTATCACACTTCCTGCTACCAGCAGGTGGCGCTATTACAATAATCTAATATGAGGATGGTCATGTGTTCAGGACAGGACTCTTATCACACATGTGAAGTTTGGGGCAGATCGGACATTGTATGCCTGAGTTACTGCAGGCTGTCTGTGGTTGCCTAGCAACATCGGAACTGCATCATTTACACAGAAGTTATCTGATGATGCATATTTCACCCAGAGGCTGAAATTGGATTTGCACATCTACATTTTTGTCAGGCCGCCGAGGTCACATCCTTCGACGAAAACTCTAGATCTTCGCAATTTAACGTCGCAAAGGCCTTAAGATTAGACTGACAAAATATTATGTGGATCTGATTTAATCTCTAGGAGGAGTTTGTTAAAGTACAACATCAGGAAATTACGAAAAATGCACAAAATCTAGGAGGAAGTTCAAAATAGCTCACTTCCTGTTGTGTTTAGGGCTATGCTCCAAGAGACTTTTTTGTAGGTATTGGGTCATTACATGTATGTACCAAATTTCATACCTGTACGTGAAACGTAGAGCCGGGGCAAAATCTGGGGGCAATAATTTACCGAATTTGCCCCACCCAATTTTGAAAACCATATCACTCGTAAATTTTTACCACTTCTGAAGCGTGTGCAAAGTTTCATGAGTTTTTGAGCATGTTTAGGCCCTCTAAAAAGCGATTCTTTTAAGAGAAGAAGAATAATAATAAACAGAGCAAAAACAATAGGGTCCTCTCACCATCGGTGCTCGGGCCCTAATTATAAATATAGCTGCGAGCAGCGATTGCGGGCCCAAGCCGGTGGCACCGCAACCCCGGTGCCGGAGTGGCGGTGTCACCGGCTTTGGCCCTTCATCGCTGCTCGCAGCTATACTTTTATATATATATATATATATATATATATATATATATATAAAAACAAGCCGGTGGCACTGCCACCCCGGTGCCTTTAGGGTTACTGTGCACGACGTGCAAAAACGTAACCCCGCTTTCACTGTCGCCCTACGGTCCTATGGATTTAACGGACACATGAAATAAGTACACAAGACCGAAAATTCATATGAAGTGTACCACTTTGGACAGGGCCTATGATCGTGAATCACAATAGCCACATATATGAGATAATTTAAATTTAGAATCATTTTTAATGTCATAGGATGTCATAGGTCAATCTGTTTTGCAGCACTTAAATGTGTAAATCCAGAAGCCCAGTATTTATCTGGAGGTCTTTGCCCTTTGCCTGTCAACCTGGTTTGTCTCTGCCTTTTCTGTTCTGCCCTGTTTGCCATTGCTCACCCTGCCTGTCTTGACCTTTCTTAAAGGAGAACTCCGGCGCAAAATGAACCTTTGGTCTAATAAAACATTGGTACCTAGTCAACCGTTCTCTGAGATTTGTTTTCATGATAATTGAATGTAAAGAGTTTTATCTCTAAAAACTGTTTAGCGTATAACGCTAGTAATGGGGGCATCTATTAAGTAAAATAAATCGCTAGTTTATACCACTAACAAGACTCAAAATAGCCCCACACTAACACAGTAACATAATGAGGGTCCCTACATGCAAAACGAAGCATTGAGAACTTAAGTGTACAGACCGTTTAATAAGAAGATATTTTATGAAGACAGTCCACTTCGTGTATACAGACAGGAGCCATCTTTGGAAAACAGTCTCGACTAATCAAACCATGAACGCCATTCATACAGTTCAGAAGTTCACTGAACTTCATACAGTTCAGCTCACTTAGCACGTCGTTCGTGCTTTGATTAGTCGAGACTAGGCATCGGAATCGGTATCGGGAAGGGAAAAAGGGTATCGGAACATTTTTTTATTTACCACATTTTGGGGACACCACTTTCCTGACATCCTAGAGACTAGATAAACACAAAAAAATATAAAAAAAAGTTTAATAAATACCTCTCTTAAAATGTAATTAATTCATTAAAATAAAGGTAGATGGTAATCTAGGGACAGGTCAGGTTAACACATGTGGGGACAACTCCTTATATGGGTATTAACAGGAAGTCCCATCTGGGGACAAAACCCTGACCAACTAGTGTATCAATAAGTAAGTCAAGTCACCCTTATTTATATAGCGCTTTTTACAATACAGATTGTATCAAAGCAGCTTCACAGTGATAACATGAAAATAATACAACAAAGTTTGTTTCTAAAAGAAAATTGCGTCAACGTCCACCTTAAGTAAGGCAGATCAATAATATTATTGAATATTAAATGTCCCCAACTAAGCAAGCCAAAAGCCAAGGCAACATGGATGTCCAATCTGGGGACAAACCAGTGTAATCTACAGACAAAGAAAGGTCATAATATGGCCAGCTGGCCAATTCATAATGGTATTTCCGGAAGTTATATTGGTTTGTTAAAAATAGGGTGGTTTAATAAGTTAGTTCAGCTTAACTTCAAAAATGAACTTGAACAACATGCAATCTTCAACTGCAAGTCATTTCAGTCCTCCAAGACTGCCACAATCATATACTGCATTTAACTCATTCTTACACAATTCAGTCATAATCAGTAAACTACATTTACTGATTATGACCCATGAGAGCCGTACGTTGAATGCGATTTTGCTGCTCTTATCAAAGTCAATCTAATTTATATTATAAAGCCCTTTAAAACAAAGTTGTCACAGAGTGCTTTTACAAACACCCACCCTAAACCCGACAGCACACAAGAAGTAGATACACCAAAAAAAAAATTTAAATTACCAAACCAATTAAACGTATACATGGTAAGCTTACTGTTAAAAGTATGTATTATGTTTGAGGTAAAGTTAAGAATCCTGTAGTTAACCAGTAATAACACATTTGGGAAGGATAGTAGATCAGAGCTACAATTCTTAAATTATGAACGTTATCAGTGGAATGGAGTTTTTTTGTCTTGTTTTGAAATACTCTAAGAATTCAATCTTTAAGTCATTAATAAAATCCAAGAGAAATAAAAAGACCTTGATACAAATTGAATCTACAGCCAAATTTAATCAGTACAGTATGGGTTCCGTGCTTGCCACAAGATATTACAACATATATTTTTGTGTTTTGTCTAATGTGCCATCAGAAAATAAATTAATCAATTTAAAATTAAATCCACAACACAATTAAAAATGTGAAACGTAAAGGGGCCTGAATAAAGGCATTGAAAACTATAGGCACTCTGTCGTATGGCTACTGTCACAGTCTTCGTCTGCACCTGTCTGTCTTAGTCTTCACTACACTACCCAGAATCCTTCTTGTCTCCACACCTGAATTCACTCCCTCAATTACCCACCTGTTCATCGTCCTCATCATCTGTGTCACCTGTCCTCACCTCGTTAGTGTTCTTTTGTATCTGTATTTAGTCTCCTTCTGTTCAGTTAGTCTTGGTCGGTTCTTGTAATGTTATGTGAGTGTACCCTCTGCCTGCCTGTACCTAGTGGTGGGCAGATCGAGGCTTCGTGAAGCAATGAAACAGTTGAACCAAATGGTCCATATTGTTTCGAGGCTTCGAATCAATCCCACACCCGTCTCAACGGTGACACCTAGTGGTCACTTGCAGGAGTTGATCTGAAACAACCTTGACGAGCCATGCATTTTTTAATTTTTTTTATTATTGTACTTTTCTAATATGTGAATCTTGTAACCTATAGGCTCCTCACTGTGCATAATGTTATTTTGGTCCTGCAAAATGAATATTAATTAAATAAATCAAGCCACAATGTCTCACTTTTTTACATATTTTGATTCAAAATTATTAATTTCTCTGCTGTGGAAGGACTTAGCCTACTTCTTTTTTTACAGATAATTTCTCCAGCCTTTGAAAAAATCCTCTCACAAGGGACACTTGTTGCTGGCATGCAGAGATATTTTTTAGCAAGGACATACAAATGAGGAAAGATTACTGCTCTCTCTTTCCAGTAAGTTAGTGGATCATGAGTTCTGGGCAAATATGCATCGTTGATGTATTTTATCACTTCCACTGTGGCATCAGCTGTACCATTGTGTATCATCTGGGTTTGATGGATACGAGTATCAAAAAGTTCCCATAAACTGTCCTGTGTTTCTACTGGTGTTGATGGTGATGATGTTGATGGTGATGGGTCTGATGTTGACATTTCTGGCTCTGAATAAAAATGAAAACAGCAATTAGTAACAAATGCTAAACTGACGGCATATGTGAAGTATATATTACATGAATCATGAATGATGGACCCCTACTTATAAGCTTTTGCTTCTTGGGAGTCCATTTTTCACAATAGAATATAATTGTTTTTTTTCTGATCAGTTGATGGGTAGGATACTTTGAACTATGGTGTACTATAGTAGCTGTAGCTGGAATTGTAATGTGTTTTGTACTGCAGAATTTATACTGTTTCGTAATTGTAGCTGAGTAACCGAGTAACTACTTTACATTGCTTTACACCCTTGGCAAGTGATTGCCAATTGAAATGATTTGACATTGAGCCGGGGTGCAGCCTAAGATTTAATTTTCCCAATCTCTCGAGTCTCGTGTTGACGCTGGCTATAAGTTCCTGCAGATTTTATACACCAGTATCCAGCTCTTGCTGACACGCTGCATCTTATTTGTTAGTAACTTGAGTTACTTAAATTGTGATGTGAGTTATATTACAATACTTAGTGAGGGTAATGAGTTATAGTTCTTGGCTGCTGAATATGTAATATATTCTGTAATTTGTTACTTCTGTAATATGCTACCTCCAACAACTGCTTCTGATGTAGCAACAAATGCAATGAGTTCTATTGTGAAAAAAAAAAAAAATCAGATTACATAACATAACACAGACTGACACTGCTCACCAGGATTTGTGTTTGAACGCATCAGTGAAGCACACTCCAGTGTCATGTGCTTTTCAGCGTCCTGGTCTTTGGCAGCATTTCCAAATGCCATATTTTTTTAACCTTGGGTCCAGCAGTGTAGCCAGTGCCAAGGCTCTAAAACTCTCATAACCTCCACATCTGGACTGCAGACCTTCTTGCAGATGTGAGCCTATGAGACAAACCAGGAGAAAAAAATATATATAATAATGACAATAATATGACAGTTATGGCCAATTACGGGTAGTATGGTCATTGTGGCCTACCTAATTGTACAGTTGATTCCTGCGTTGCATTTCCTTTTTTCTGTGCAAGGAGAAGGGGGCGGAGGGAGAAAAAGAGAAACCTCCTAACAATCAGCTACTGATATTTTCAATTTGGTCCTTTGCTATAATTGAAGACTTTTATAATAAAAAGATCAGCCATATCACAGCCATATTGTCAGCAGCCATATCACCCTGTAGCCCAAGACTGGTTGCCCACTGAAGCTAAGCAGGGCTGAGCCTGGTTAGTACCTGGATGGGAGACCTTCTGAGAAAACCAGGTTGCTGCTGGAAGAGGTGTTAGTGAGGCCAGCAGGGGGTGCTCACCCTGTGGTCTGTGTGGGTCCTAACGCCCCAGTATAGTGACGGGGACACTATACTGTCAAAGAGCACCGTCCTTCAGATGAGACGTTAAACCGAGGTCCTGACTATCTGTGGTCATTAAAATTCCCAGGATGTCTTTCGAAAGAGTAGGGGTGTAACCCCGGCATCCTGGCCAAATTTGCCCAGTGGCCTCTGTCCATCGTGGCCTCCTAATCATCCCCTATATATATATATATATATATATACACACTGATTGGCTTCATCACTCTGTCTCCTCTCCACCAGTAAGCTGGTGTGTGGTGAGCGTTCTGGCGCACTATGGCTGCCGTCGCATCATCCAAGTGGATGCTGCACATTGGTGGTGGTTGAGGAGATTCCCCCTTCCATGTGAAGTGCTTTGAGTGCCTAGAAAAGCGCTATATAAATGTAATGAATTATTATAATTATGAATTATCTATTTTCAGGTCCAAATTAGGACCCAAAATCATCTTTCAAGGGGTTCATTTGGCACAATGTTTGAACTGTTGTACAAAGAAAAATCTCCCAAATATCAAGTCGTCTAGGCAGTCAGTTAATAAATAAAATCTGTGCTTAAGGTGAAAAACACTCCAAACCACTCTCAATGTGTAGTTCACATCACTCCACGACACCAATAAATAGTGTCCACCACTCCAAACCACATCCTGAATCAGAGGGCGCATGCTCAAGCGGCGACCGGCAGCAGGTTTTCTTTCGGCATCATATGTTTAATGTTTTTAGTGAGTTTACTCTTTTTTTTTTCATGTTTGATTGTTTGCGATTGTCATGAACAAGTACTTATGATCATTGTAGGCCTACTATTGATCAAAAGAAATGGAGCTTTTAATTATCGCTGCCTTATGGATTTTGATCAACTTGACGCTTGTTTGCCAAGGGATCACACTTCATTCTCCGAGGATACAATATACCAGAGATCAAGTGCTACAATGGAATAGGCAATATTCAATCACTGGATTACAGTTGGATCTTCAGTGTCCCGATTGCGTTCATCGAGGGGAATATATTAAAACTGAAACTGGAGATAACTCAAGTAAAGTTAAGAAAAGGAAGCGTGGAAAAAGAGGAGGAGTCAGACAGCGACAAAGGAAACAACAGTTTACCTGTATTCCCTTGCCTGCCTTGGTTATGGGCAATGTCCAGTCTCTACGGAATAAACTTGATGAGCTACAAGGTAATGTTCGTTTCCTTCGGGAATATAGAGACAGTTGCGTCATGGCATTTACAGAGACTTGGCTTACAGAGCAAGACTTGGACAGCGATCTGTCTATTGATGGATTTGGTACTCCATTGCGTCTGGATCGGAATACAGCCGCAACAGGTAAATCGTCATAGAGGTGGCGTGTGTCTTTGTCAATTAGCGCTACTGCAGCTCAGTGACTGTTAGAGAAAGATTCTGTACACCTGATGTTGAACTGTTATCGGTATCGCTCCGTCCATTCTATCTGCCTCGTGAATTCCCGCAAATTTTCATTACAACAGTGTACATTCATCCTAAAGCAAATCATGCTTCGGCATCTAGTACTTTATTTGATGTGGTGCAAAAACTTCAGAATATCTCACCCAAAGCGCCCAATTTTATTCTTGGTGATTTTAATCATGTGTTTTAAAAAAAGTCTTTAACAATTTTTTTTTAATATGTTACTTGTCTAACTAGGCAAAATAAGACGTTGGACCTTTGTTATGTGACTGTTAAGGGAGCATATAAGTCAGTACCCTTGCCTGCTTTAGGCTCTGCTGACCACAATTGTGTACTGCTTCTCCCTACATATAAATCTGTCCTTAAAAGAGAAAAAAATTCAGACTAAAGAGGTTAAAATATGGTCTAAAGAATCTACTGCTTGTCTCCAGGGCTGCTTTGACTGTACCGATTGGGAGATGTTTAAAGACTCTTGTAAGGACATTGGTGAACTCACTGATGTGGTCTGCTCTTATGTTACTTTTTGTGAGAATATGATTATTACCACCAATTAATGAGTTCGTTTGCCCATAAAATCTTTAAGATATTAGGTTAAACTTATTTGGCTTGCTGTCCGCTGGAGAGGGGCTCGATGAAGCAGCTTCAACTCGAGCTCTGATATACCCCCCAGTGGCTAAATGTAGGACCTGTTAATTAAAGGGCAAGGTACCTAAGATGAAGGTGGAGTTTGGGGAGGTGGAGGGATACTGGAACAGCTGATACTAGGGAGAGGTAAGCGGCTGCTTATATACTCTGTTTGTTGATTGAAAGATTGGATGGGCTCGCTCCTCCCTAACTTACGTTTAGGAACTTCATTTAACGAGTTCGTTTGCCCATAAAATCTTTAAGATATTAGGTTAAACTTATTTGGCTTGCTGTCCGCTGGAGAGGGGCTCGATGAAGCAGCTTCAACTCGAGCTCTGATATACCCCCCCAAAAGTGTTGAATAAATATTTGGGACAGCAAGTTAGAATAACGTGATCAAATACAGGATGCCTATAAGCTTAAAGTATGTTACCCCCCAAAAGAGTGGAAATTGAAAGCTGTATGGAGCATGGATGGACACTGCTGCGGCAGTGATATGTTTAAAGGGGCTCCTGGCTGGAACTGCGTCTCCCTACTATGCCCACCATGTGGGGCTATGAGTGGAGCTCCGGCGGGAGCTGTGTTTGAAAGAGTGTGCCTGCGTTCGTTGTGGAGTGAAACGACATGGGCTTGTGGAAATTTGACTGGGGTACATCTCACCGCTGCACTGCTGCGGCAGTGACTTTCAGAAATTACTCCTGCGGGAGTATCTTGGGACTGGAGGTTTGAGTACGAGGTTGGAGAACGCCCTGCCACATCCATGACATGGAGCTCCATGGAGTTAGAGAACATGGGGCTTCCAGATGTCACAAATGGGGAAGAAGGTCCTCGTCCCTAAAGGCGAACGGGCCACCGGTGTCTGAAGCGAAACTCCCTACGCAGCAAGAGGGAGCCTACGGTATACATAGGAAATGCAGAACTACCATCCTTCTGACGCAGGGGGCGGAGATCACATAAAGACATAATGGCCCGTCGCGTTCGAGGGACGTACGATCCTTGGTACCTCCAGTCCTGATTTATTCGGACAGGAGGGCCCACACTGCGATCCGAACGGGAGAGCCTCCATGGTTAAAAACATGAAGGATCACACAGCGATTCGGAAAGGGAGAGCCCCCACGGCGCCCGAACGGAAAGCTCACACTGCAATTCGACCGGGAGAGCTCCCGCAGCGTTTCGAAGGAGAGAGCCCCCCCATATGTATAAATAGGGAGTTCACTCGGCGATCAAAACGGGAGAGCCCACACAGCAAGTCGAACGGGAGAGCCTATGATGCTTCTGAACGGAAGAGCCCACACGGCGATTCAGATGGGAGACCCCACTCCAGGAGTGGTAGGTCACGCACATCTGAAAAGGGAGAGCTCTCACTGCATCCAGATGAATACACGCCCTGCGGGGCTAGGTAAGCGGGGAGATGCAAAATAGTAGGGAGAAGCGGTCCAGACTTAGAGGGATGCTAGTGTTTGCTGTGCTTGTCTAATGTTATGCAGATCTGAACGAACGTATGTTTCGAAGGCGAGGGACGACCATCGACCTAGCATTTGATTTGGTGATCGGAAGAAAGCCAAATTGAACATGGCGTCTGGGGCTCTTGTTTTGTTAGGAGAACAAGACCTGAGCGGAGAGTGGTTAGGCAGACGCTAAGAATGTCGACGGTTAAAGTTAGCTAAAGGAGCGGCGCACAGGGCACATAGAACGGGCGTGAGCTCCGCCACAGAAATTACAGACATGGAGGAAGTGACATCGTTGTCTGTTGCAACGTGATGAATTAAAGCTGTTGCACACTTGTCTGCCTGGAACTGAGGTAGAAATCTGGTTACGGTCATTCCTTGATTGAGGGACATATCAAGTGGATTTTTCTTGGAAAGGAGCTAGATGGTTCGGAAGATCTGAGTTGGTTTGGGGACATTCTGAAGTAGAATGAATGATATACCTGCAGATGGCGCAAGAAGGGCTTCGAACGCCTAAGAAGACTCTATTCTATAGTTCGAGGTCCAAGGCTCCCAGTAAGGACACTGGTTCCAGGGTGTGACGCGGGCAGCGCATTTAGGATTTAGCTGGAAAAAGCTTATGGTATGTATAAAAATTACTACCTCCGAAAGAGAGACTGAGCTCTGCTATGGTAGAGAGGTAGTCATTTAATTCCTTGCGTCTGGCTGGAAATGAAGAGCAAATTACTTCTGTGTATCTGGCAAAAGCAACGCAAAATTCTGAAAGTGAGAGAACTCGTTTTGAAGGTTGTACAGAATTTGTAAGATCAACGATTTAAGTCAAACGAGTGGTGGGATTCATTGAGAGGGATGAAAGTCAGTAGAGAAGGAAGATCGATAGTTGCACCTGATAGAATTAGGGAACGGAGATGGGCTGGGACTGGTAGTGGTTCCATGGCGATTGCATTGTTAGGAGCTGGAAGATGGACTGCTGGTGAGAGTGAATGAGCTGGCAAGCGGATTGTACTTTAAGATGCTTCTTCAGGTTGGAGGTGGAGTCTTTGGACCATAGACAGTAAAATAAATGGACACAGCGACCCCGTTGATTTCAACGGAGAGAGTTGAAGCCCAACATGGGCACTCACTTCCTGATAGCCAAGCGCACTGCGCAGGCTCAAACTGAGCTTGACGACGAGCTGACCTTCTAGTAGCTGTGCCGGGACAAATCTGACCTTCTAGTAGCTGTGCCGGGACAAATCTGACCTTCTAGTAGCTGCGCCGGGACAAATCTGAATTGAAATCTGAAACAAATCTGTTGTTGAAATATTTTGTCCCGTTGCTTTTATGAACTCTCTATCTATGGGCTTCTCCCTTGACTTTATGCCTCCATGTCCACCCGATTGCCTCATAGACAGTAAACGATTGCCTACGAGCTTCTACTTCTGTCTACACGGTAATTTCTCTACTGTACGACAGAGCGTCCCGTGGTTATGACTCAATCGTTAGCCTATTTTTACAAGAATGGCTTCTACGGGGCCATAACGTGTAAAATACAAAGTAATGGAGTCTTTTATACATTGTCGTGTTTCTTTAGAAATAAATAATGGACAAATGGAGTTCTCTGGACGCCTCAGATGTAAAGTTATTCGCTGTCAAAGTGACGCCAAAAAGAATGGGAGTCAATGGGATGCTAACAGCAGGTGATAGCCAGCTACAATGGCGGCCCCCGGAGGCAGCTTCAACTTCCGGCTGATGGATTACCCCCTTGCTTTGGACGCTGAAAGGAGGTTGGTTGCTGGCAAGCAGAGGTTGCACTGCACAGTTAGGCTATTTTTCGTTCTCCCTTCTCTTTCTTAAAAGTGAAATGCTGTTTTAATTTCCGAGATCGAAACGCATTCTTGCCCTGTCTCTGTTGTAGTTCCGGCTACATCTCTATTCTGGCTCCTGCTGCTCCTCTTCTGACTCATTGTGACTGATCACGCAAACCACGCATTTTTCGTTTTCACATTGGGGCTTCTGGGAAATGCTGAGTTACCTTGATTTATTTAGAGATATAAGCTTAAAACTTATATCTCTAAATAAATAAATATCTCTAAATAAATATCCTACCTAGCCACTAAACTCGTGAAACAGAAGTATCGTAATGTAATCCAAAGATTTCAATGTAACTGTATTCTATATACCAACTACTTAAATTGTAACTGTAACGGAATACAGATGGGCGTACTCATAATTTGTATTCTGAATACGTAACGCCGGTACATATATTCCGTTACTCCCCAACACTGCTGGTGGAAACTGTGGAACACGTGCTGTTTGAGTGTATTAAATACTCAAATCAAAGAATGGATTTAAGGAATGGAACATGAAGGAATCAAACAAATGAACATTACAAATATCTTCTCAAATAAATCCAGAAAGATGGTGCTTAAAATCATATCATCTTATCTACAACAAACTGGACTAAACCTAAGGATTTAAGCAAAAGTAAATAAGATACAGTAGGTGGCAATAATGCTCCAATTGGTTGCAAGTCGCCAGTAAAAGACGAAGAAGAAGAAGAACACTGCTGGTGTCCAAGATGGCTGGCATGGGCTGAAGTGAGAGGAAGGGGAGGTTTTGTGTGGAAAAGTGTAGAAATCCTTTGCTGAGGCAACCTCACGCTCTGATGTGAACTGGAAAGAATATTAGGAGACAATTGGAAGATAGAAGGGGAAAAAGGGGTGAGGCGAATTGGAATGGAAGGAAAGAGGGAAGATGGCTAGCGAAGGCAACCTCGCGCTAGGATCCGCTCTTTGAGTAGGTTGGTTTGAGGGTGAGAGAAAATGTAACTGTGTGCGAGGGTGACCTGGCACAAGGGTTATTATAAAGAAGTTTAGAGAGAACTGGAGAAGCAGAGGGAAGTCGGATGAATGGGTTTGTGAGTTTGGTTCTTGCCTGGGGAGTGGGGCTGACTGCATGAAGTTTGTGAGAGCTGGAGAAGAAGCGGAACTGTTTTTTGCGGCCGCTGTTGCTGCCCGGGTGGAAATACCGGCGGACAAGGAAGTGTGAGCCGCGGCGGCGCCTGCGGCCTTTGGATCGGCGCGTTGGGATTGTGTGGGTTCAGAACGCCGAACCGGGAGAGAAACGGAGGTAGAAGAGGTGCGAGTCTTGCTTTTATAAGATGTTGAAGTGTTTGATGGAATGCTGGAACTGTAAGAACTGATGAAAAGATCGTAGAGTTGAGCTTTTGCTGATCTGCAGGAGAAATGGATACCGGAGCTGGAGAGGACTTGACGTAGGCTGTTGACTGAACATTTTGAAATGGGTGGAATCGGTGTATTAGCAGCGGAAGAATGGAGAGAAGATGGACGAGGCTCAGTTAAAACTGGCGATCTTGAAGATAAAGGAGAGCGTTGCCTTTTGGAACGTGGTTTATATGAGCGCTGGATTTCTCGATCAGAACGCTCATGAAGATGATCCGTAAGATTCGATCTCACGCGGGGTGTGACTGGCTGTGTCCCAGGAAGGCTTGACAGTTCGTCGTCTGAAGGAAAGAGCTGGATTTCCGGGATGTCGGACATTATTCCTTGCGGCAGTAATGCATACTGGAACAGCTGATACTAGGGAGAGGTAAGCGGCTGCTTATATACTCTGTTTGTTGATTGAAAGATTGGATGGGCTCGCTCCTCCCTAACTTACGTTTAGGAACTTCATAAATATTAAGGTTTACCCAAATAGTAAACCATGGATGTCTAAAGCAGTTACCGTATTTTCCGCACTATAAGGCACACTTAAAAGCCTTTAATTTTCTCAAAAAACGACACTGCGCCTTATAATGCGGAGCGCCTTATATATGGATGGTGAACACACGTTCACCAAGACGGGGAGACAGCGCCGGGCGACTTACGCCACTATCTGCCAATGGATCGTGGATGCCTGGGCTGATATATCAGTCTCAACTGTGATCCGAGCTTTCACGAAGGCAGGAATAATCTCTTTATTCAGCCAGCTCACATACCCGTATTTACTTTCTTTTTTCCGCCGAAGTCCACGGTAGTTGATTGTCGAGTTCGCGCAGCGCGCGATCAAACCTCCTCCGTGTGTTCAACATCTGATTCGGATGAACTATCCATTTGAGCTTATATTCTCAGAACACCACACAGCACCGTCATCGGCTGACAGCTGACAGTCTGAGTCTCCACTGTTGCTTAGTTACCAATGATCGCGCGCGCGCACTCGACAATCGCCTACTGTGGACTTCAGCCGAAAACAGGAAGAAAATACGGGTATGTGAGCTGGCTGAATAAACATCATTTTTATTCATATATTTCACATTTACTGGAGTCAGATTCACCGTGTTCACTCACATGGCTGTGCACTTGTAATGACATATTAAGGTTGTTAAGAGGCTAAAAGCAGGTTTAAAACTTTTCCCGTTTAAGTCAACAGGGTGCAAATTTTAAAAAGAGGATAACACTGTGTAGGCAACACCGGTTTTTGTCGTTGTTATCTGTACTGACAGCACTCCAAATTTACAAAAAAATTAGCTCAATGTTAAAATTGACTGGAGTTTTCCTTTGACGTTTGAACAACGTTACCATGGGAGTGAACGGAGTTGTCAGAACGCTTAATAAAGTTTGACTTTATCTGACTTTTTTGTTGACATTTGTTGACATCTAGTGGATGCATAACGCAAACCCAGTCAAACGTTTGACTACAGTATCTTATGCGCCTTATAATCCGGTGCGCCCTATATATGAAAAATGTTCTAACATAGGTCATTAATTGAAGGTGCGCCTTATAATCCGGTGCGCCGTATAGTGCGGAAAATACGGTAAGTCTAGCTTACAGAAGAAGATGCTGTCTTACAATCAAGGAGGGACATCAGAAAGAAAAGTAGCAAAAAAGGAGGTTAAAGTGGAAATTCTAAAGGCTAAACAAAGGTATAAATGTAAAATAGAGAACAAACTGGCTGAGAAGAATATTGCTTCATGGTCCGGGTTGAAAACTATTGTTGGTATACAGCAAAATGTGAATCGAGCTAATATTGTCATGGATGGTTTCAGTTCAAATAGCGAGCTTGCCAATGCTCTTAATAATTTTTATTTGAGATTTGATCAGTTTGATTTTAAAGATGAAGTTGATGAATTGAGATATACTAAATGTAAAGATAATCATCACCCCATCCTGGACCAGAGAGCAGTTGAAAAGTCTTTTTTTTCACAGAAGTTAAATAGGAGCCCTGGTCCAGATAACATTTGTGGCAAACTACTGAAATACTGTGCTGGACAACTAAGTTCTATCTTCTATGATATTTTTAATATATCTTTATACCTACAATATGTACCTAAACTGTGGAAGCAGGCTTAGAGGAGTTGAGGATGCTACAATTACTCTACTTAATCTCTTGCTTAAGCACTTAGAAGGGAGAAAGACGCATGCCAGACTGTTGTTCGTAGATTTTTCCTCAGCTTTAACACTATCCAACCTCACATTTTAGCCAAAAGACTAATAGAGCATTTTAGCCTTAGCAAGAATTTGGTGAGTTGGATATTAGATTTTTTGACAAATAGAACACAGAGGGTGAGAGTAAATGGCATTTTGTCAAATTTACTGTGTACATCTACTGGCTCACCACAGGGCTGTGTTCTTTCACCCTTATTTTATATTTTGTACACTAACATGTGCCAAAGCATATATGCAAACAGAACGATATTGAAATATGCTGATGACACAGTTATTGTGAGTCTGTTAAATGATGGTGAGTCTGGTCATGGTCCTATTATCGAAGAGTTTGTCTCCTGGTGTAACAAATCCTATTTGGAGTTAAATATAGAAGGGAGAGTGGGGGGTAGTGGTGTAGAGGTACACTGCCATGTTCCTTCTAGAAGTTTTAGGGTTTGGATACTTTATTATGTTTTATGCTTATTGTTTGTTTGATGTTTTTATGTGTGGATTGCTGAAATTCTTCTGTCTGCACAAAAATTTTACCCTCGGGTACTAATAAAGACACCTTGACCACCTTGACCTTTACATACAGGGACTCTCCAAACTCCCAAATACCTGGGCCTGGTTCTAAAGCCAGGATATAAGATGTAATTTGGTACAACTAGATGGTGTTTCACTCAAGGTGTCAAAACCCTTTATAGAAAAAGAGAGCAAGGACCAACTAAATTCTTTTCAGAAGAAAGAAAAAAATAGATAAAATGTCATTAAAATCAGCAGCTGAATGCTAAAAAGAAAAGATTTCCTAACGTTTCGCCACACTGTGGCTTCTTCAGAGGAATAGGTAAGGGTTAGGGGAAATAAAATCCAGAGCCTGGACCTAAGGCCCGGTTGTACACACTCCTTCCGACCGCTGGCCACTCCGGGCAGACCACCGCCCCAACCAAAGACCCGAGTACACATGTTCCCCCCACACACTCTCAAAAAACACTAAAACCGTGGCCCGACTTACTGACAGACCACCCCTGATGGAAGCAGAACCACATACCATTGGACTATAGACGTATCAACCCGGAATTGGAAAAAGAGGGCTAAGAGAGTCCGGGCTCTCGGAGAAGGGGCTGTGTGGCCCAGGGTTAGGCGTCCTAGGACTCCAAATGGTAGGGTTAGCGTGTAGGAAGGGGTCGTGTTCAGTCGGGCAATGCAACAGAGGGCAGTGACGGGTAGGATTAGTAAAGATGTGGGTGTAAAGTTAGTCAAAATATGTGCTCCGGTTTTGAGATAGAAAAGAGTTGGGTACCCATTTAGAAGAGAGGAAAGTGATGAGAAGAGAAAGAAATCATGAGAATGTAAGTGTCTTATGTCTCATTGAGGCCTCTGGGGTACAGGGCGTCCAGGCGCTTGATCCAGGCCCTCTCATGCCACAGTCTTTAGGGTTAGGGCATAGGTCGGCAACCCACGGCTCTAGAGCCGCATGCGGCTCTTAAGCGCCGCCCTAGTGGCTCCCTGGAGCTTTTTCAAAAATTTGAAAATGGAAAAAATATTTTTTGTTTTAATATAATTTCTGTAGGAGGAAAAACATGACAAATATTCGTAAAGGTTTTCAACGTTGTAAAAATGTGTATAATAAATATTTAATTTCAACATTTCTGTCAACGAAGAATTTACGTCATAGACTGTGACACACGTGTCTGTCAGATCGGCGTGATGCTAGACAAACAAACAAACAAACCGGCGGGTGTGTCATGGGCCATGGATCCCAAGGGGAAAAAGAGAAACATAGCTGAGCACTCCCAACGCAATAGAGTGCGGCGTGGGACTAGATTTGATGGCCGAGTGCGAGCGCGGGCGTGCGCGGTAATGTACTCAATCTTTCAAAACAAAATAGAAACGATTTACAGGCCAGAATTTCTATTCATAACGTGTTTGCAGCGTTGAGCGATATAGCCAATCACAGACATATGTGTTGATTTCTTGAACGCAATGGCCAATCAGAAGCATTTAAGATAGACTCCCCTCACCGCTCAAAACTGACATTTTTGTTCAGTGCTGAATTCTGTATGCTGGCAAATCCTCTAATTATAACGAACAAAGTGTTTGCGGGGGGGCAGGGGGAGCATTGCCCCCCTTGTGGTTGAAACCCGTTAACATTTTTTTTTTGCATTGTTAAAAAATATATATATTATAAATAACACAAAACAACTAAATGGTGGTAGGTCATACACATCTGATTTTATATACTGCTTTAGTAATAAAAAACTGCAATGGAAACAGGTTTTGCGCATTTACAGTCAGCTGACTTAGAGAAGACGCGGGGATAATAATAATAATTATCATCATTATTATAACATTTATTAGGCTACATATGTAGAAGACGCTTATCAAAAAAAAGGAACAAAGCAATTCGTCACATATCATTCATAATACAGGGCTAAGATGATCACAAATAGGCTAAACAAGATTTTGACGCATATCCAAATGTGTGTGCGGAATGTGGAGCGCGCACTGGATGGCACGGAGGCGCGGGCGCGAACACTTGCATTTTCCTATCAACAGTGGAAACAACTTAAAATAGGCTAGCCTACTCTATCATTTCTGGTCATACAGAAAATAATAATACATTATTCGCAACTACTTTTATTTGTGTACACTCACAATAACAAGAAAACGTTGTGCTTTTGTAAAATAAAATAAAACAATCAGGCACGCTTCATGGTCTCCGTGAACTGAAGCGCTAGAACTGAAACAAAATAGCCTAAGCTAAAGCTTGAAATGTCCACTTTAAAACGAACAAATTCGAATCGAAAGCTAATACCTTCTGATTATGTAATCCGTATGAGAGGTGCATTTCTCTCTAAAGGTGCATCCGCCTTACAGCGGAGATGGAGATATGTTTTAGCCGACACTGATTTTTTATTAATAAACAATTAAAATGCCTTGTTATTTTTTTAGACACATTTATTAATTATTATAGCCTATAGCTCACCTATAAATCCCCTTTCTGTAGCCTGTGGTTATCTTCTCATTCAGCACTACGGGAAAAATATAATTTCCCAGGTTCTAATTTGGCCTTAGAAAACCAGTTAAATCTACATTTTTTTTTTCATATTAATTTGTCAATATTTTAAATGTTTAATAAAGGGGGAAAAAGTCATAAACAAAAATCTGAAAATTTGTCCATATTATTTATTTTGCATAGCATTTGGTGTGTAGCAGTTCAAATTAAAATTTTGGTGTTCGACTTTGCATTTTAAAATTCCAATATGGCTCTTTCAACATTTTGGGTTGCCGACCCCTGGGTTAGGGTTAGGATATAGGATGATAACCAGAATGATAGTGTATAATAATACCTTTTGCTGTCCACCAGAGGTCCCAGTTGAGTAGAAAAAGAATGATACACTTATACAGTGTATAAATGAATGAGTTATTATGAAACAGTGTGACTTCAAATATTAAAATGTGTGTTTTAATTGTTTTCTTTTTTCCACTGTTCTGTTTCTTTTTGAAGAGTGATCACTTTGATAAATGGACAAGGTCTGCCATCTTGTGTGCAGTCATGGGTAATGGACTTTGCACCAGAGAGATAGGGTTAGATAAGTTTGATAAATAGGTCCTATGGTGTATAATATCTTATAATGTTTGTTTATTTAATCATTTCAATGCCCACAGTGTATGGGAGTGGGCTTTTTAGCCATGGGCTATTTCATAAAGGGCTTTTTTGCCTGCGTTTACTCTGGGTAGGCTAAGGTCCTGTCTTGGGCCAGTCAGTCCAGAGGTAATACAGAGGGGGTAAGGGTTAGAGTGGGTTAGGATTTCTGTAAGTCCAATCAACGGTTATGCGCTGTCCATCCGTTGCGCTGACCGCTTTGCAATGGTGTGGGATCTGGAGGGATCCCATCACAGACTCCTACTCCCATTGTTTTAGTGTTTTTTTGTCCTTTCAGGTCCTAGGACCACTCACCAGTCTGGAAGGTCAAGAGGTCAACCTGCCTTGCATCGATGGCAGAATGAACTCAATGATGAAAATGCAGATGTGGCAATGTATAATATCTTATGTTTATTTACTTAATTAGGGTTAGGAATGTCTGGGCTGTTCATGACTGGGCAATTTAACCACGGGCTGTTTAGCCTGGGTTATTTTGGGCATGGTCCTTTTGGGCTAATCAAGGCAGGTGTGTGTGTGTGTGTGTGTGAGAGAGAGAGAGAGAGAGAGAGAGAGAGAGAGAGAGAGAGAGAGAGAGAGAGAGAGAGAGAGAGAGAGAGAGAGAGAGAGAGAGAGAGAGAGAGAGAGAGAGAGAGAGAGAGAGAGAGAGAGAGAGAGAGAGTGTGAGTGAGTGAGTGTGAGTTACTCTGTCTGTGTGAGTGTGTGAGAGTTACTCAGTCTGTGTGAGTGTGTGAGAGTTACTCAGTCTGTGTGAGTGTGTGAGAGTTACTCAGTCTGTGTGAGTGTGTGATTGTGTGTGTGTTACTCTGTCTATGTGAGTGTGATTGTGATTTAAAAGCACTCATGAGATGAATAGATTTAGATAGATAGATATATAGAGATTGATTCTGTTATTTGTTACATTTTCAGGTCGAAGGTCACAGAACAGTCTACCTAAAGCATCCTTCATAGTGTGCTTTTCTGCTATAATTGAGAAGTCATAGCAGTTTGAAACACATGTAATTTAAAATGTTTTACAGGAGATAGCAGCTCTGTTTATTTATGTAGTGCAGAGACAGGGCTGTCCACTAGAGGGCTCAGTTGAGTATGGGGTTAGTTCCCTTTCAAGGGAACTCGAGCTGCGTTTGAGACGCGGTGGTAACGCTCTGCGTGATTGCGTCATGAAGCACGTGTAAAATCAGTCCAATGGAAGCCCGATACATCATAGGTGACGTCATAGACCAGGAAACTATAAAGCACCCTTGAAAACAGACCGCGCCAGCTTCTGTTGTCTTCAGCAAGCGCTCTCTGTGATTCTGTCCTTGTCTATTTATTGTTGTCTGTCCGATCATATTATCTATATTTATATCTCATGATGGCGAGCAAGCTAGGGTTAGGGTTAGGGTTAGGGTACAGGATCAGATTTCAAACGTTGTGTGGTTCCCTGCCCTCGTTTCATTACGGGTGGGGACACACATCAGATGTGTGTTGCTTGTTTGGGAGTGGAGCATGCCCAGTCGGTCCTCGAGGGGGCTGACTGTGAGCATTGCATGAGTTTGTCCATGAAAACTCTCCGCTCTCGCCGGGCATTCTTTGATGAGGATGGTTCGGTTCGTGTTCCCCGAGGTGCGGGTCCCGCTGCTACCGAGGCACAGCGGGCGGCGTGCATCTTGGGGTTCACAGATGGATCTATAGCGGGGTTTGAGACGGGCCCAGCCCTTTCTCAGCCCTTACCTGCTGGTTCCGGTGTCCCAGCCCAGGAAGGAGCCTGCTCTGCGGTTTCTCCTCCCCAGGTTGAGGCACCAATGTTCCGGCTATCCAGTTCTGAGGAACTGGATGTCGTTGATATGGGGGAATTTGAGTTTTCACCAGCTCATACCCCTGCTGATGAGGAGCTTATGGAGGTTTTATCTCGCACTGTTACTTAATTAAATATTGAGTGGCCAGCTGATGATATTGATGTTGAATCAAGAAAGAGTCTTCTAGATGAACGATATTTACCATCTAGATCACGACCTCCTCGTCGGGAACTCCCGTTTTTTCCTGATCTCCACACTGAGGTGTCCAGTTAGAGGTATTGATAATTATGGTTATTTGACTATGCAGCTCCCTTGAGACTCCAGGGCATTCGCATACTAAATTATATCGACGATTGGTTGATTTTAGCTCAGTCAGAGCAGTTGGCAGTTCGGCATCGAGATGTCGTTCTGTCTCACATAAAGGAGTTGGGGTTGCGGCTCAACATCAGAAGAGTGTTCTCCTCCCTGCTCAGAGGACCACTTTTTTAGGTGTAATTTGGGATTCGACCACAATGCAGGCACGTCTATCTCCTGCTCGGATTTCTGCGATTCTCACAGCCGTAAAGAATGTGAAACTAGGCCAGTCACTCACTGTGAAACAGTTTCAGAGACTATTGGGGCTCATGGCAGCAGCGTCCAACGTGATTACTTTTGGCCTGCTGTACATGAGACCCCTGCAGTGGTGGCTCAGGACCAAGGGGTTTTCTCCGAGGGGAAATCCGTTCCGCAAGATCAAGGTTACGAGGCTATGCCTTCGTGCCTTGGTCATGTGGAAGAAACCTTGGTTCCTCGCCCAGGGCCCAGTGCTGGGGGCTTCTTGTCGACGCGTCACGCTTTCGACGGATGCTTCCCTCACGGGATGGGGGGCGGTCATGAGTTGCCGCTCGGCGCAAGGTCTGTGGCAGGACCATCAACTGTCATGGCATATAAATCGTTTGGAGATGATGGCTGTATTTCGGGCTCTCAAATATTTCCTGCCAGACCTGAGAGGCCATCATGTGTTGGTTCGTACGGACAACACGTCGGTGGTTTCATACATCAACCATCAGGGGGGTCTGAGGTCACGTCACCTTTGCAAGCAGGCCCATCAGATCCTCCTATGGGCCCAGGGGAAGTTGCTATCTCTCAGAGCAGTTTACATTCCGGGGCGTCAGAATGTGGGAGCAGATATACTGTCAAGGCAGGGGCTGAGGCCCGGGGAGTGGAGACTTCACCCCGAGGTGGTGGAGCTCCTGTGGGAGAAATTTGGTCGTGCTCAGATAGACCTTTTCGCATCCTCAGATTCAACCCATTGTCCTGTGTGGTTCTCTCTCACGCACCCAGCTCCTCTCGGACTGGAGAGGAGCTGGAGAGGACTGGAGAGGAGCTTGTGTGTCTGGGGATAGTTGTAACACTTTTCAAATCAGAAAAGGGCCATGGTCATTAAATATTACCGTCTCCTGCTAAGCTTACTAGAAGTGGCACCCACCTTTCTTGAACTTTGAGGGATTTATTCATGAAACATGTTTCTGTCATAGTTTATCCACCTCAATTGAGTGCATACAGGGTTTTTTTTTTGTGTGCACAATTTTTTTAATTTCAAAATCCCTGAAATCCGCATGTCTGTGTTTTTCAGGCGAAGATGTCGGAGGGTGAGCTGCCATCTGAAAATGTGCAGGACGACGTCGATGATGACGAAGAAGATGGAGGAGGAGCTGTGCTTAAGGCTCGACACTATGAAGGACTTTTTCCTCCAGCAGCTGAAGGCCATAAGAGACTCGCTGTTTTCATCTCAGACCAAGGTGTAGGAGGATTTAAAAGCCTTCAAGGAGTCCATCTTGACGGAGGAGCTGAATTTCTACAGAGAGAGGCTAGAGGCAAAGGTAACATCTGACCTCTAGCTGCTGGAGGAAAACT
>JARWKJ010000215.1:0-29649 GCA_029959095.1 Rhinichthys osculus | reverse complement strand
TATTATTATTATTATTATTTTCCCCTAAAACGCATCGTGCAGCCCAAACCGTAAGTGCTGGAGCTCTGAAACTTTGCCAGAAGGTAGTACAAAAATCGAGGAGAGGTTATCAAATTATGAGCCCGATTGGCCCATAGGTGGCGCTATAGCGCAAAAAACAAAAAAATGGGACTATTTTCCTTAAATCTCAATAACCCTTTGTCCCAGCCTCAAGTGTCTTATATCATTGGAATCCTTGGCTCAAGCCGAACAAAAAAGGCCTCAAGGATTTCATTTCCGGTATGCAAATTTTTTCGCTATTTCCGGTTTTGTCCAAAACCTACTTTTGCAAACTAGTCCTAGGTTTTTTGCCCGATCAGAACCAAACCAGTGCAGAAATGTTCTCTGGAGTCTGAATATCAA
Organism: Rhinichthys osculus; assembly: GCA_029959095.1. Lineage (NCBI taxonomy): Eukaryota > Metazoa > Chordata > Actinopteri > Cypriniformes > Leuciscidae > Rhinichthys > Rhinichthys osculus. Next base: position 29,247 of record JARWKJ010000215.1, on the reverse strand, counting down.
TAATTATTGAAAAAAAGTTGAAATTTCAATTCACTGTCACTAAGGGGCGTCAAAACGTTCGCAGGAGGCGGAGCTTATTTTACTAAAATGGCTATAACTCGTGACCGAAATGAGATATTTTTACCAAACTCGGTACACATATGTATGAGCTCAATTTGAGGTCACAGTAAAAAAATCGCGACGATCGAACACTAGGTGGCGCTATAACATTAAAAAAACACAAAAGGGGGTGTGGCCACCTGATCGTTAGTCCGATTGACTCGAAATTTGGTATGCAGTGTCTTGGTCCAAGGTACCATGTATGTATAAAAGGATATTGGCGTATCTCAAAAAAATGGCCGCCATCGACCAATGAAGTTTGAGCACCTATGAGACAAGGTTAACGAAGGCCAATCGGAACGAAACTCGATGGGCATGTTCGACTCATGGCCCAAGAGGTCTGTAAGAGATTTGAAAGAAATCGGCCACTAGTTGGCGCTAACGAGTTTTAAGGCTCTGTAATCACGTGGTGTTGCACGTATCCCCACAAAATGCATATCATTTGATAGATCTCCTCATGCTGAACAACTTTGCCTCTAGAACTATTGCTGTCAATCAAATCGTTCATTAAATATTCACGAATATGTTAAAAACCTACTTTTGCGAACTAGTCCCTGGTTTTTCGCCCGATCGGAACCAGACCAGTCTAGGACAATTCTCTGGACTCTCTAGATCAATAATTATTGAAAAAAAGTTTAATTTTGCCCTTTTGTTTGCTATAACAGGATCATTTATAAAAAGGGGCGTGTAAAAACACACTCAAAAGCCTATAAATCATTTTAAAAAACTCAGAACTTCACAAAAATTGGTGAGCATATGTGACATAACATCATTAACAAGCATGCAAAGTTTTATGGAGATCGGACCATAGGTGGCGCTATAACTGTTAAAAAGCTTTAAAACTATATGTTTCCTATGGTAAATTGCCTGTATTGGCTGTAAATGGTGTTTTCCATCTATTATGTCAGTGTTTAAATGTATGCTAAATAAAACTTAATGTCTTTTGATGCTTTTGTGCTTAACGGCCTTAAAAACCTTAACTGCTTGAACACCGCTAAATGCTGCTTGCAGCTTTAATTATTATTATTATTATTATTCCGCCCTAAAACGCATCGTGCAGACCAAACCGTAAGAGCTAGAGACTTGATATTTGGGATTAAGGTAGCACAGAAATCGAGGAGAGGTTATCAAAATATGAGCCCGATTGGCCCATAGGTGGCGCTATAGCGCAAAAAACAAAAAAATGGCACTATTTTCCTTAAATCTCAATAACCCTTTGTCCCAGCCTCAAGTGTCTTATATCATTGGAATCCTTGGCTCAATCCGAACAAAAAAGGCCTCAAGGATTTCATTTCCGGTATGCAAATTTTTTCGCTATTTCCGGTTTTGTCCAAAACCTACTTTTGCGAACTAGTCCTAGGTTTTTTGCCCGATCAGAACCAAACCAGTGCAGAAATGTTCTCTGGAGTCTGAATATCAATAATTATTGAAAAAAAGTTGAAATTTCGATTCACTGTCACTAAGGGGCGTCAAAACGTTCGCAGGAGGCGGAGCCTATTTTACTAAAATGGCTATAACTCGTGAACGAAATGAGATATTTTTACCAAACTCGGTACACATATGTAAGAGCTCAATTCGAGATCACAGTAAAAAAAACGCGACGATCGAACATTAGGTGGCGCTATAACATTAAAAAAACATAAAAGGGGGTGTGGCCACCTGACCGTTAGTCCGATTGACTCGAAATTTGGTATGCAGTGTCTTGGTCCAAGGTACCATGTATGTATAAAAGGATATTGGCGTATCTCAAAAAACATGGCCGCCATCGACCAATGAAATTTGAGCACCTATGAGACAAGGTTAACGAAGGCCAATCGGAACGAAACTCGATGGGCATGTTCGACTCATGGCCCAAGAGGTCTGTGAGAGTTTTGAAAGAAATCGGCCACTAGTTGGCGCTAACGAGTTTTACGGCTCTGTAATCACGTGGTGTTGCACATATCCCTACAAAATGCATATCATTTGATAGGTCTCCTAATGGTGAACAACTTTGCCTCTAGAACCATTGCTGTCAATCAAATCATTCATTAAATATTCACGAATATGTTAAAAACCTACTTTTGCAAACTAGTCCCTGGTTTTTCGCCCGATTGGAACCAGACCAGTCTAGGACAATTCTCTGGACTCTCTAGATTAATAATTATTGAAAAAACGTTGAACTTTGCCCTTTGTTTCGCTATAACAAGGTCATTTAGAAAAGGGGCGTGACAAAATTCACCCAAAAGCCTATAAATCCTAAAGGAAAACTCTAAACTTGACAAAAATTGATGAGCATATGTGTCATAGCATGGAGAAGAAGCATGCACAGTTTCATGAAGATCGGACAATAGGTGGCGCTTTAACTGTTAAAAAGCTCTAAAACCATATATTTCCTATGGTAAATTGCCTGTTTTGGCTGTAAATGGTCTTTTCCATCTATGATCATATAATGTAAATGTCATAATGTTCAAAATCAGTGCATTACAATTTCTTTGGACTCTCTAGATCAATAATTATCAGAAAAGGTATAACTTCTTCATTTGGATGGCTATAATAGGGTCACTTCAATATGTAGCCTTGACCAAATTTCCCCAAAAGCCTAAATCTCTTCAATGAAAGCTCAGATCTTCTTAAAAAAAGGTCAGGACATATCACTCTAAACAAGCTTGAAAAATTTCAGACAGATTGGACAATATTTGCCTCTATATCAGTTAAAAAGGTGAAAATGATGCCATATTAAGCCAATAAGTGGTGTTTTACTGCCCCCTGTTGTTTAAAATAGTCATTTTGTCATGCTACTAACTACTAATATTCTATAATTCTTATTTAGAGTTTATAAAATCACTATTTTAACATTTACACTCACATTTTGTCAAAATTAATCTATTGAAGCATTGTGTCACAGACAAATGTTAATCCTGAATGAGACACAGTTCAGATCACTTTATCTACAACAGAATGTGTTTGTGTAGTCCCATGTTTCTGAATAAATCCTGAATAATCTGATTAATAGCTTGCAAAGACATATATTTTAATGGTCTATAAGCATTTCATATAATTTCATAATGACTTGTGTGTGTGTGTCTGGATATGAATGCAAAAAGACTTTAAATCATGGTAAATCACGATAGAAACATGGTAAATCACAGTAAATAATATTATTACATGGTGTATCATGGTAAATCATGCTAGCAATGTGATTAATCATGGTAAAGCATGTTACAATCCTGGTAAATCATCCTATAACATGGTAAATCAAGGTAAACTAAGACAAATCAAGGTAAACTATGATAAAGCATGCTAGAATCATATTACATCATAGGCTACTAGAATGTGTTCAATTGTGGTAAATCATGCAAGAACAGGGTAAACCATGGTGAATCATACTAGAACTCGGCATATCATAGTAAACTATGGTAAATCATACTGTAACATAGTAAATCATTAACAATCACACTGAAATGTTGTATATCATGGTAAATCATGCTAAAACATGGTCTATTCCATCTATGATGTCAGTGGTTAAATGCTTGCTACATAAACCTTAAGACAACGATACTAATGTTTAATGTCCGTAAAGCATTTTGATGCTTTTGAGCTTAACTGTCTTAACTGTCTTAAATGCTTGAACACCGCTAAATGCTGCTAGCAGCTTTAATTAGGTGTTCAAGCACGAAGTGCTGAAAACCTATTGTAATTGTAAGGATTTTTATTAGGTGTTCAAGCACGAAGTGCTGAAAACCTATTGTAATTGTGCTGATTTTTAGGTGTTCAAGCACGAAGTGCTGAAAACCTATTGTAATTGTAAGGATTTTTATTATTATTATTATTATTTTCCCCTAAAACGCATCGTGCAGCCCAAACCGTAAGTGCTGGAGCTCTGAAACTTTGCCAGAAGGTAGTACAAAAATCGAGGAGAGGTTATCAAATTATGAGCCCGATTGGCCCATAGGTGGCGCTATAGCGCAAAAAACAAAAAAATGGGACTATTTTCCTTAAATCTCAATAACCCTTTGTCCCAGCCTCAAGTGTCTTATATCATTGGAATCCTTGGCTCAAGCCGAACAAAAAAGGCCTCAAGGATTTCATTTCCGGTATGCAAATTTTTTCGCTATTTCCGGTTTTGTCCAAAACCTACTTTTGCAAACTAGTCCTAGGTTTTTTGCCCGATCAGAACCAAACCAGTGCAGAAATGTTCTCTGGAGTCTGAATATCAATAATTATTGAAAAAAAGTTGAAATTTCAATTCACTGTCACTAAGGGGCGTCAAAACGTTCGCAGGAGGCGGAGCTTATTTTACTAAAATGGCTATAACTCGTGACCGAAATGAGATATTTTTACCAAACTCGGTACACATATGTATGAGCTCAATTTGAGGTCACAGTAAAAAAATCGCGACGATCGAACACTAGGTGGCGCTATAACATTAAAAAAACACAAAAGGGGGTGTGGCCACCTGATCGTTAGTCCGATTGACTCGAAATTTGGTATGCAGTGTCTTGGTCCAAGGTACCATGTATGTATAAAAGGATATTGGCGTATCTCAAAAAAATGGCCGCCATCGACCAATGAAGTTTGAGCACCTATGAGACAAGGTTAACGAAGGCCAATCGGAACGAAACTCGATGGGCATGTTCGACTCATGGCCCAAGAGGTCTGTAAGAGATTTGAAAGAAATCGGCCACTAGTTGGCGCTAACGAGTTTTAAGGCTCTGTAATCACGTGGTGTTGCACGTATCCCCACAAAATGCATATCATTTGATAGATCTCCTCATGCTGAACAACTTTGCCTCTAGAACTATTGCTGTCAATCAAATCGTTCATTAAATATTCACGAATATGTTAAAAACCTACTTTTGCGAACTAGTCCCTGGTTTTTCGCCCGATCGGAACCAGACCAGTCTAGGACAATTCTCTGGACTCTCTAGATCAATAATTATTGAAAAAAAGTTTAATTTTGCCCTTTTGTTTGCTATAACAGGATCATTTATAAAAAGGGGCGTGTAAAAACACACTCAAAAGCCTATAAATCATTTTAAAAAACTCAGAACTTCACAAAAATTGGTGAGCATATGTGACATAACATCATTAACAAGCATGCAAAGTTTTATGGAGATCGGACCATAGGTGGCGCTATAACTGTTAAAAAGCTTTAAAACTATATGTTTCCTATGGTAAATTGCCTGTATTGGCTGTAAATGGTGTTTTCCATCTATTATGTCAGTGTTTAAATGTATGCTAAATAAAACTTAATGTCTTTTGATGCTTTTGTGCTTAACGGCCTTAAAAACCTTAACTGCTTGAACACCGCTAAATGCTGCTTGCAGCTTTAATTATTATTATTATTATTATTCCGCCCTAAAACGCATCGTGCAGACCAAACCGTAAGAGCTAGAGACTTGATATTTGGGATTAAGGTAGCACAGAAATCGAGGAGAGGTTATCAAAATATGAGCCCGATTGGCCCATAGGTGGCGCTATAGCGCAAAAAACAAAAAAATGGCACTATTTTCCTTAAATCTCAATAACCCTTTGTCCCAGCCTCAAGTGTCTTATATCATTGGAATCCTTGGCTCAATCCGAACAAAAAAGGCCTCAAGGATTTCATTTCCGGTATGCAAATTTTTTCGCTATTTCCGGTTTTGTCCAAAACCTACTTTTGCGAACTAGTCCTAGGTTTTTTGCCCGATCAGAACCAAACCAGTGCAGAAATGTTCTCTGGAGTCTGAATATCAATAATTATTGAAAAAAAGTTGAAATTTCGATTCACTGTCACTAAGGGGCGTCAAAACGTTCGCAGGAGGCGGAGCCTATTTTACTAAAATGGCTATAACTCGTGAACGAAATGAGATATTTTTACCAAACTCGGTACACATATGTAAGAGCTCAATTCGAGATCACAGTAAAAAAAACGCGACGATCGAACATTAGGTGGCGCTATAACATTAAAAAAACATAAAAGGGGGTGTGGCCACCTGACCGTTAGTCCGATTGACTCGAAATTTGGTATGCAGTGTCTTGGTCCAAGGTACCATGTATGTATAAAAGGATATTGGCGTATCTCAAAAAACATGGCCGCCATCGACCAATGAAATTTGAGCACCTATGAGACAAGGTTAACGAAGGCCAATCGGAACGAAACTCGATGGGCATGTTCGACTCATGGCCCAAGAGGTCTGTGAGAGTTTTGAAAGAAATCGGCCACTAGTTGGCGCTAACGAGTTTTACGGCTCTGTAATCACGTGGTGTTGCACATATCCCTACAAAATGCATATCATTTGATAGGTCTCCTAATGGTGAACAACTTTGCCTCTAGAACCATTGCTGTCAATCAAATCGTTCATTAAATATTCACAAATATGTTAAAAACCTACTTTTTCAAACTAGTCCCTGGTTTTTCGCCCGATTGGAACCAGACCAGTCTAGGACAATTCTCTGGACTCTCTAGATTAATAATTATTGAAAAAAAGTTGAACTTTGCCCTTTGGTTCGCTATAACAAGGTCATTTATAAAAGGGGCGTGACAAAATTCACCCAAAAGCCTATAAATCCTAAAGGAAAACTCTAAACTTGACAAAAATTGATGAGCATATGTGTCATAGCATGGAGAAGAAGCATGCACAGTTTCATGAAGATCGGACAATAGGTGGCGCTTTAACTGTTAAAAAGCTCTAAAACCATATATTTCCTATGGTAAATTGCCTGTTTTGGCTGTAAATGGTCTTTTCCATCTATGATCATATAATGTAAATGTCATAATGTTCAAAATCAGTGCATTACAATTTCTTTGGACTCTCTAGATCAATAATTATCAGAAAAGGTATAACTTCTTCATTTGGATGGCTATAATAGGGTCACTTCAATATGTAGCCTTGACCAAATTTCCCCAAAAGCCTAAATCTCTTCAATGAAAGCTCAGATCTTCTTAAAAAAAGGTCAGGACATATCACTCTAAACAAGCTTGAAAAATTTCAGACAGATTGGACAATATTTGCCTCTATATCAGTTAAAAAGGTGAAAATGATGCCATATTAAGCCAATAAGTGGTGTTTTACTGCCCCCTGTTGTTTAAAATAGTCATTTTGTCATGCTACTAACTACTAATATTCTATAATTCTTATTTAGAGTTTATAAAATCACTATTTTAACATTTACACTCACATTTTGTCAAAATTAATCTATTGAAGCATTGTGTCACAGACAAATGTTAATCCTGAATGAGACACAGTTCAGATCACTTTATCTACAACAGAATGTGTTTGTGTAGTCCCATGTTTCTGAATAAATCCTGAATAATCTGATTAATAGCTTGCAAAGACATATATTTTAATGGTCTATAAGCATTTCATATAATTTCATAATGACTTGTGTGTGTGTGTCTGGATATGAATGCAAAAAGACTTTAAATCATGGTAAATCACGATAGAAACATGGTAAATCACAGTAAATAATATTATTACATGGTGTATCATGGTAAATCATGCTAGCAATGTGATTAATCATGGTAAAGCATGTTACAATCCTGGTAAATCATCCTATAACATGGTAAATCAAGGTAAACTAAGACAAATCAAGGTAAACTATGATAAAGCATGCTAGAATCATATTACATCATAGGCTACTAGAATGTGTTCAATTGTGGTAAATCATGCAAGAACAGGGTAAACCATGGTGAATCATACTAGAACTCGGCATATCATAGTAAACTATGGTAAATCATACTGTAACATAGTAAATCATTAACAATCACACTGAAATGTTGTATATCATGGTAAATCATGCTAAAACATGGTCTATTCCATCTATGATGTCAGTGGTTAAATGCTTGCTACATAAACCTTAAGACAACGATACTAATGTTTAATGTCCGTAAAGCATTTTGATGCTTTTGAGCTTAACTGTCTTAACTGTCTTAAATGCTTGAACACCGCTAAATGCTGCTAGCAGCTTTAATTAGGTGTTCAAGCACGAAGTGCTGAAAACCTATTGTAATTGTAAGGATTTTTATTAGGTGTTCAAGCACGAAGTGCTGAAAACCTATTGTAATTGTGCTGATTTTTAGGTGTTCAAGCACGAAGTGCTGAAAACCTATTGTAATTGTAAGGATTTTTATTATTATTATTATTATTTTCCCCTAAAACGCATCGTGCAGCCCAAACCGTAAGTGCTGGAGCTCTGAAACTTTGCCAGAAGGTAGTACAAAAATCGAGGAGAGGTTATCAAATTATGAGCCCGATTGGCCCATAGGTGGCGCTATAGCGCAAAAAACAAAAAAATGGGACTATTTTCCTTAAATCTCAATAACCCTTTGTCCCAGCCTCAAGTGTCTTATATCATTGGAATCCTTGGCTCAAGCCGAACAAAAAAGGCCTCAAGGATTTCATTTCCGGTATGCAAATTTTTTCGCTATTTCCGGTTTTGTCCAAAACCTACTTTTGCAAACTAGTCCTAGGTTTTTTGCCCGATCAGAACCAAACCAGTGCAGAAATGTTCTCTGGAGTCTGAATATCAATAATTATTGAAAAAAAGTTGAAATTTCAATTCACTGTCACTAAGGGGCGTCAAAACGTTCGCAGGAGGCGGAGCTTATTTTACTAAAATGGCTATAACTCGTGACCGAAATGAGATATTTTTACCAAACTCGGTACACATATGTATGAGCTCAATTTGAGGTCACAGTAAAAAAATCGCGACGATCGAACACTAGGTGGCGCTATAACATTAAAAAAACACAAAAGGGGGTGTGGCCACCTGATCGTTAGTCCGATTGACTCGAAATTTGGTATGCAGTGTCTTGGTCCAAGGTACCATGTATGTATAAAAGGATATTGGCGTATCTCAAAAAAATGGCCGCCATCGACCAATGAAGTTTGAGCACCTATGAGACAAGGTTAACGAAGGCCAATCGGAACGAAACTCGATGGGCATGTTCGACTCATGGCCCAAGAGGTCTGTAAGAGATTTGAAAGAAATCGGCCACTAGTTGGCGCTAACGAGTTTTAAGGCTCTGTAATCACGTGGTGTTGCACGTATCCCCACAAAATGCATATCATTTGATAGATCTCCTCATGCTGAACAACTTTGCCTCTAGAACTATTGCTGTCAATCAAATCGTTCATTAAATATTCACGAATATGTTAAAAACCTACTTTTGCGAACTAGTCCCTGGTTTTTCGCCCGATCGGAACCAGACCAGTCTAGGACAATTCTCTGGACTCTCTAGATCAATAATTATTGAAAAAAAGTTTAATTTTGCCCTTTTGTTTGCTATAACAGGATCATTTATAAAAAGGGGCGTGTAAAAACACACTCAAAAGCCTATAAATCATTTTAAAAAACTCAGAACTTCACAAAAATTGGTGAGCATATGTGACATAACATCATTAACAAGCATGCAAAGTTTTATGGAGATCGGACCATAGGTGGCGCTATAACTGTTAAAAAGCTTTAAAACTATATGTTTCCTATGGTAAATTGCCTGTATTGGCTGTAAATGGTGTTTTCCATCTATTATGTCAGTGTTTAAATGTATGCTAAATAAAACTTAATGTCTTTTGATGCTTTTGTGCTTAACGGCCTTAAAAACCTTAACTGCTTGAACACCGCTAAATGCTGCTTGCAGCTTTAATTATTATTATTATTATTATTCCGCCCTAAAACGCATCGTGCAGACCAAACCGTAAGAGCTAGAGACTTGATATTTGGGATTAAGGTAGCACAGAAATCGAGGAGAGGTTATCAAAATATGAGCCCGATTGGCCCATAGGTGGCGCTATAGCGCAAAAAACAAAAAAATGGCACTATTTTCCTTAAATCTCAATAACCCTTTGTCCCAGCCTCAAGTGTCTTATATCATTGGAATCCTTGGCTCAATCCGAACAAAAAAGGCCTCAAGGATTTCATTTCCGGTATGCAAATTTTTTCGCTATTTCCGGTTTTGTCCAAAACCTACTTTTGCGAACTAGTCCTAGGTTTTTTGCCCGATCAGAACCAAACCAGTGCAGAAATGTTCTCTGGAGTCTGAATATCAATAATTATTGAAAAAAAGTTGAAATTTCGATTCACTGTCACTAAGGGGCGTCAAAACGTTCGCAGGAGGCGGAGCCTATTTTACTAAAATGGCTATAACTCGTGAACGAAATGAGATATTTTTACCAAACTCGGTACACATATGTAAGAGCTCAATTCGAGATCACAGTAAAAAAAACGCGACGATCGAACATTAGGTGGCGCTATAACATTAAAAAAACATAAAAGGGGGTGTGGCCACCTGACCGTTAGTCCGATTGACTCGAAATTTGGTATGCAGTGTCTTGGTCCAAGGTACCATGTATGTATAAAAGGATATTGGCGTATCTCAAAAAACATGGCCGCCATCGACCAATGAAATTTGAGCACCTATGAGACAAGGTTAACGAAGGCCAATCGGAACGAAACTCGATGGGCATGTTCGACTCATGGCCCAAGAGGTCTGTGAGAGTTTTGAAAGAAATCGGCCACTAGTTGGCGCTAACGAGTTTTACGGCTCTGTAATCACGTGGTGTTGCACATATCCCTACAAAATGCATATCATTTGATAGGTCTCCTAATGGTGAACAACTTTGCCTCTAGAACCATTGCTGTCAATCAAATCGTTCATTAAATATTCACAAATATGTTAAAAACCTACTTTTTCAAACTAGTCCCTGGTTTTTCGCCCGATTGGAACCAGACCAGTCTAGGACAATTCTCTGGACTCTCTAGATTAATAATTATTGAAAAAAAGTTGAACTTTGCCCTTTGGTTCGCTATAACAAGGTCATTTATAAAAGGGGCGTGACAAAATTCACCCAAAAGCCTATAAATCCTAAAGGAAAACTCTAAACTTGACAAAAATTGATGAGCATATGTGTCATAGCATGGAGAAGAAGCATGCACAGTTTCATGAAGATCGGACAATAGGTGGCGCTTTAACTGTTAAAAAGCTCTAAAACCATATATTTCCTATGGTAAATTGCCTGTTTTGGCTGTAAATGGTCTTTTCCATCTATGATCATATAATGTAAATGTCATAATGTTCAAAATCAGTGCATTACAATTTCTTTGGACTCTCTAGATCAATAATTATCAGAAAAGGTATAACTTCTTCATTTGGATGGCTATAATAGGGTCACTTCAATATGTAGCCTTGACCAAATTTCCCCAAAAGCCTAAATCTCTTCAATGAAAGCTCAGATCTTCTTAAAAAAAGGTCAGGACATATCACTCTAAACAAGCTTGAAAAATTTCAGACAGATTGGACAATATTTGCCTCTATATCAGTTAAAAAGGTGAAAATGATGCCATATTAAGCCAATAAGTGGTGTTTTACTGCCCCCTGTTGTTTAAAATAGTCATTTTGTCATGCTACTAACTACTAATATTCTATAATTCTTATTTAGAGTTTATAAAATCACTATTTTAACATTTACACTCACATTTTGTCAAAATTAATCTATTGAAGCATTGTGTCACAGACAAATGTTAATCCTGAATGAGACACAGTTCAGATCACTTTATCTACAACAGAATGTGTTTGTGTAGTCCCATGTTTCTGAATAAATCCTGAATAATCTGATTAATAGCTTGCAAAGACATATATTTTAATGGTCTATAAGCATTTCATATAATTTCATAATGACTTGTGTGTGTGTGTCTGGATATGAATGCAAAAAGACTTTAAATCATGGTAAATCACGATAGAAACATGGTAAATCACAGTAAATAATATTATTACATGGTGTATCATGGTAAATCATGCTAGCAATGTGATTAATCATGGTAAAGCATGTTACAATCCTGGTAAATCATCCTATAACATGGTAAATCAAGGTAAACTAAGACAAATCAAGGTAAACTATGATAAAGCATGCTAGAATCATATTACATCATAGGCTACTAGAATGTGTTCAATTGTGGTAAATCATGCAAGAACAGGGTAAACCATGGTGAATCATACTAGAACTCGGCATATCATAGTAAACTATGGTAAATCATACTGTAACATAGTAAATCATTAACAATCACACTGAAATGTTGTATATCATGGTAAATCATGCTAAAACATGGTCTATTCCATCTATGATGTCAGTGGTTAAATGCTTGCTACATAAACCTTAAGACAACGATACTAATGTTTAATGTCCGTAAAGCATTTTGATGCTTTTGAGCTTAACTGTCTTAACTGTCTTAAATGCTTGAACACCGCTAAATGCTGCTAGCAGCTTTAATTAGGTGTTCAAGCACGAAGTGCTGAAAACCTATTGTAATTGTAAGGATTTTTATTAGGTGTTCAAGCACGAAGTGCTGAAAACCTATTGTAATTGTGCTGATTTTTAGGTGTTCAAGCACGAAGTGCTGAAAACCTATTGTAATTGTAAGGATTTTTATTATTATTATTATTATTTTCCCCTAAAACGCATCGTGCAGCCCAAACCGTAAGTGCTGGAGCTCTGAAACTTTGCCAGAAGGTAGTACAAAAATCGAGGAGAGGTTATCAAATTATGAGCCCGATTGGCCCATAGGTGGCGCTATAGCGCAAAAAACAAAAAAATGGGACTATTTTCCTTAAATCTCAATAACCCTTTGTCCCAGCCTCAAGTGTCTTATATCATTGGAATCCTTGGCTCAAGCCGAACAAAGAAAGCCTCAAGGATTTCATTTCCGGTATGCAAATTTTTTCGCTATTTCCGGTTTTGTCCAAAACCTACTTTTGCAAACTAGTCCTAGGTTTTTTGCCCGATCAGAACCAAACCAGTGCAGAAATGTTCTCTGGAGTCTGAATATCAATAATTATTGAAAAAAAGTTGAAATTTCAATTCACTGTCACTAAGGGGCGTCAAAACGTTCGCAGGAGGCGGAGCTTATTTTACTAAAATGGCTATAACTCGTGACCGAAATGAGATATTTTTACCAAACTCGGTACACATATGTATGAGCTCAATTTGAGGTCACAGTAAAAAAATCGCGACGATCGAACACTAGGTGGCGCTATAACATTAAAAAAACACAAAAGGGGGTGTGGCCACCTGATCGTTAGTCCGATTGACTCGAAATTTGGTATGCAGTGTCTTGGTCCAAGGTACCATGTATGTATAAAAGGATATTGGCGTATCTCAAAAAACATGGCCGCCATCGACCAATGAAGTTTGAGCACCTATGAGACAAGGTTAACGAAGGCCAATCGGAACGAAACTCGATGGGCATGTTCGACTCATGGCCCAAGAGGTCTGTAAGAGATTTGAAAGAAATCGGCCACTAGTTGGCGCTAACGAGTTTTAAGGCTCTGTAATCACGTGGTGTTGCACGTATCCCCACAAAATGCATATCATTTGATAGATCTCCTCATGCTGAACAACTTTGCCTCTAGAACTATTGCTGTCAATCAAATCGTTCATTAAATATTCACGAATATGTTAAAAACCTACTTTTGCGAACTAGTCCCTGGTTTTTCGCCCGATCGGAACCAGACCAGTCTAGGACAATTCTCTGGACTCTCTAGATCAATAATTATTGAAAAAAAGATTAATTTTGCCCTTTTGTTTGCTATAACAGGATCATTTATAAAAAGGGGCGTGTAAAAACACACTCAAAAGCCTATAAATCATTTTAAAAAACTCAGAACTTCACAAAAATTGGTGAGCATATGTGACATAACATCATTAACAAGCATGCAAAGTTTTATGGAGATCGGACCATAGGTGGCGCTATAACTGTTAAAAAGCTTTAAAACTATATGTTTCCTATGGTAAATTGCCTGTATTGGCTGTAAATGGTGTTTTCCATCTATTATGTCAGTGTTTAAATGTATGCTAAATAAAACTTAATGTCTTTTGATGCTTTTGTGCTTAACGGCCTTAAAAACCTTAACTGCTTGAACACCGCTAAATGCTGCTTGCAGCTTTAATTATTATTATTATTATTATTCCGCCCTAAAACGCATCGTGCAGACCAAACCGTAAGAGCTAGAGACTTGATATTTGGGATTAAGGTAGCACAGAAATCGAGGAGAGGTTATCAAAATATGAGCCCGATTGGCCCATAGGTGGCGCTATAGCGCAAAAAACAAAAAAATGGCACTATTTTCCTTAAATCTCAATAACCCTGTGTCCCAACATCAAGTGTCTTATATCATTGGAATCCTTGGCTCAAGCAGAACAAAAATGGCCTCAAGGATTTCATTTCCGGTATGCAAATTTTTCCGCTATTTCCGGTTTTGTCTAAAACCTACTTTTGCGAACTAGTCCCTGGTTTTTTGCCCGATCGGAACCAAACCAGTGCAGAAAGATTCTCTGGACACTGACTATCAATAATTATCGAAAAAAAGTAGAAATTTCGATTCACGGTCGCTAGGGAGTGCCCAAACGTTCGAAGGAGGCGGAGCTAATTTTACTAAAATGGGTATAACTCGTGAACGAAATGAAATAACTTCACCAAACTTGGTACACATATTTATGAGTTCAATCTGAGGTCACAGTAAAAAAACCGCGTCGATCTAACACTAGGTGGCGCTATAACATTAAAAAAACATAAAAGGGGGTGTGGCCACCTGACCGTGAGTCCGATTGACTTGAAATTTGGTATGCAGTGTCTTGGACCTAGACCCCATGTATGTGTAAAAGGATACTGGCGTATCTCAAAAAACATGGCCGCCATTGGCCAATGAACTTTGAGCACCTATGAGACGAGGTTAACGGAGGCCGATCGGAACGAAACTCGATGGGCATGTTCATCTCATGGCCCAAGAGGTCTTTAAGAGTTTTGAAAGAAATCGGCCACTAGTTGGCGCTAACGAGTTTTACGGCTCTGTAATCACGTGGTGTTGCACACATTCCCCCAAAATGCATATCATTTGATAGATCTCCTCATGGTGAACAACTTTGCCTCTAGAACCATTGCTGTCAATCAAATCGTTCATTAAATATTCACGAATATGTTAAAAACCTACTTTTGCAAACTAGTCCCTGGTTTTTCACCCGATCGGAACCAGACCAGTCTAGGACAATTCTCTGGACTCTCTAGATCAATAATTATTGAAAAAAAGTCGAAATTTGCCATTTGGTTTATTATAACAGGATCATTTATAAAAAGGGGCGTGTCAAAACACACTCAAAAGCCTATAAATCATAAATAAAAACTCAGAACTTCACAAAAATTGGTGAGCATATGTGTCATACCATGGTGAAGAAGCATGCGAAGTTTCATGGAGATCGGACCATAGGTGGCGCTATAACTGTTAAAAAGCTTTAAAACCATACATTTCCTATGGTAAATTGCCTGTATTGGCTGTAAATGGTCTTTTCCATCTATGATCGTATAATTTTCATATCATAATGTTTAAAACCAGTGCAGTAAAATTCTGTGGACTCTCTAGATCAATTATTATCAGAAAAGGATGAACTTCTGCATTTTGATGGCTATAATAGGGTCACTTCAATGTGTAGCATTGCCCGAAAGCCTATATCTCTTCAATGAATGCTCAGATCTTGTTAAAAACAAGTCTGAACACGTGGGCCGTGACTCTAAATAATCATGAAAATTTTCGGACAGATTGGACAAAATATGCCTGTATAACAGTTAAAAAGGTGAAAATTATGTGCACATAATGGCCTATTAAGCCAGAAGTGGTATTTTACTGCTTCTTGCTGTTTAAAAAAAGTAATTTTGTCACACTACTCAACTATAATTAATATTTAGACTTTATAAATTCACTATTTTAACATTTACAAAAACATTTAGTCAACAATCATCTATTGAAGTGACAATTGAGTCACATTGCCTCCTGAGGTTCCAAATGTCTCTGTCTACAACAGAATGAGAGTGTGTAGATTAAATGATATGAAAAACTTGGCATATTGTATAAGTAGGCTGTAATAGCACTGTTGTCCACTACATGGAGCAGCAGCATTAGACATTTTAATTTTTTTTTTTAAAGCTTTCAGCATTGGCTAACAAACAAATGCTTAAAGCATTTTCTTTAACTACTTTTATATTATTACATTGCAAAGAAATATGTGAAATGCTCATATACCATTCAAACACATTTTCACAATAACATATCCCAAAAGTGTGTGTGTGTGTGTGTGTGTGTGTGTGTGTGTGTGTGTGTGTGTGTGTGTGTGTGTGTGCGCGCGTGCGTGCGTGTAAGCATGCATTATGGAGTTAACATGAAAAAAATGGTTTGCTTTAGCAGGTATAGCATTTTTGGTTTACAAAAACATTTTTTTATTTATGACATTTAAGAGTCATAAACGTGGCAATAAAGTTTTCTTAGTAATGTAAATCAAACCAGTAGATATCCTGTAGACACTTTTTTTGTAGATATAAATATAATAATTGATATAAATGATAGAGAGATGTAACCTTCCCCAGCCGGGTACTCTTGTATAATGCTGGTAAAAAGGAGACGTGATATTCCATAAGTAAAGGGTAATGTCTGTTCCTTCCCTTGAAGATGATAGTAACAAGAATATTTTGTTCTATAGCGAGGTGCCTCCAATTAATAACCATGTTTTAGAATACAAAAAAAAGGTGACCAAAAGAGGTTGTGATATACCCTGAGGTTTATTTAATAAATTAAAACTCACAATACAATATAATACAATATAGTGTGATAGTGCAAATAGTGCAACACTTTAAGTGACCCAAAACCTAAAAAAACAGTTATTAAAAATAGTCAGACCCAAAAGAGAATTTCAGTTACCTCAATTGCAAGTGAATTACTCATTAAAATCAATAAATACTTTTTTTTTAACATATGACTCCTTTGGATTCATTAATTCTAATGCTCTTCTCTTTTATTTGGTATCTATTTATAAAAAATATATACAATTGGTCCTATTGTTAGTTTAACTACTTCTATTGCTCTTTTAATTTGTAAGTCGTTTTGGATTAAAAAGTGTCTGCTAAATGATTAAATGTAAATGACTCTTAAATTGACTCGTAATCAGATGACTCTGAAATTCACTTGTTCGAAACAAAATAACCCTTAAACTGACTCATTTAAAACAAAATAACTTATACAAAGACTTGTTTGTAACCAAAAGACTGAAATATCCTTGTATGTAATCAAATGACTCTTAAATTGACTCGTTCGAAACAAAATAATTGTTAAAATGGCTCGAAAGTGACTCGTTGTATCCAAAAGACTTAAATGTTCTTGTATGGATTCAAATTACTCTTAAATTCAGTCGTTCGAGAAAAAAAAAGACTCTTAAATTGAGTCATTTGAAACTGATTCACTTGTAACTCCTTGTTTGGAATCAAATGACTGCGTGCTGTGTTGTCTTTCCGTTTTGACAGGAAGTGAAGCCATTTTGTCTACTTTCGGCAAAGGTAAGACATGCGGTAGTGATTCTCTTTGTGTAATCTTAATCATCTGTGTATTAATCTTTATCATCTTTACCATTTTTAGCCTTGTTTAAATTGGGTTTTATCTGTTTGAATGTTTTGTGGTTGTATTTTGTGAATAATTGTATGAAGACACCGTTTTGTTACAGTATTCAATTCATGTAATTCATCTGACCAGCGTTTCATTTAGAAGACCAAATAAGTTATTTAAAACATTTTTGATGTTATGATTGTTCTCATTAGCTTAATAGTAAATGCATACTATAGTATTGAATGGTTTATTGATACACATATTTTTCCTTAATTTGTAAATATCTTAACCTTTACATTTTAAACTACAGTTCACAAAACTATGCAGAATAACATTTCTGCCATTTATTTACTCTTTTTTTATTATGATAATGTAAATTCTATAGATTTCGAGGTTAATGTGTCTGTATAGCGCATGGCTGCTAACGTTTTTAATAGGAGTGATGAAAAATGCATTAATGATGCGGGATGTGCTTGGTGTTAAAGTGAGTTATTAACCTGTGGAAAAGAAGTCATATGTGCTCGTTATGATTATAATGTGGTTCTGATTCAGTTGTATTTTGCAACCTATCGAAGTTGAATCATTGTTGGTGACAAAAATGTGTTGCTAGTATTCTTTTAAATGCGGTCGCTCATGTTTGTGAAGTGAACACGTGCATCATTAAATCCGTGCACGAGGTCTTAAGTGACGTTAATTAAAAGAGTGAAACAAAGTTGAAATAAAAAACGTGTTTAAATCATATTTCCAGTTTTATTGTTATTATTATTGCTTTGTTAAATTAACTTAAACTGAAAGTAGGGTATTTTTTGTTGTATAAAATTGACTTTAGTGTGTGTGTGTGTGTGTGTATATATATATATATATATATATATATATATATATATACATACATACACAAATAAAATATATATTTATATTATTAGTGTAAAATAAAATCTCTCGTATTGTGAAAGATTTATTTTGGCCATATTGACCAGTGTTATTCAGGATACAAATGAATATATATATATATATATATATATATATATATATATATATATATATATATATATATAATGTAATAGTACACTGTGCGTTTTGTTTGGGTGTGCACTGAATGAAGATGCACATTTATAGTTTAAAATCGAGGAATTTATTATTTTGCATGAAATAAAACGATGTGCACTAAGTTTATTTTTTTTTTACACGCTGCCTGCATGAGTGTGAAATCTACATATTTACTAAATGTAATTGCTTTTGTTTTATAAACACGTTTTTTTACTCTTATGTTGTAGAAGACGGTGTAACCTGATTTGAGGTAAGATGTTACTTTTTTCTTAATATATAGTGATAATATAGGCAATAGTGTACAGCAGGGATATGCAACTTTGGTCCTGGAGGGCCACTGTCCTGCAGTAGAGATGGGATTTATGGCTCTTTGAGGAGATCCGGATCTTTGCGATCCGTTCCTTTCAAAGAGCCGTTCAAAAGAACGGCTCTTTTGGCTCTTTTTAAATATTTAGTCAGTTTTAAGAAGCCAGCTTGGGGGCATCTCAGTTTATCCTGGAAACAATCACTGGGAGGAATGATGAGGTGAGATTTGTAGTCAATTAATTAAAACTCAGATATCACACACCAATATCTGAGTTTGAATTATTCTGAAATATTGATTATTACCTCATTTGTCATGTGTGGACTATATTCCATAGGGTTGCACAACATCCCTCTGCTTAGAAAGTGATATCACTATTTTGGATTTACCTTTAGTACAAAGTATGTGTATGTGTAAAGCTATGTTGACTTATGTTATTCATACAATACCACAAGAACATTTTGATAAAAAACAAAAACTATTTAAAGTTGTAAATATATACTGTAGATACAATAACATGAACACAAAATGCAATGTAAATAAATACAAAGCAGTTCCTTTGTATTTATTTACAAAGGAACTTAGTGTTACTTTAGTGTTTTTTTGTTTGTTTGTTTTTTAACTGGAGTAACCATGTGACGGCATAAGTCATTGGCTCTGCTCCTACCCAATGACAGCACGTAGGGTTTTTTTTATCCCACTGGAGTACTCACGTAAAGGATGCGCGCGCGTGCACAACTATCATCATGCTGTTAGGCAGTAGCACCCCTGCGCTGGGTGCGCCCCTTCCCCTATAACTGAGGAGCTAATTTGTGTGCATCTGTGTGAAACACGCATGAAAAAAGAACGACAGAAAGAACGGCTCCCCTCCAGCCGCGACTCGGCTCCCATCGTTCATGTTTATGAGCCGTTCAAAAGAATCGGTTCGTTTGCGAACGTCACAACTCTATCCTGCAGAGTTTAACTTCAGCCCTGATAAAAACACATCTGCCTGTGTCTATCTAGTAATCCTGAAAACAGTGATTTCCTTGTTCAGGTGTGTTTAATTAGGCTTGTAGCTAAACTGTGCAGGACAGTTGCCCTCCAGGACCAAAGTTGCATATCCTTGGTGTACAGTATGAGAAAACATTTGGCAAAGTGTGAGAGGGGGTATTAACATTAAGTGGCATGGCATCTGATGCACAGAGGCCAATGTCATGGCACTATGCTTATTGGCACATCCAGTCTTCATTGGCATGTGCCAGTGGATAGTACTAGGTCACTGACATTATCGCTAAACATGTATACCTCCAGTAGTGATTGACATATTAACTGAACAGCTATACTGACATAATTGTCATAATCCTAAATAGTCCAATTTTGTGATATTTTAAATATCAATTAAACGCATTAATGTCAGTAATATTTTTTCCAAACATGTTACTTGTCACGTCTGTATTTGATTGGCATGCCACTGCATGTTTAATAATACTAGTGTTTCTTTATATTGTTTATCTCAAGTCATACATTGCCCATTCTAAGAAAATATATCATGGGTCTATTAATAATGAATTAACAGTCACGTTTGTTTACTGTAAACTGTAAGCCTATTTTTGCATGATGCTGCACAGACACACACCAGTAGGTGTCAGTATAAGTGATTGTAACACTGGATAGCGCAAGATTTTTGTTTGTGGCTTTAATATATCAAGTCCTTTCAAAAAGTGTAAAAAAAATAATTTGTTAGGCCATGTATCTGAAAAGGATTACATACGGAGCTAGCAGTCTTTATTTATACAAGTGCAAAAAAGTGATGAGTGCATTTAAAAAAATTAGCTTTAGTAGCTTTAATGTTTTAAATTATTTATTCAATTATTTCAATAAATAAAATAATTTTGTTGTACAAATTAATTATGTGCATATGTTACATAATCTATGTTATACTCAGGCAAACTGCTGCAAGTGTCACTACTGGAGATGCCACAACATAAAGACTAGGCCTGTTGTAACGAATTCCGATATTTGAATATTTAAAAAAATCAATACTATTCGAATGCTGAAATTACACTAACGGCCTGATCCCCTCCCCTGTATACCGGCACCTGTTCAGTGGTATGAAAGCTGTAACGAGTGGAAATAAGTTGTGGTCCCTTTAAGAGCTGCGCGCACCCTGTTGAACTGCCGGCAGTCTGTATTGTATGTGCGCCTCGAACACCACATGTATACGGCGCCGGGTTATTTCTGTTTGATGCTCATTTTAGCAGATATTTTCTGCTGTAAAGCAATTTTTTACATTGCGAGACTTGATATCACGTGACACTTCCTGATGCTGCGGCCCGCCAACTCAAATTTGCAAGTGTGTTTTTTTCTGGTCATATGTGATGAGGGGTGTGAAACGACCACCATTCAACCCAAAAAAGGTAATATAACCATTCTAATGACTCCGAAGCTGTTTGGTTAAGGTAAAAATCCTGCATAGGTCACCTTTAATGTGTTATTCGTAGTGACCCATCATCGATTTATTTTGTGTCTTTCCTAGAGAATAGGCAGTTTGTAACTTTGTGAGATAAATAACAGAGTAGCACTGGTATTACAAAACATTCAGTGCCAATCAAATACGTGACAAGTAACTTGCTTGGACTTTAATGCGTTTAATTGATACTTAAAATATCACAAAATTAGGCTATTTATTTAGGATTTTGTCACAATTATCAATCGAATCATTTGTCAATCACTACTGGAGTCACAACAAACGGTGACATGTTCTGCATTAATGTCAGTGACACATGTCACTATCCACATGGCACAACCTGTGGTTTTAGATGGCTTGCTCTGTTAGATATTTCGCATGTGGTGTTTAATGTGTGAAATGGGTTTCCTCAGCGCTAAATTTTCATTTTATAGTTAGATCCTTGATGTAAATGTTACAAATTTCACAAAGTTTTCCCATTTTGTATTAATGTGTGTCTGCCAGAGTTTCCGCTAGAAAAAAATGGTGCCGGTCAAAGTGACCGGCAGAGGTTTCGTTAAACGGACATTTTGATGATATGCCGGTCAAATATCGCCTCTTAATTAGTCAAGTTGAGGAAAACTGGAGGCAGGCTATATAACTTAAAAAATGACATAATCAGGCCTTATAGAATGCTAGCTACATGTTATTATATTAGCCTAACTTTCAAATAGACGGAAAAAACCATGAACGTCCGATTGGCGTCAATCAACACCAATTGTTTTTTACTATGGTTTCACACACATTCACTCTTTGAAACATTGAGGCACGGATGTACCTAACACAAATAAATAAAAAATATCCAGTTAACTAGTAGATCATTCATTTAGTTCGCTATTAAATAAGAGATCTAGCGCTAAAATCAGTTGTTTTTTAAATCAAGCTGAGCGCTCGTGTCCGCTGCTATCAGTTGCATGGACGACGCGCTGCGCGAATTGCGCAATCTTCACTCGGACGCGCGTTTCAATCTATCGCCGTTGCGGAGACTCTACACAGGCGAAGCACTGCTACTTGGGCGCAGAGATATCACGCAACACCTGAAATAAAGCTTGCCACAAAGAACCGGCGAAAGTAATGATTATGCATGAAACATTTAAATTGCTGATAAATTGATAAAGTTGACGATGCAGACTCGCCATCTTCGCAGTAGTGAACGCGCCTAGAGAGAGAAATGCACACTTCATATGAATAAATTCTTATTTATTAATCCAGGCAAATTTGTTGATGAAACATTGATTAAAATGAAGACACAATTTATACAAAACAAAATAAACTTTAAAGAAAGGCTTTCTACAAAACGAAACTAAATAACTGGTCAAAATCATGTCTGACCAATTCCAAATGTTTTCCGATAGGCCTATTGGTCATCGTATGATCCTTACTCATCTCATGCGGTTCCCTTTTCATATAGCCTAATCAACATAGATGAAATACAAAAAATAATATTATATTTTTTATAAATATGAAACTTATATTTAATTTTGTTTACTTATAATAAGCGTCACACCGCTCTGCTTTGCTCACATGCTCTGGTGTGTAGTCTAATGCATGTGTGTGTGCATGTGGTGGAGGGATGCGATTTTCGAATAATAATCAACCCAGCGATCTTCGAATATTATTTTTGCTTGAAAATTTCGTTTTGTATAAATTGTATATTAATTTTAATAATTAGGTGTTCAAGCACGAAGTGCTGAAAACCTATTGTAATTGTAAGGATTTTTATTATTATTATTATTATTTTCCCCTAAAACGCATCGTGCAGCCCAAACCGTAAGTGCTGGAGCTCTGAAACTTTGCCAGTAGGTAGTACAAAAATCGAGGAGAGGTTATCAAATTATGAGCCCGATTGGCCCATAGGTGGCGCTATAGCGCAAAAAACAAAAAAATGGCACTATTTTCCTTAAATCTCAATAACCCTTTGTCCCAGCCTCAAGTGTCTTATATCATTGGAATCCTTGGCTCAATCCGAACAAAAAAGGCCTCAAGGATTTCATTTCCGGTATGCAAATTTTTTCGCTATTTCCGGTTTTGTCCAAAACCTACTTTTGCGAACTAGTCCTAGGTTTTTTGCCCGATCAGAACCAAACCAGTGCAGAAATGTTCTCTGGAGTCTGAATATCAATAATTATTGAAAAAAAGTTGAAATTTCGATTCACTGTCACTAAGGGGCGTCAAAACGTTCGCAGGAGGCGGAGCCTATTTTACTAAAATGGCTATAACTCGTGAACGAAATGAGATATTTTTACCAAACTCGGTACACATATGTATGAGCTCAATTCGAGATCACAGTAAAAAAAACGCGACGATCGAACATTAGGTGGCGCTATAACATTAAAAAAACATAAAAGGGGGTGTGGCCACCTGACCGTTAGTCCGATTGACTCGAAATTTGGTATGCAGTGTCTTGGTCCAAGGTACCATGTATGTATAAAAGGATATTGGCGTATCTCAAAAAACATGGCCGCCATCGACCAATGAAGTTTGAGCACCTATGAGACAAGGTTAACGAAGGCCAATCGGAACGAAACTCGATGGGCATGTTCGACTCATGGCCCAAGAGGTCTGTGAGAGTTTTGAAAGAAATCGGCCACTAGTTGGCGCTAACGAGTTTTACGGCTCTGTAATCACGTGGTGTTGCACATATCCCCACAAAATGCATATCATTTGATAGGTCTCCTAATGGTGAACAACTTTGCCTCTAGAACCATTGCTGTCAATCAAATCATTCATTATATATTCACGAATATGTTAAAAACCTACTTTTGCAAACTAGTCCCTGGTTTTTCGCCCGATTGGAACCAGACCAGTCTAGGACAATTCTCTGGACTCTCTAGATTAATAATTATTGAAAAAAAGTTGAACTTTGCCCTTTGTTTCGCTATAACAAGGTCATTTAGAAAAGGGGCGTGACAAAATTCACCCAAAAGCCTATAAATCCTAAAGGAAAACTCTAAACTTGACAAAAATTGATGAGCATATGTGTCATAGCATGGAGAAGAAGCATGCACAGTTTCATGAAGATCGGACAATAGGTGGCGCTTTAACTGTTAAAAAGCTCTAAAACCATATATTTCCTATGGTAAATTGCCTGTTTTGGCTGTAAATGGTCTTTTCCATCTATGATCATATAATGTAAATGTCATAATGTTCAAAATCAGTGCATTACAATTTCTTTGGACTCTCTAGATCAATAATTATCAGAAAAGGTATAACTTCTTCATTTGGATGGCTATAATAGGGTCACTTCAATATGTAGCCTTGACCAAATTTCCCCAAAAGCCTAAATCTCTTCAATGAAAGCTCAGATCTTCTTAAAAAAAGGTCAGGACATATCACTCTAAACAAGCTTGAAAAATTTCAGACAGATTGGACAATATTTGCCTCTATATCAGTTAAAAAGGTGAAAATGATGCCATATTAAGCCAATAAGTGTTGTTTTACTGCCCCCTGTTGTTTAAAATAGTCATTTTGTCATGCTACTAACTACTAATATTCTATAATTCTTATTTAGAGTTTATAAAATCACTATTTTAACATTTACACTCACATTTTGTCAAAATTAATCTATTGAAGCATTGTGTCACAGACAAATGTTAATCCTGAATGAGACACAGTTCAGATCACTTTATCTACAACAGAATGTGTTTGTGTAGTCCCATGTTTCTGAATAAATCCTGAATAATCTGATTAATAGCTTGCAAAGACATATATTTTAATGGTCTATAAGCATTTCATATAATTTCATAATGACTTGTGTGTGTGTGTCTGGATATGAATGCAAAAAGACTTTATTAATAAGTAGAGTGGCCAGCAGAGGGCAGTAGAAGACCACTTATTGGCTCACTTTCATTTTAACAGCCTTGAGTTTCAACAAAATTCTGAACTAAAGCAAACCAGTTTTTCCATGTTAACTGCATTATCCATGCTTACTATAAAATCCATTATATAACAATTACTATTATAACACAATCATATTTTGTCAGAGTGTAACACTTTATTTGTACTGACACATGCTAGATGCATGGTAAATCATACTAGAACAGGGTAAATCATGTAAAGCATACTACAACATGGAATATCATGGTAAAACTGTGGTAAATCATGCTAGATTCATGGTAAATCATACCAGAGCGTGGTAAATCATGGTAAACGATGGTAAATTATGCTACAACAGGGTAAATCATTGTGAATCATGCTAGATTCATGGTAAAACATACTAGAACATGGTAAATCCTGGTAAAACTATGGTGAATCATGCTAGATTCATGGTAAATCATACTAGAACATGGTAAATCATGGTAGATTCATGGTAAATCATACCAGAGCGTGGTAAATCATGGTAAAACTATGGTAAATTATGCTAGATTCATGGTAAATCATACTAGAACATGGTAAATCATGGTAAAACTATGGTGAATCATGCTAGATTCATGGTAAATCATACTAGAACATGGTAAATCATGGTAAAACTATGGTGAATCATGCTAGATTCATGGTAAATCTTACTAGAACATGGTAAATCATGGTAAAACTATGGTGAATCATGCTAGATTCATGGTAAATCATACTAGAACATGGTAAATCATGGTAAAACTATGGTAAATCATGCTAGATTCATGGTAAATCATACTAGAACATGGTAAATCATGGTAAAACTATGGTGAATCATGCTAGATTCATGGTAAATCATACTAGAACATGGTAAATCATGGTAAAACTATGGTGAATTATGCTAGATTCATGGTAAATCATACTAGAACATGGTGAATCATGGTAAAACTATGGTGAATCATGCTAGATTCATGGTAAATCATACTAGTACATGGTAAATCATGGTAAAACTATGGTGAATCATGCTAGATTCATGGTAAATCATACTAGAACATGGTAAATCATGGTAAAACTATGGTGAATCATGCTAGATTCATGGTAAATCATACTAGAACATGGAATATCATGGTAAAACTATGGTAAATCATGCTAGATTCATGGTAAATCATACCAGAGCGTGGTAAATCATGGTAAACGATGGTAAATTATGCTACAACAGGGTAAATCATGTAAAGCATACTAGAAAATTGTGAATCATGCTAGATTCATGGTAAATCATACTAGAACATGGTAAATCATGGTAAAACTATGGTGAATCATGCTAGATTCATGGTAAATCATACTAGAACATGGTAAATCATGGTAAAACTATGGTAAATTATGCTAGATTCATGGTTAAATCAAACTGAAATGTAGTATATCATGGTAAATCATGCTTGCTACATAAAACTTAATGTATTTTGATGCTTTTGTGCTTAACGGCCTTAAAGGCCTTAACTGCTTGAACACCGCTAAATGCTGCTTGCAGCTTTAATTATTATTATTATTATTCCGCCCTAAAACGCATCGTGCAGACCAAACCGTAAGAGCTAGAGACTTGATATTTGGGATTAAGGTAGCACAGAAATCGAGGAGAGGTTATCAAAATATGAGCCCGTTTGGCCCATAGGTGGCGCTATAGCGCAAAAAAAACAAAGAAATGGCACTATTTTCCTTAAATCTCAATAACCCTGTGTCCCAGCATCAAGTGTCTTATATCATTGGAATCCTTGGCTCAAGCAGAACAAAAAAGGCCTCAAGGATTTCATTTCCGGTATGCAAATTTTTCCGCTATTTCCGGTTTTGTCTAAAACCTACTTTTGCGAACTAGTCCCTGGTTTTTTGCCCGATTGGAACCAAACCAGTGCAGAAAGATTCTCTGGACACTGAGTATCAATAATTATCGAAAAAAAGTTGAAATTTCGATTCACGGTCGCTAGGGAGTGCCCAAACGTTCGAAGGAGGTGGAGCTAATTTTACTAAAATGGGTATAACTCGTGAACGAAATGAAATATTTTCACCAAACTTGGTACACATGTGTATGAGCTCAATTCGAGGTCACAGTAAAAAAACCGCGGTGATTGGCCTCATGGTGGCGCTATAGCATTAAAAAAACATAAAAGGGGGTGTGGCCACCTGACCGTTAGTCCGATTGACTTGAAAATTGGTATGCAGTGTCTTGGTCCAAGGTACCATGTATGTGTAAAAGGATATTGGCGTATCTCAAAAAACATGGCCGCCATCGGCCAATGAAGTTTGAGCACCTGTGAGACGAGGTTAACGGAGGCCGATCGGAACGAAACTCTATGGGCATGTTCGACTCATGGCCCAAGAGGTCTGTAAGAGTTTTGAAAGAAATCGTCCACTAGTTGGCGCTAACGAGTTTTACGGATTTGTAATCACGTGGTGTTGCACACATCCCCACAATATGCATATCATTTGATAGATCTCCTCATGTTGAGCAACTTTGCCTCTAGAACCATTGCTGTCAATCAAACCGTTCATTAAATATTCACGAATATGTTAAAAACCTACTTTTGCAAACTAGTCCCTGGTTTTTCGCCCGATCGGAACCAGACCAGTCTAGGACAATTCTATGGACCCTCTAGATCAATAATTATCGAAAAAAAGTTGAACTTTGCCCTTTGCTTCGCTATAACAGGGTCATTTATAAAAGGGGTGTGTCAAAACACACTCAAAAGCCTATAAATCATAAATAAAAACTCAGAACTTCACAAAAGTTGATGAGCATATGTGCCATACCATGGTGAAGAAGCATGCGAAGTTTCATGGAGATCGGACAATAGGTGGCGCTATAACTGTTGAAAAGCTTTAAAACCATACATTTCCTATGGTAAATTGCCTGTATTGGCTGTAAATGGTCTTTTCCATCTATGATCGTATAATTTTCAAATCTTAATGTTTAAAACCAGTGCAGTACAATTATCTGGACTCTCTAGATCAATAATTATCAGAAAAGGTGTAATTACTTAATTTGGATGGCTATAATAGAGTGTAAATTGGATGCCTATAACAGCTATAACAGCTTGGATGGCTATAACAGCCAATAAGTGGTATTTTACTGCCCCCTGCTGTCATTTCATCATACTACTCTCTAATATTTTTATATATAATTGATATTTAGACTTTATTAAATCATTATTTTAACATTTACAATCACATTTTGTCAAAATTCATCTATTGCTCTGTACTCTCTAGAACAATAATTATAGGAAAATGTATAACTTCTTCATTTGGATGACTATAATAGGATCACTTCAATATGTAGCCTTGACCGAAAGCCAATATCTTTTCAATAAATGCTCATAGCTTCTTAAAAAAAGGTCAAGAACAGCTATAACAGCTTGAAAAAGGCTAATAGCCAATAAGTGGTATTTTACTGCCCCCTGCTGTTTTAAAAAAGTCATTTTGTCACACTACTCTACTATAATTAATATTTAGACTTTATAAATTCACTATTTTAACATTTACAATAACATTTAGTCAAAAATCGTCTATTGAAGTGACAATTGAGTCACATTGGCTCCTGAAGTTTCAAATGTCTCTATCTACAACAGAATGAGCGTGTGTAGATTAAATGAAATGAAAAACATGGCCTATTGTATAAGTAGGCTGTAATAGCACTGTTGTCCACTAGATGGAGCAGCAGCATTAGACATTTTTAATCTTTTTTTGCTATCAACGTGGTAAATCATGGTAAATAACGCCAGAAACATGGTAAATCATAGTAAAAAAGGTAAATCATGCTAGAATCCTGGTAAATTATTCTAGAATGTGCTATATCATGGTAAATCATCAATCATATAACATGGTATATCAAGGTAAACTATGGAAAATCATGTTACATTCATGGTAAATCATACTGGAACATGGTAAATCATGAAAAATCACACTGAAATGTAGTATATCATGGTAAATCATGATTGCTACATAAAACAATGTCTTTTCATGCTTTTGTGCCTAACGGCCTGAAAGGCCTTAACTGCTTGAACACCGCTAAAATGCTGCTTGCAGCTTTAATTAGGGGTTCAAGCACGAAGT
>JARWKJ010000214.1:0-29722 GCA_029959095.1 Rhinichthys osculus | reverse complement strand
AGCGCTGTCGTCATCGTGTAAAGCCCGCCCCAACGTTTCTGATTGGTGCCGCGATTTCGACGGATTGGAAATGAGCTTGAATGAGCTCTTTGCCAGACTAACTTTCAGAGCAAATCTAAATTTGCCGAAAGTTGTCTGGGTTTTCCCAGGCTAGAAACACATTGGGTCTCATTCATGAAACACTAGCAGAACGAATTTTTGTGTAAATCGTGTGTAAAGTGGTTCTGGCGTAAATTTTCGGATTCATTAAAATGTTCGTATTTTCCAAATGTTAGTTGGTACACAAGAAATCTACACCTGCTCCCAGCCACGCGTAAATAGTGCGCTTAACACCCGAACGTTTTGCTCATTAATAAGGCTGCATTTTAATTCACCATAATCGGGTACATATTTGCACAACATTTTGAAAAAATATTATATATAGTAATTACATACAGTTTTTCTTATTATGAGAGCCAGTAATAGCATCTGCGATGGTGGTCCTTCTCCAGTTTGAATACTATTTTTCCGAAGTGGAAAATTATTTTTAATTCGTTTTTTGCTCTCAAGCTTAATGTCGAACCATTTTCTTCTCACTTCTGGGAATGTTCGATTAACAGATGAAACTCCATTAACTGCATCTGTAATATGCTGCCAAGCTTCCCTTTTTTTAGGACCCGATACGCCACTATGTACGCTTGAAAATAAAATGTGGTGTTTTGAATGAACTTCTGATAATAAAACTTCAATTTCTGCATCTGAGAATTATTTTTTTCATTCGCACTCATGTCATAATATGATGCCCATATATAGTTGTCAGTCGGATTTAATGGGCGGGATTTATGGTAATTGAGAATGAACGTGCACGCACATACCATTTACGACTGATTGGAATTCATTAACACACACACACACACACACACATTTCACTATCACATCTGACGTTTACGAAGTATTTGTGAATCAGGAGAAGAGTTTTCGGGAAGGTCTCTACGCGCAAATCACTCGCATATTTACTCGTATATTTACGAATGTTTCATGAATGAGACCGATTGTTTTCATTTCCCAAATTCCCACGCATCTCCTAGCTATAAGGCACATGTTTCTACATGAGTTTGGATCTACTTGAAAGCCTTCTAGTGTGTAATTCTCATTTGTTTAGTGTATGTATGATGCCCAGTTTTTCTTCTGTAAACATTTAAAGTCGGCCAAATCGTTTCATGCCAAGTGTTTTAAAATCTATTCAGATTTTAAAAGTTGCGTAGTGTATTCTAGCCTCATTAAAGAAATAGTTCATCCAAAAATGTAAATTCTGTCATCTACTCACCCTGAAGTTGTTCCAAACCTGATGAATTTCTTTCTTCTGCTGAACACAAAGACGATATTTTGAAGAATGTCTATAACAAAACCAATTGATATGCCCAATTGACTTATAATATAATATGGAAATCAATGGAAATATAATATGGAAATCAATGGGGTAACTTACATCAATTGTTTGGTTACTGACACTCTATAAAATATAATTTTTCAGCAGAAGAAAAAAATTCATACAGGTTTGGAACAACTTCAGGGCGAGTAGATAACAGAATTATCATTTTTGGGTGAACTATCCCTTTATTGCCATTCTGAACAATTGTGAAATATGCAGAATTTATGGAATTCGACATATTAATATATTGTTATCTGTAGTGGGAAACAAAATGAGAATGTATTAAATATATAGCATGTATAAATTACATAACTTTGCCTTTTAAATAAATATTTTTTCCAACTCTTATGGTATAGCTATATATTTATGTTGACACTTACACCAGCGGTCCCGTGTCGCCCTTCAGCTGTGTGTAGTCATATGTGCCGTTAATAACGCCCTCCACCTCATCCATGTACGCCTTCCAGTCAATCTCTGTATCTACACACACAACATTTACATCATTAGACAGAGGAATCAGGATAGCACTTGTCTTTAAAGCGGCATTACTTTGCTGTGTTCAGTCATTTTGGCTTTATGGTGCGCGTGACTCGAGCTCTCTCGTCACTTCACGTGCTCCCTTCCGAAATAAACAACACTAATTTAATACATTTTATAGTGGAAGTTTGGAACGTAAATGTAACTGTTCAGAAATAAACTAATAAACAATTGCATTAACAGCATGCACTAGTACAGTATCCTATTTGAATACAAAGAGATTATGCAGAATAGAATGATGCTCTGTTTCTTTAGTCTGCAGTTCCTTCAATGAATTGTTGACTATTATAATTATTCAAAGATCATGTCAGTGATTGATTTTTAATGCACTTACATGCAACTCTTTGGATCACCCATATGTTAATCACAATTTCCAGGAGCCAAAGTACGGCCGTGATCAAGAACGTGTACTCTGCTTTGAACAACACCATGTGTTTGTCCTGCCATATGGAGAAAAGTGTTTTTTGAAATCTTGATGGAAGAGTAACGTTAGATGATTTTTTCTTTCCTGCTGCCATGTTGGCCGCCTTGGTGAAGTCAGCGATTTCAACAAACGCGTGTCGAAATCGGAAATACTGATTTGCACATTAAAAGTCACTAAAGCAAAAAAAAAAAAAAAAAAAATGCCATTAAAAAAAAGCTATATATGTTGTTTTTATTTATTTATTTATTTATGTATGGTCAATATATGTATTTATATGTATACAAATATATTTATTTAAACTTATTTTTTAATTATGTTCGTTTAAAATATTTTAACGACATTCCAATGCAATTTCTATTAAAGGAAAGCTGCAGAGGACAAACCAATAAACAACAAACTTATAATTATAACATCAAGTATATGTTCAAATGTGTTTGGCTGCGTAAAGTTGTGTCACCAGATTCAGTCAGGCAAATTTCACAGCTACCCACGTTGACGTACCACGTGATCCAAACAACATCGTTTCCGGTAATGACTTCAGGAGGATCGTGTGAGTGATAAAGGTGATGTTCTGCTCCTTATTCACGCGATGTTCATTTCTGTTGTTTCAGATAGAACTTTAATATTTGTTTATGAGCATGTACATATGTAATAGTGGTCAAAGCATTGGATTAAAATCTTTAAAGGTCATTTATGGGTCACACATTTCATTTTGACAGCCGACAAATGATTCACCATGTTTGGAGAACTGTTGTTATTGTTATGTTAATATTATTGTGGAGGTGTGGAAGTGTTTTTATGTCGGTTTAAAAAAAAAAAAAAAACACCCCAAATTCCCATGGACTTACATTGTTGGAATGTTTAACAGGCGCAACTGTCAATTCTAATGTAAACATAGACATACAAGTCTCTCTCTCTCTCTCTCTCTCTCTCTCTCTCTCTCTCTCTCTCTCTTACTCTTATTATTCCTTTTTTTATATCCATCCATCAATGACAGCCAGAACACCCTGTCAATGCCTAACAACCACCACAAAATGAATCCATAATCAAATCAGCATTAATATTTTTATTCATCTTGATGCTTACATCTGTTCACTATTATTTGACTGTGTGTTCAGTAGTCTAGAGAAGAGGAAGAGGGCGAGGTGGAAGATGGAGGATTTCCCCATCCGGACACTGGAGATTGTGTGTTTGGGTTCAAGTGTCGCTCTCTCTGGTCTGTTTTATTACATCTACAGGAAGAAAAGCAAAACTGTGGGCAAGCTTAACGTGAGTACTGAGTAGCAATGCAATAATGATAATTGAGACAGCTTTGTAACTCAAATAACAGATAGATAGATAGATAGATAGATAGATAGATAGATAGATAGATAGATAGATAGATAGGATCACAATACTGTTAATGAAGCTTAATTTTGTATTGAAGCCAGACAGATAGTATATGTAATTAGTGATTTGGATTAAAAGTGTGCTACAGGAAGTGAAAGAGTATGAGAAATAGAAATATAGTTCCTAAAAAAAGAAACTCATTTGTTTTTTAATGTTAGGAAGCTCCAGTTCTGCCGCTGGATGAGAAGTTAACAGATCTTTTAAATGCCTCACCGGGGAAATGTCTGCAGTATGTGGTCATCGAGGGTAACCTATATTTTTCACCATGAGTCTCAGCTGATGTGAAGAAGATAACTTTGTTTCTCTTTCAATTCCACTGATTTGCTTTCTGTCTTTCTTTCTCTGTAGGTACAGTTCAGCCTGTAGGGGAACCATTAAGGAGTCAGTTTCAAGAAGGCAGTGTTGGTGTCATCCAGAAACTGCTCCTCCGAGAACACAAGCTTGTGTGGAACAGTTTAGCACGCACCTGGTAAAACCTGGTCTCTTGCTGTTATAAATATACATCACCGATCAAAGGTTTGGGGTCAGCTAGGTTTTAGATGTATCTTTTATAAAAACAAATTAATCCTTTT
Organism: Rhinichthys osculus; assembly: GCA_029959095.1. Lineage (NCBI taxonomy): Eukaryota > Metazoa > Chordata > Actinopteri > Cypriniformes > Leuciscidae > Rhinichthys > Rhinichthys osculus. The sequence goes on along the minus strand of JARWKJ010000214.1, from coordinate 25,389 downwards.
ATTCAGCAAGGATGCATCAAAAGTACAGTAAAGGCATTTATAATGTTAACAAATTATTTAAAGATCATAGAATCCTGAAAAAAGTCCAGTTTTTCACAAAAAATTAAGCATCATAACTGTTTTCAATATTTATAATAAAAATAAATGTTTTTTTAGCACTGAATCAGCATATTAGAATGATTTCTGAAGGATCATGTGACACTGAAGACTGGAGTAATGATGCTGAAAATTCTACTTTGCATCACAGGAATAAATTACATTTTATTACATATTAAAATAGAAAACAGTTATTTTAAATTCTAATAATATTTCACAATATTACAGTCTCACTGTATTTTGTGATCAAATAAATACAGCCTTGGTGAGCATAAGAGACTTCTTTCAAAAACATTTTAAAAATCGTACCGACCCCAAACTTATGAACGAGTGTTATATACGTCAGTCTAACATGGCAATTCTCAAACACAAATCTCATCCTTCAGGACAGACAGCGAGCGTTTGATTCACCAGCGCGTGAATGCTGTGCCTTTTAACCTGCTGGGTGTGAACAAGGCGTTTGTGCGGGTGCTCTGCCCCCTGGAGGCCACAGGTCCCAACATGGAAATCACCCACGAGAAGTTCCACCAGGCCAGTTATGGCTTCACGGACCTGATAGGTCAGTACCTGAGCGGAGAGAAGCCCAAAGGTCAACTTGAAACAGAGGAGATGCTGAAGGTGGGCGCATCCTTAACCGCAGTGGGCGAGCTCATCCTGGACACGGACCGCCTCCCTAAACTGCGCCCACCCACCGACGGCTCCGAGTACTTCCTGTGCACTTCGGACTTTGAGACTCTGCTGCGGGAGCAGGAAGGGCAGGCGGAGGTGTGGAGGGTGCTGGCGTGTATTTGCGCATTGGCGGGTGTAGCCGTGCTGATGTGGGCGGGACGCAGGTACTACCAGCAACTGAAGCTGCGCTGGGAGCAAGAGAACATGAGGAGGGACTTTGAACTGATGGGAGAAAGAGGGGAGGAGGAGAACGGCATGGATATTCCGGAGAATGCGTGTGTGATATGCCTGAGTAATCCACGAAGCTGCGTGCTGCTGGACTGCGGTCACGTGTGCTGCTGTTTCCGCTGCTATCAGGCCTTGCCACAACCCAACTGTCCCATCTGCAGACAGAACATCCAACGAGTCGTGCCTTTATACCAGGCCTGAGAGACTGATCTAGAACTATCTAATGCATTGAGCAAATTTCAAACAACTAAACATGGTTTAATGTTATACTGTAAATGGACGGTTGTGCTGGATTTACATGTTGAAACAGCCTTAAACTTAAATAAAGTGTTATACTGTGAACAGGACACCTGCGATGGAAGCAGCCGCACAGATTCCTAATACGCACTTTAGTTTCACCGTTTTAGTGATGGTAATGTATGTCAAGATTCTCAGAGCACTAAGTTGTCATCGTTACACAGTTGGAGATAAAATAGCATAATATCAGAGCAAATATGCGTTGTTATTTTACTGAATATCCTGAAAAGCAGATGTGTGTGAATGGAATATTTCTTTGACCTCCTGTTTATTATTTTAGTGCATCCCATGTTTTACACTCATCAAATGGTTACTCTAGTTAAATACTGTATTGAATGGCTCATATAAATAAACCTAAAATAATACGTTATTTAATATGATTAGCTCAGTGCCTTAATTTATGAATGAGGGTTTTGGATGATTTCCAGAGTCTAAATGTTCAGCTCAACATGTAAAGATTTGGGTTACTTTGTGTTTGACCAATAAAACACTTGTTTACTTGTTGTTCTTCTGCTCCAGCATTATTTGGAGTTTTCACATACAGATTCTAACGCATAAATAACTCAGTTGTTGCTTCACTCAGTGATATTGCTGATTTATTAGTGCTTACTGCTTATGGCATGGAAAATCTCTCTTCTGAGAGAGGAGTGTGTGTTCGCCAGCAAGGAATCTTTCAAGGTTCTTATGCAACAGCTGCTGTGATCCTGTTACACGTGTAACCCCTGTAAATCACCCACAACAGCCTCCCCCTCTCCCTCTGTCTTCTCTCTTAAATGCAAGTAAATGAGATGCAGAATTAATATAAAAAATAAAATAAAAAAACTTCATCAAGGTTAAGCTGAACTTCTGATGATGCATTTACCAGCAGCGCTTGACATTTTATATTCAACCACTAGTGGGCAAAAGAGTGTCAGACTCTGGACAAGTGAAGAAAACGTATTTGCATAAATCAAAACGCATTAAATTAAGAATTTAAAAAGCTTGGTTGGCATGCATCCTCTGCATCTCACTCTTTTCCATTAGAGTTAACTCTGTCCCCTTGCCCTTTCTATTTAAAAGAGCTTTTCATTCATTTATAGAGAATTTGAAAACATGATCAATTTCACAAGTAAAACATGCATAATTGACTGGGGAGAAGTACTTTGATGACCGGGGTTGCCAAGTTCACGTTTTCCCGCGGAATTGAGCTCCCGGTACTTTTAAACTTTTGCCCCGCGGTTTAACATATTGTATAGACTGTATTTGATTGAAATGCTTGTATTGAAGTATTTTTCATATACGAACTATACAACTGTGCTAGATTATGAGTTTTGGGAGGGAGGGGCCGAGCTTCTAATGAAAACAGGCTGTTTACTACTAGCGATTTTGAAATTGTGTACGCAAAACAGTGACTGTAAAATATAAATCAGGTATGGGAGTCCGAGTGGCCAGTCCGAATTTGGTCCGAATGCAATGATACGATGATTGCCTGTCAACATGTATTTTCATACCGCCGTACACCCTGCTCACACAAACATCACGCGTCTTCAGCGCGTTTCATGCTATGCAGTTAGACAGACGTCGGTCACCGAGCACCAAAACAGCAGCCACCTCGGTGTGTTCACACCGAACGCGAATTTAATTATTTGCGCGAGTAGATTACATACAAAGTCAATGCAAAGACGCGAATAGACGTATCATTCGCGCCGGGCGTTGCGAATGACGCGAATTGGGCGATGCGTTTGCCGCGGATGTCTTCTGCGCAAGTTGAAAAATTTGAACTGAGCGAATGTTCAAGCGTCTAACTAGACGCGATAGACCCGTATTTGACGCTCTATTCGCGTTCGGTGTGAAGTTGTGAACACACCATTACAGTTCCTCCTGAACCAAAACAACCAGCTTTTGCTGCGCGTTCACGTCTTAACATTTGGAAGATGGAAACCTGTGACGTTAGTTTTATGGAAATGTATGCGTTTCAATGGCAACACTATCAACACTGAAATGAACCCGCAGCAGTCAGGTGGTACAGGTCAGTGTTCTTTAAGTTGTTTTTTGTTCATTATATTGTAATGTTATGTGCTTTGAGATATGAGGTAGCTTTTGCCTCTATGGTATCCCATACAGCAACAAATAGTCTGCCCAAATCCACCCCAGATTAATTTTAATAATCCTACAAAATTTTGGAAAACCATCAAATCACTGTCTCCCTCCACATTATCTAATGATTTTCCTGACCAAATTTTAGCAGACGATATTCTCATTAATGATAATATGGTTATGGTAAATATTTTTAATAAGCACTTTATTTCTTCAAGTTCTATTTTTAAAGAAACTCCGGTGAGTGTTACACCAAATCCATCTCTTCTGAGAGAAGATAGTCCGATTTTTAATTTTTCTCCAATCTCAAGAAGTGAGGTCTTAAAAGGTTTAAAAAATCTAGACACTAAGAAGTCTGCAGGGCCTGATGAAATTGAGCCACATTTTTTGAAACTGGCTGCCGAGATCATTGCTGGCCCATTAGCCTATATTTTTAATTTATCATTAGAGCAGAATATTGTTCCTGATGTTTGGAAATCTGCTTTGGTTGTACCCCTGCTGAAAGGCGGTGATCCAACCATTCTAAATAATTACAGACCGATTTCGAAGCTATCAGCTGTGGCTAAAATTTTAGAATCTATTGTCACTGAACAGCTAAAGGAATTTTTAACTAACAATAGTATTTTATCTAGGTTTCAGTCCGGTTTTAGAAAAAATCATAGTACAGTAACTGCTACTATGAAAGTCTTAAATGACATTACCTGCGCCCTAGATACTGGAAGATCATGTGCTGCAATGTTTATTGATTTGACTAAAGCCTTTGATACGGTCAATCATGGTATCCTTTTGTCGCGTTTACATTGTATCGGTCTCTCTGAAACCGCATTAGGCTGGGTCAGGAATTATTTAAAGAATAGGTGTCAAAGAGTGCAAATTAAGGGGTCTCTTTCTGATAAGCTCACCATTGAATCTGGTGTGCCACAGGGGTCCATTTTGGGTCCCCTGTTGTTTACATTATATATTAACAACCTTGGTGATAATCTATCAGATACAAGTATCCATTTATATGCCGATGATACCATTTTATATTGTTTTGCATCTTCTATTGAAAATTGCATTTTAAAGTTGCAGGAAGCATTTGAATTAGTTCAGCGTAACCTATCTTCTTTAAAATTAGTCCTAAATGATAAGAAAACAAAATACATGGTCTTTTCTAGGAAACATAAGACTGATTCTTCTCCACCAACTATTTACACTTTGCAGGGTAACTCTATAGAATTGGTCTCCTCTTATAAATACCTAGGGTTTGTGTTGGAAGAGGACTTATCATTTAAGTTACATGTTAAACAACTGTTGTCTAAGTTAAGGTTACAGCTGGGCTTTTATTTTCGGAACAGTGCATGTTTCTCACAGTCAGCCAAGAGAAAGTTGGTGGAATCTACCTTTTTACCTATCTTAGATTATGGAGATGTTTTTTACAGAAATACCACTAAAGCTCTCTTACAATCAGTAGATTCTGTTTATCACTCTGCTCTAAGATTTATAACTTGCACAAAATATCACACTCACCACTGTGCACTGTATGAAATGGTAGGTTGGCCTTCACTTCACATAAGAAGGTCAACACTGGCTCATACTTGTATACAAGGCATTAGTCGGCCAGCTTCCTCAATATATCAATAGCTTATTAACTTTTAATAGTCAAGGGTATAATCTACGTTCAAGTAGATATATTCTGTTAAATGTTCCTTTAATGAAGACAGAGTTTGGAAAAACTGCTTTTATTTATAGTGCATCAGCTGCTTGGAATGAGATCCAAAGTTCATTGAAACTTGATGAACTTATTTCAGTACATGTGTTCAAGTTACATTTAAACAAATTATTCAAATCTGTCTGCACTTGCTCTTAACGTTTAATCTTGTTTTATTTTTATATATGTGTGTGTTGTGAAATCTGTTTTATGTAGTTATGTATATTGTGTGCTGCTATTTTGGCCAGGGCTCACTTGTAAATGAGATATTTATCTCAATGTGTTTATTTCCCTGGTTAAATAAAGGTTTAATAAAATATCTGGTACATGTGGATTCCACACGCCTAGATGTGGGCCGGATATGGGCCGACACTATGTTGCTGTCTGGGATGGTATATTCCAGTGTTGATATTGTTAACTAAAACTATTGAAAATCGTTTGTGGTGGTACTGTGGTAGAATGGTGGAACTGGATGGTAATGCCAAGGTATTTTATAGGCCTACACCATATTATGATTAACACTATATATTTCTGTTGAAATCAAATTCTATCAAATTCTTATCAAATGCTGATAGGATAGACGTGGATGTGGTAATTGCTGATGACGAGTTGATTGGATAGATTATTTGAACGTGCTCCTCCCGAACTTTGTTAATGAAACATCATGAACTCTACAGTAGCTGACAAGACAAGAACAGCACACACTCAAAGATGATGTGACAGGAGCACAAAAGCTCAGAGAGAATTTCACATTGAGTAAAAAAAAAAAAAAAACATGATGGCATTTTCCCAGCCACGTAACTCCTTATGCTTCTCAGTGTGACTCCTGGACCCCTGGAGGGGTCTCTGTGTGCCAGCTGTTCTCATCTCATCTTCAGTGACCTGCTTCTGTGCCGCAGGCTTAAACAGGCTGTCTGTATATCATGCTCCTGCTTTAGTGTTTTTGACTAAAAGCTCCAGAGGGAAGAATGTGTGGGTGTGTGTGAAAAATACGGTGAACTGGGCAACACATTCTCAAAGACACTCATCAGCAAGTGCCAATTACATTGCTACTCTGTCTTCCAGAGCCAACCCTCTCACATTTGAGCCAGTTGAGCGAAACTGGCAAGGTTGTTCTCACTTTTATTTCAACTCCAGGTATTGTTATGTCTCAGGGATTTTTTTCTTTGCCTTGGAAACCTTTTACAAAAAATATCTGATGATTTTCACATACAATACCGTTCAAAAGTTTGCAGTTAGTAAGATTTGTTAATGTTTTTGAGTGTTTTGTGCACACCAATTATACCGTAATATTGTGAAATAATTTTTATGAATTAAAATAACTGTTTTATATTTGAATATATTTTAAAATGTCATTTATTCCTGTGATGGCAAAGCTGAATGTTCAGCATAATTAGTAATAACTTCAGTCTTTAGTGTCACATGATCCTTCAGAAATCATTCCTAAAATGCTGATTAGGTGCTCAGAAATATTTATTATTATTATCGATGTTGAAAATTGTGCTGCTTAATATTTCGTTGGAAACAGTGGTAGATTTTTTTTAGGATTCTTTGATGAATAGAACGTTTAAAAGAACAGCATTTCTTTGAAATAAAAATAGTTATTATAAATAAAAAATGTGTTTACTGTGACTTTTGATCAATTTAATGTCCTTCTTTCACAAAAAAGGAAAAAAATAAAGACAATGGTACTGACCCCTTTTGACCGGTTAACATGTAGCCTATTTTCATAATTTTGTAGACAGCATTTTATGTATGCTAAATACAATATCTGAACATTTTCAATTAATATCTTTTGTTTTCTTCACTGATCACACTTCACGTCTCATTTTAGGCATGCTCTTTCCTGACATTGCTGTTGCCTGCCCTGTGTAAATACACTAACTTTTGGAAAAACTTTGCCTTGGCAAAACTATTTATTGTGGTGGAAATTGCGCCATAACTGAAAAATTGAATTATTCTGAACCAGTGGCTTGCTGACCATAGCAACTGAAAAGTAAGTGCATATATTCTGTTCTCACATATGCACTACATCTGTACATTTTATCACCCATCCCTTAAAACCTCCTTTTTGCTTTCACTTTTTCATTTGACTCAGGATTTTGTGTTTTTTCCCCTGCTAGTGAGTCAGCAGTTACGTTGCATGAGTCAGCAGAGGCCAGTGTGACCACAAACACTTCTCTCAGTGCACACTTACACACACACAGCCCACTTCTGTGATTTCAAAATGCAATGCTCACAACACATGAAGACCAAGGACGAAAGAAAGAAAGAAAGAAAGAAAGAAAGAAAGAAAGAAAGAAAGAAAGAAAGAAAGGTGCAATAAATGATAGATCAAGTGATTTAGAACATTATGCTGTTGTAATTATTTCACTAATATGCATTGCTGTGGTGTGAGAAGAAGAACATTATTAAAGGATTAGTCACCCAAAAAATGAAAATGTTGTTATTAATTACTCACCCTCGTGTCAATCCAAACCCGTAAGACTTTCGTTCATCTTTGGAACACAACTGATGATATTTTAATGAAATCTGAGAGATTTCTGTCCATTGACAGTCTACTGTAGGGAAATTACAGTTAAACCACATAAAGAGACCAATTTGCTCAATGAAGATCAGGAATCAAAGTTGAAGTTCAATTAGCTGACAAAGAGTTAACTGAAGACAAATTTCTCCACACTTCCATAGGCCATAGAAAAATTACGATCCAGCCTCAAACTAACTTAAAGGGAATTTTTCACCCAAAAATGAAAATTCTGTCATTAATTACTCACCCTCATGTCATTTAGACTTTTGTAAGACTTTCATTCGCCTTCAGAACACAAATGAAGATGCTTTTGATCAAATCTGAGAGCTTTCTGTCCCTCCATTGACAGCTACGCAACTACCACTTTGACACTTCAAAAAAGTTTATAAAGAGATCATAATACTAATCCATATGAATTGAGCGGTTCTTCATTTTTTGAAGAGACTCAATTGCGTTATATGATGAATAGATTTAATTTAGGCTTTTATTTACATACAAACTTTCATTAACTTACACATCAGTGTTTGATCCAACCCCTTCATATGCAACTACCACTTTGATGCTCCAAAAAGTTCATAAAGAGATAGTTTGGAATGACATGAGGGTGAATAAATGATGACAGAATTTTCATTTTTGGGTGAACTGGCCCTTTAAACGTAATAGTTTAAAGTGCGTTTGTCAGGTTAAATTAGTAATTATGATTAACACAAAATAGTTAGGGGAAATACACGTTTGACAAGTTGTTGTATTGTTTTGTATGATTTTCGATACCTAAAGGCAGAATATAAGATGAAAAAGTTCATTATTTTCAGTACTCACTTAAAACTGCTCCTCCGCCCAAACGGATCGCTTGACGTCATAAGAGGGAGACGTCTCCCAGGGCGCTGAGAAAGTGAGTTTGTGAGCTGTGTTGATAATTGTACGAGTGATAGAGCGAGAGAATTAGTGATTAGGACATTTATTTATTTAGTTAGCTATTTAAGTTAGGTAGTTAGTTAGGTATACGCAGGCGTATTTTCACAATGGTGAAACACAGTTAAAACCGGTCACAGAGTCCACTTTTTCCCAAAAAGCAGGTCTGTGTTCCGTGCCTGGGTCAACTTTGTTCGGACCAAACGCGCTGACTTCAGTGCTGCTTCGGTGTCCAAGACTTCGGTCATTTGCAGCGCACATTTCTTCCAGTTTTTATGTTTCCACTGTTCGATCGCGCCCGCGTGTCTGTCTGTCTCTCTCTCTCTCTCTCTCTCTCTCTCTCTCTCTCTCTCTCTCTCTCTCTCTCTCTCTCTCTCTCTCTCTCTCTCTCTCTCTCGCGTGTCTCTGTCTCTGTCTCTCACACACCAACACCAACAACCCGCGTATCTAACAGTAGTTCCGCATTAATTAATTTGCACGCGAGTTTTATTTATTTTTATACTCGTGTATTCATGGACCAAACCGTGACGCCTGTACCGTTTCGGTTCAATACGAATACATGTACCGTTCCACCTCTAAGTTATGATATACACCTGCCCAACTCTCCACTGGTTATCTTCACCAGATATTTATGTTTCTTCGATAGGAATTATTTAAATTTCTGTTTGCCTCCTCATCTGTCTCACGCCTGGGAGGCTCAAAAGTGTATGGCTGTGGGGGGATTTTGAGGGGGATTTTGGATCTGCTCAGACTCAAAACTCTCCATACTTGAATAGAACCAAAGTCCTTTTAGGCAAGTCGTGCCACTCGGCCGCCATCTTGGCAACGCCTCCGGGCAGCTATTTCGGACTAACAAGACCAGGCTCCTATCTAAATGAATGGGCAGAGAGTCAGAACTGCACTTTCACTGGTCACCGGGACATAAAAACTGCATGTATAGAAACAGCAGTAAAATATGATAAAAATTGCTGAAAAAGTTTGATGACTTTGCCCCAAAATAAGGTTTAAAACGCCTTTTCCCCCACAGGTTATACTTTACTACGCATGCGCAAGGGTTCTCTCCCTCTGACGTGCGCGCGCTGCACGGTTTGAAACACAGTATGTGTGAGCTCTCGCTCGCTCGCTCTAGTTTCCGGGAGATTTGAACTAATTTTGCGCATCAGGGAGCCGCTATAAATATGCGGTAGACACTTGGGATGTCTGATATTTACACAACGCACACATACACTGCATATCAAATCTGCCGCCTTTTCAAACAGTAACGTATTTTCCACTGTCGAAAACCTCAACTGTGCGCATGCGTCAGTGGAACCAGACGATAGGCTTAAATGTTTCCCGGCTTGACTGTTAAAGGCAGACGATTGGCTTTCCAGCGGGATGGGCAGGACATGTGCATACAACCGCCATCTTTGGCGTTACGGGTTTTCCCTATATAGTTGTATTGAGGATTGAGTAAGTGGCATGTCTCTATATAAATAGTCTCTGATCGAACCCTTATTTATCAAAAAAAAAAAATTTAACCTGACATAGACACTTTAAACTGTTTTCAAAGCTTTTTAAAAGCACAATATGCAACTCTAGCGGTTTAAAAAAACTAACTGCATGCATTTTGCGGAAGAACATATGTACTTCGGCTCTCGCTCTCCCCTTCACAATAGATAATGCTTTACAATGAACTCTCTATGGCAGTTTATCTGCTCAATAAAATACCTCACTCACCGCTGAGTACTAAAACCACCGTCTCTGCGTCGCTTTTACAACAGTTCAAACCCCGCAGTTCTTGCCATCTCCGAAAATCCAAGTCAATGTTGATTTTCGTTTTATTCTATAGCTCTGTACCGTTCTCTTTTTGTCAGCAGTCTCTCCTCTGTTCTATTTTAAAACGGGTGATTCCACAGAGGTTTCGAGATTCAGCGTGCTTTATGTCAACCGTTTTCGCTTGTTGTGACAACTAACCTCAATCCCACACCACACAGGCGTCAAAGTAGCTGGAGCAACTTTTCTCTATTAGCGGATATGACAAGAGTTATATGTGGAATGACAATTGATGGGAGATGATTCCATCAATTGAGGAAAACCCAATTAAGTGCCTAGGGAAATGGTACGATGCATCCCTGACCGACAGATGCAACATTTCTAGGACAGAGAAACAGGCAGATGCATGGCTGAGTAAGATCGAGGGGTCAGGACTACAAGGAAAGTTCAAGACTTGGCTCTTCCAGCACGGTCTGTTACCACGACTCATGTGGCTACTGACACTTTATGAAGTACCTATGACAGCAGTGGAAGGAGTCGAGAGGCGAGTGAACAAACACCTTCGCAAGTGGCTCGGAATCCCACCAAGCTTCACGTCAGTAGGGCTTTACACCAGGTCTGGTCAGGTACAGCTACCCCTATCATCAGTGGTGGAAGAGTTCAAGGTGGCAAAGTGCCGGGTCGTGATGATGTACCAAGACTCCACTGATGAAAAAGTCAGAGAAGCAGGCGTCACTACGAGATCAGGACGCAAATGGGCGGCTGACACATCAGTGGCGCAAGCAGAAAGCGCATTGAAGCTGAAGGACATCATCGGGAACCCATGCGTAGGGAGGCAAGGACTCGGGTCCACACACTTCCAGCAGTGGGGTAAAGCAGACCCAAGGCAGAGGAGGGACATGATTCAAGCCGAGGTCCGACACCTGGAGGAAGAAAGGCGCAGGTCTAGGGCCGTCGAACTTGGAGCACAAGGTGCCTGGACAAAGTGGGACCTGCCGAAGCGGAAGATCACGTGGCCTGAGATCTGGAGACTGGAGCCCTTTCGCATCTCCTTCCTGCTCCGTTCAGTTTACGACACCCTTCCATCACCAACAAACCTCCACAGGTGGGGAATGAGGGAGGACCCATTGTGTAGGCTATGCGGAGGGAGGGGAACAATGGCGCACATACTGGCAGGATGCAAAACAGCTCTTAGCCAAGGAAGATACAGGTGGCGCCATGACAAGGTTCTCGGTGAACTGGCTGACATCTTGGAGCGGGAGAGGCAGAGAAAGCGCCAGAACAGTACAAGGCCGGCAACAATCATTCAGTTCATTAGAGAAGGGGAGAAACCACCACCCCCCAAGAGGAGGAAAAAGAGCCTCTTGCAAGCAGCACAATCCTGGGAGATGATGGTGGACCTGGGAAGGAAACTAGTCTTCCCCCAGGTTGTGCAAACATCGCTGAGGCCGGACATGGTCCTTTGGTCTGAGGAGGCAAGGAAGATAATCCTAATTGAACTGACGGTGCCGTGGGAAGACGGGTGTGAGGTGGCCTATGAGCGGAAAGCCACCAAGTACCAGGACCTCGTTGAGCAGTGCAGGGCCAAAGGGTGGCAGACCTGGTTATTCCCGGTTGAGGTCGGGTGTAGGGGTTTCCCGGCGCAGTCTGTGTGGAAGACACTCACAGCTCTGGGTATAGCAGGAAGGGAGAGGAAGGCAGCTGTCCGTAGGTTGGGTGAGGCAGCAGAAAGAGCGTCTTGCTGGCTCTGGAATAGGAGGGAGGAGTTGAGCTGGGGGCCAGGAGGAGGTGGGCAGTGACTGGCCACCACTGCCGACCCGCCAACTGGAGGGTGTTGTGGTTCAGGGTCGAAACACCCCATGAAAGTTGGATGCCACCTGATGACATCTTCTCCTGGCTTAAAGCTACAGTCATGCACTACAGTCAGTGACTGAATTAGATAGCATCTGTAAAGATGTATTCAATAGTGTGTATGTGTGCACAATTTCTCGCGGAAACCATTTCAACATTTCTAAAATATAAACACTTATAATAGTCTTACAATAGTGGATCAGGGTAAGACACAAACAGGTATTTGGAATAAGGATTGATGGTGTATTGAATCATTATTTAAATTTAGTTAATTCTGAACAAAAAAATTTAGGCTACACAGTGTAGTACCTTAAGTTTAGCAGTTAAGTTAGACATTGAAATGTCTAAATAAAACAGACATTCACCCATCTGCTGCACAACACTGGAGCTCTGGAGGTTTTCGTAGATTCCTTAAGATATGGTTTATTTCAGAGACCAGACCACTGGTTTTCAAATTACCTGTCTGTGGGGATGCGCCTACTGTCATTCATTCATTTACTTGAGCAGTGGAGCAGCACAGATTATGAAAATCCTTTTGGTCAGGAGGACAGTGAAGATATGAAAATGAGCTTTGAGAACTGCAGTTTTCTGAGGACTGTTGCCATGCCAACAATCAAATGCATGAGTTGAGGGGGGGAAAAGCCTATAGTTGTTATGCTGCAGGGGATAAAGTAAAATATAGGCTAGAGGTTTATTTATCCTGTATTGAAATAATTTTTTGGCCCTTTGTGAGCTCTATCCATGGTGCTGAAATATGCCTCAGGGCCGGCACTATATATATAAGTTTACTTGAAAGGAAGTAAAGGCAACAGGTGAGCCACGGACGGTGACGAATAACATCCGGCATCTGGAGACCGAGGACATGCGACGTGTATGTGACGTGCGCTGATGACGCCATCAGCAGCAGCAGAAGGCATCACTGTCGTCGTACGGTGATCATCATTTCCAAGGTAGCCTAAGCCTACACAATGTAATTGGGCTAAGCGAACCAAAACAATACAACACATTTTCCAGATTCTTCTTAACTTTAATTTATCGGTAACTATAAGTCAAAGGCCATTAATTGGCAACATGATGACAACATAAAGAGGCTACTGTTCGAGTTCATTCGCAACGTGAAGAGAAAACTGTAGCCTAAACACTGCTTTGGATGGGTTCTCTATTAAAGAACAAACCCAAAGCAGTGTTTACGTATAGTTTTCTCACTTTGTCTATAAGTAACGAAACCATATCAATGTGACCATAGTAGCCTAGAGCATAGACAAATTACACGTTTAATTGCATTCTTTTGAACATTTCTTATTAACATTTATATTAAACTTGACATGGAAAAAATGTACGTTCATCAAGACTGATAACTAGGCTTTGTGCACACCATCGGAAGATAACGTTCATTTCTATTGTCTGTCGCCTTAAATGCTCCGATATCGTTCCGGGATTATCGTTATAGCCGTGATGATTTTCCTATTCTTAGAATTAGAACTAGGCCTATTAAAACTAATTATCATTATAGTTATCGTTTTTGGTGTGAACGGTCCTTCATTTCATTGACCTATTGTTATGGCTGGCATATAGAATCAAACTAGGGCTATTTCAAACATTGATGCATTAATTAAAAAAAAAGAAACAGATTGATTGCAAATTATGCCAATGCCTTCTTAGTTTTCTTTTGTTTTCTTCAAACATCAAGCATGTTCTTCACTGACACTGTTGTCACTTTTGGTACACTAACTTTTGCAAAGACTTTATCTGGGGCAAAATCATTTTCACACAATTGAAATGACTCATGCTTAATTCACTTTTTGCTTTCAAAAAAGTAACAATTAATATTTCGATGAGTTTTCATAGTTAGGATTGAAAGTCTGAGTCGTGTATGCTATAAAAAACAGTGTAGCCTACAAAGTATACAAAAACAAAGTAGTCCTATATAAAATCCGTTTAAAAAGTAGCAACAATAAATTATAAAGGCATGGACAAAACTATTGTGAACTTTATTTAAAAAAAAAAAAAAGTTGAGAAATTACACAGGGCCCTACATGCTATGCAGCAAAACAGTGACAACAATGCACATTTAACAGCAGATATAGGCTAATACAAGTTGTTGTATAAAGTTGAGCTCCATAAATCGGCTATTTCTTGCGATATTAAGCTATCTTTTAGCTTTTTATCACTTCAGTGCTTCCTCTCGCCATTCTCAGCTTTCACCTGATGGGGCCACCCTTGCGCCTCTTGGAGTCCTCATCTCTCTCTCTCTCTCTCTCTCTCTCTCTCTCTCTCTCTCTCTCTCTCTCTCTCTCTCTCTCTCTCTGCCCCCCCTCCCCCTCCCCCTGCCCCTCTCTCTCTCTCTCTCTCTCTCTCCTAAACACACACACGCCCGGATGGATGACTTCACTGTTCCGCCCGGGTTTCCTTTATGATCGCGGGATCTCCCGTATCTTACAGCAAACTTCACCTGACCGCTGGTGTAGCCGTACACTCAGCCTCGCGCTCTCTCTCTCTCTCACTCGCTCTCCCCAACACGACGCACTCAGCACCGAGCACTCCAGTCACTTGGAAGTTGGCGGTGCGAGGAGTCTGACATTTACGCGCGGGGATATCTACTTAAAAAAAAGAAGAAGTGCACTTGTTTTGCGGGGATAGTTGCCATATCCACCGTAGCTGCCTACCTACTTCAGTTTCCTTAGCGCCTTCTGCGTCGCGAGCCCGTCGTTCACAGCAGCCATGTCCGAGGTTCTGCCGTACGGAGAGGGGAAAATGAACGGATACGGAGCGGACAACGATGTCAGTCAGATGTCCTTCAGCTGCGGGTTGCAGGACACCAACTCGTTCTTCGGTGCGTCGCAAGGGAAACGACCTCCAAAACTTGGACAGATCGGCAGAGCGAAGAGAGGTGAGAATGTTACGCCGATGGAAGATAACTTACTGAAGTTAAAGGAACAGAGACTTCTGTAATTTAGGCTACTCACTTTCTTATCGATGGGCAAAACAAAAGGAGATGTTAGTTAGAATGACAGCTTCGGTCATTCACTTTCATTGCACGGGGAAAAAAAGCAATGGTGACCGTCCAAAACAGTTCACAAAAAGTCATAGGCTACAGGTTTGGAACAAAATCAAGGCGATCAAACGATAGAGTTTTCATTTTAAAGTGAATTATTAATTTAAATGCATGTTATACGATTGGAACATTTGGTGACGTTAGGACAGATCTTCAAAACAAGCCAAAACATTTCCATGTAAAGATGTTATTCTGTCATCAGTCTTCCTCCATGTATCAATATAGGCTATTTAATGCAACCCGACTGAGAAATTTCCGTAATTTAGGTTACATTGTTGATTTGAAAACGCATCTAATATGCATTTTAACATTTTAATTCGTTTGTGCTGCATGTGTTGAGTCTAGTTGCGCAGTTTCAAAGCGCGCAAATACGCAGATGGAAGATTGTGGGTCTTGACATCAGCTGTCTATCTTCTTCTTCTTCACAGTGGTCATCGAGGACGACCGAATAGATGAGGTGCTGAAAGGCATGACCGACAAATCATCACCAGGCGTTTAAACCCGCGCGATGCCTTGCAGACATTTCAATTTTTTATCACCGATTTGAAGCACTTGTCGGTCGTGCATGTGAAGAAGATTGCAAAGAGATGGGAGGACGGTGGCACGACGCTCGAACCACGAGGAGGCTAAAAACAAAAAAGGGAAAACGAGAATTAAAAAAGGGAGAGAAGGAATTTCCTTTGGGGTTTGCTGGCAATTCTCCTATACAAACGACACCCGAATGAAAGCTTTGAGGAAGATGTCGGAGACGCTGTGGTGGCTGCGCGCGCTGCGGCTCTGTGAATAAAGATGGATGGACTTGTCATTATTGTTCCACGACCATCATCTTCCAAAAGCGCTGTAAGCAACACAAAGTTGAACAACCGAAGACTGAACCGCATCTTACACTCTGTTACTATAGCTGTACAGTATCTTTGCTCAAAGACCTTGCCCTTCACACACACACACGCACACAGGAATCTGCCTTGAGCGTCGACTTCAATCCGACTGCTGCTAGAGACTATGTAGACTTCACACACACTCTCTCTCTCTCTCTCACACACACACACACACACACACACACACACACACACACACACACACACACACAAATACAAATATATTGAGCTCCCATTAGGATAATTGAACTATATGTAGGCTACGGATGGTGCAATGTGAATATTTTCTTTGGCTATATTTTGCATCATGTTCTTTTTCAGAAATTGAGAATATTATCATACACATGCCCAAAAGTGTTGAAGCGTAAAGTCTTTGAAGCGTCGTTTGCTGATCTATTGTTTTGCCCTTCACTGCAGCTGATTTGCGCACCTGCGCCACGGATTCACATCATCAGTACAGCACAGAGGAACATTGTGCATTACCACCTCGTGTAATTAAACCAACATGAATGCATCTTGGTTTCTTCCAAGCCCTTTTATGTTTTATGTATTTAGATTTTTTTTCATTTTTTTTTTTCATCAGCTCCTCATTTCTTTTGTCGTGTCCATCTCTTTGCATGAACCTTCACTCCGGTGCCAACAGAGGTGCCACCATGAATTGTATACCCTGGCACGCTTCTTTTTAAAAAAGTCATATTTGTATTTTTATATCTAAATATTTGTTATTTAAAATGATATGCTAGTATGTCGTCTTAAAGATTCATCAACAAGGATGTTTATATTTCAGAGAAAAAATCTTTAGACAGGGGCGAGAGGATAATTCAGTTTGGTTGAGATGTGTTTTTTTTTAAAGACTTGATGAATGAATGTTTCTCTGGTTTTTTGCACACCTACACATCTGTGTTGAACTACTGTTATATGGAAATCGTAAACTGTGACTTGAGCTTTGTTGAATTTGTTAGAAAAATGGCGATATTAGAAATACTGCGCTGTTTACGAATATCTTCAAATAACTTGTCACTTGACAGGTTTTTGGACATTATGTTTCTTTTGTTGATTTTATTTTATTTATTTATTTTGCTTTGTTTTGTACCATTATTCTAAGGAAACTGACTATGGTTTGTTGTGCATGAAACCTTAATACTTTTCAATAATGGAACATCATTTTATTAAGCAAAAAAGCGACAAAAAATGTCATGACATTCTAAGAATGAATCATTGCATATTAAAATACCATTTTCACTGTATTTGGTGAACTAATAAATGGTGGAAGAACATACATATATGGATTTTTGTCGTCATTTGACTGCATGACAAAGAGGTAAACAAGTCTAACACGTATCGATTTTGAGGCCCCGCTACACATGCAGTCTGCTGGTGAACCCATCTGCATTTAGAGACAGGCCTACTGATAAACAAGACTTGATGTTTGCATCTCAGCTGAGCATATATAAAAGACAAATACTATAACCATAAAATGATGAAACAAGTAGTCACATGCTTAAAAAGATGCACATGCTGTTTTAAATGACCAGATCAAGCTGTTGTCGTCTAATTAAATATTAAAGGCAGTGTATGTGATTTGTTCCAGAATTTTTTTTTTGTTATGCTGGTTGAAATTCTCTTCACATCCTGATAGCAATCACTAAGTGGTCTAATTCTAGTTGTATATATATATATATATATCGTCGGTGGAAGGTGTAGGACCATAAAATGTTTGTCCAATCATTGCATTTCGTCCGAATGCAATGATACGATGTCCTACCTACCTGTCAACATATGTATTTATATACCGCCACACACCCTGCTCACACAAACATCACACGTCTTCAGTGCGTTTCATGCTATGCAGAGACAGACGTCAGTCACCGAGCACCAAAACAGCAGCCACCTTTTACAGTTCCTCCTGAAAACAACGAGGTTATGCTGCGTTCACATCGTAACTACTGTCATTTGGAAGAGATGGAAACCTGTGACGTTATACTCAGAGTGGTTCGTGACTCGAAATTATGCGTTTCAATGGCAACATCATCAATGCCAAAATGAATCTGCAGCAGTCAGGTGGTACAGGTCAGCGCTCTTTAAGTTGTTTATGTTCATTATTATTGTAATGTTATGTGCTCTGAGATATGAGGTAGTTTAACGCGGTCTCGAAACACTTTTTCAAACTCTGCTATGTGTGTTCATGTGTTTTGAAGAAGGCATGGCTTTAGAGACGCTCTGAAGGAAGGGTGGGATCTCATGCTTTCAAAGCTAACTTGCTATTGCTAGCAGCTCCAAAAATTGCCGAAAATGCTTCAATATAATTCATGTTAGGATGGTCGTATCTTACCGTGGAGCTCAGTCAGAGAACTGCAATCCTCGTTCAGCCTGTTGTCTCCTCACATCTTTAGTGTAGGAGTTGTCTATGAGAATGAAACCATATGGAGAGAGCGTTCCAGGCCTGTATTTCCTAAAGGACATAGTGAAGTTTGGCACCAGTGCTGATGCCCATGTAATTACGCTCAGACTGATCTCAGGCTAAGCTCACGGCCATGGTGACAGGGAGACTGTTCGTGTGGCATAAGGCTTCATGAGAGCTTTGAGCTGAGCTGCTACATTTACTTTAGGACCTTCTGCACATCGACATTGGAAGATGGATTATAGGCCTTGATGAAGCAGACTGACGGTAAATCATCTGACGGTTTCCTTGAAATCTTTAAAGGGATAGTACACCCCAAAATGAAAATGCCATGTCATCATTTACTAACCCTCATGTCATTCCAAACCGGTATGACTTTCTTTCTTCACTGATCCGACAAAAACTGCAGAACATGTCAGCTGCTGTTGGTTGGCGTCTGTTAGTCCAGTGTCAATTCGCTTTTACATTGCATTCAAGGTAAACATTCTATCAGTACATGCATTCCCTGGGACTTGAACCCATGACCTTGGTGTTGCTGGCATCATGCTGAGCTACAGGAATACTTGTTTACAGTAATCTGACTTTACCTTTAATATAAGATCTGGCACCTTAAAAGGTTAGTTCACCCAAAAATGAAAAGTCTGTGATTTACTCACCCTTATGTTGTTTCAAACCTGTATGAGTTTTTTCTTCTTCTATGGAACACAAAAGAAGATATTTTGAAGAATGTTGGTAATCAAAGAGTTGACATCAAAGAGTTGACGGTATAGCCATTGACTTACATGTGTACATAGTAGGAAAAAAATACCATGGAAGTCAATGGCTATCGTCAAATTTCTGGTAAACATTCTTCAAAATATCTTCTTTTGTTATTAACAGAAGAAAGTAACTCATCCAGGTTTGGAACAACATAAGAGCGAGTAAATGATGACAGCATTTTCATTTTTGGGCGAACAGTAATCAGACTGAAAACACAATCAGGATGTTAGTGGTCATTTCAGATGGTTTTCTCTGGCGAGCGAGGTTATTCATTTATTACTTCCAAACAGCTTGGATAAATCTATGTTTACACGGAAAGCTCTGAAACATCTAGTGCAGTTAAATTTCACAGGAATATTGATGTTTTCCTTCAACACACACTCACACACAATGTGTGTGATTCAACCGCAAGAGAATCAATCGCTTTTATCCGTGATCTGTGCCGTCATGCGCCCATGAGTGACCTTTGGGTCTGTCATGTCCGATGAGTGCAATGAGGCTCAGGATCCATCTGGAAACAAGTCAGGCTTACCCTAAATCAATTTAAACTCAAATACTCATCCGATCCTGATAACATTCTATAACTCCAGTTGACCCAAGCTTAAGTTTGGCCAGTAAAATTTCAAACGATTTTTAACCTCATTTTAACCTCAGCGGTCATCACAGACTCCCGATATCTGTGCGTGTTGATTCGAAAAGACTCGACGAGGTCCTCGCACAGCAGAAAGTCCATCAGTCAGTTACTCAACCGAAGTCAAGGACACTCAGCTTCACCATCTCAGTCTATTAATACACCTTCATGGCTGTTGCAGTGTTCCTGAATGGCTCCAATGCCCAGGGGAATCCTTACCGCTTCACACAGGCTGCTCAGAGCTGGAGATTACTGATACACTATCTGAACAGACAGGCGGCCCGCGGCAGCTCTGGAGTGACTGAGCCACGCTGTGGCCTGACCCAATATGGAAAGCTCAACTCTCGGCAGATAATGACAGCGTGATAACGGGAGAAAGAGGGAGAGATGACATTCTAAGATTCTCAAAGAATGAGCTCTCTGCCGGTGAGAAAGACATTTGATTTAAGAGTATTGTCCTTGATTCATCCCAGCTTGTTGCTCTCAGTCTCAGTTGGTGCTCCTTACTTTGATCTCCCTCATTAGAGATGATAAAAAAAAATTATATCTTGCAGTAAATCCTCATTTAACACCACTGTGAGTCAAAGTGAAGGTGTTTGAACTGGATCGTATAAACCATAAATATACGGAAAATTATGCCACTGAAATAAAGCAAAACTTCTTTTTTATTTTGTCCATTTTTATCTACTTTTTATTAGGCATTGGAGAGAGACAACAGGAAATGACAAGCAAGGGGTCAAATGGAATTTGGAAACATTGCAAACCAAATTCAAACTCTCATTTACTCTGTGGCTCCGCTTTATCGTGATTATCCAAGACCAGTTGGATCCGGGTCGGTCCTGGTGGAATATTTCCAATATCCAATCATATTTCAGGATTAGGTTCAGGGCTTGGCTTGGGACTTAACATTCATATGATTATCCTATCATTTTGCTTTGATTTTAGGTATAGCTTATGGATTAGAAATAGAGTTGGATCTATGACAGGAACGTTGTTCCAGAACCTGCAGCTCTTCTGCAGTCTCAGTGACAGTCTGATATATAATATTTAAAATACATGAATAGTTGTCAGTTTTTTCAGTATTTATAATATATGTATTATAAATAGTCCTCAGTTGTAAGTCGCTTACAACTGAGGTTTAGTCCTCAGTTGTAAGTCGCTTTGGATAAAAGCGTCTGCTAAATGACTAAATGTAAATGTAAATGTCTATTTTGGATACATCATCTGAGATTGGTTAATTTATAGAAGCTGTATTTCACCCTTATATCAGTTCCGGAATTTAGATAATTTTAAGAAAATAATGTAAAATTTGTAAACATTACATATTGTAAACATTTATGTTGTCATTATGTCTATATCAGCATTATATTCCTCACCCAGCTCTCTAAACATTAGCATGGGCCATTGAAAAACACATATCAGTCTACAAATACATTACAATTTAGATTTTGAAACTCATTACATAATCCTACACATAACAGAGAGATGCAGGGATAGAAGAGTTAGGTAAACAGTTTGTTTTCAACAAATAAATGAAATCAATTAGGTTTTGAAGTGCTGCCCTCTTATCCAAAAATACCCCTGCTTTGACCTTAAAAGCAGTAGTGACCAAACCCACACACCCACCCACCCACAAACACACGCGCGCGCGCGCAGTCGCGCACCTCTGTCCTCAACGTAGCTTAGTGAAATGTTTACCCTAGTGTTGTCAGTGGATCGGCTGTGAACAGGGGTTTATGTGTCTGCTATCAATACCACGGTCTATGCTGTTGCCGGCTGCCGCTGCTGGATGATGATGTAATGGTGTGTCCTGACCCCTCCCCCCAGCTGAACAACAACACACATTTGTCCCTACAGAAACATGAGCCTGAACAGGCAGATCCCAATCTTACAATAATGATATTGAAGGGACATATTATCATTTTGGATTCATTTCTTGTGGGTGCAATAATAGTGATGATTACAAACTATCTATCTATCTATCTATCTATCTATCTATCTATCTATCTATCTATCTATCTATCTATCTATCTATCTATCTATCTATCTATCTATCTATCTATCTATCTATCTATCGCCTGCCCAACCATCCATCCATCTACTCATCCATCCATCGGAAATGTTGCTTTGTTGTAGGTAACAACAACTGTTTATGACATTTAAAAGCCAAATTATCCAATTAAATTTGGTGAGCACCATACAAGGACTGATTTCATTCTTCTCTAAGCCAACATCTCAGAAAATATCTTACAAGTACACTACTGAAATTACTCATAATCATATATTAAAAAAAAACATTATTGAAGATCATAAGAATGTCAAAATAAAGTAAAACTTGCATGTGGGTTTGCATTGCAAGGGTGTAAACAAAACATAATCAGCCATTAGACTAATCAGGGTCTCCTGTTCTCCGCAGCAGCTTTGTGGTGTTTAGGCAGCGATAAGTTCCTGAAGAACCATCACACAGCATGGTGTGAGGATACGATCACAGAATAAATCTACACCAGATACCTACGGCTCACCCGATACCAGCGGCCATCTGATACCATCCCTGGCCTGACGTCATTTCTTAGTGCTTCAGTGAAGGGGAAAGACCTGTGACTACATCATCAGCTTTCACAGGTGATACATTCAATCTGGACATGATCAACTCTGGACTAAAAGTTTATGAAAGTGCTACTGGTATATTTTGCGTTTGCCATTACTTTTTCACAGGGTTAGGGCTTCAAAATCAATCACTTAAGTATTAATTTGGGTGCATAACTCATCCCACACGAACATGAATAGTTTCCGTAAATTGTGCAATTTTATTTGGAGGAAAGATCTTCCTATTACTTTTCAAAGCGATCAAACTTCAAATTTTCCCAGTAATACAGTAAAATGGATTTTAAAATCCCATAGATTTACCTAAGACTTACCTAAGAATAAAAATATCATACTTGGAGATGGCTTATGAAGAAACCACCTAGGAACCACTTGGGACATATTAGCAACCACCTAGTAATGCCGTGGCAAACATTCACAACATAAAGTGGGTTTAAATATGCTTTGGGCTCCCCTGATTCAAGACTAACTTTCCTCTATTTACTATTAAAAATCACAGTGTAACATTTCAATCTATGTTCACATTGGCACACAGGAAGCTGTTCTGAAATTCAGGCACCTTCCTCAAGTCTTAAAAATAGACAGTAATTACATTCCAGAGCAAAATTAAAAATAGATGATTTCTGGTTTATTAATGGCCTCCTCCGATTCACTGCAGCCATTCCTCATCCAAAGCAGCGCGCACACACACACACACACATACACGTCTGTCATATTGTGGCACACAGCAGGGTTGTTTGTTTTCTTTCTGTCTGTTTATTTGTTGTTTGAGAAGCTTTTGTGACAGATTTGTCTCTGCACAGTTCACTCAACATTGTCATTCCAATCAACACAATCGCACAGACAAATAGGCCAGAGAGAGAGAATGCAAAATAGAGTTAAACTGCACATGAAAGAGTCCTAAAAAAGCATGGTATGAAAAGCGTTTAAAAAACAGACAAGATATTTGTTTACAAGCTTATTGTCGTTCCAAGTCAATGTATCGAACCAACTCAAAACCAATAGAGTTTAGACCGATAAGTGCGATCCGGTTTAAAAAAAAGAAGGCCAGCAAACTGTTAAAGGGATAGTTAAACAAATTTTTTTAATTTTGTCATAATTTACTCAAACACATGTTGTTTCAAAAACCTGTATGACTTTCTTTCCTCCCTGGAACACAAAAGTAGATTAAAAGTAAAAACAGAAAAAAGAAACATCTTCCATGAAAGAAAGATGAATTTGGAACAACATGGGTGAGAAAACTATTAAATGAAAGATTCGTCATTTTTAGGTGAACGAAGGATAGGAGCATAAAAAAATTCAAGTATGTGCAACTTCGGTCAGCAGTCTCTTGATTGACAAATGCTGTACAAGTCCCTATAATCCAATGTTATTTAGGAAGTCCTCAGAATCCACTTCCTGAAATGTGACACCCGTGGGTGAAGCCTGAGTTTCCTGGAGCAGTCTCTTCTCCAGTGCCGCATCCTCTGGGCTAAGCTCCTCCCCTTTGGTGAGAACATACAGGAAGTAGTGGAAGCTGCTGCCATAGTGATAGTGCCTGATAGACCAGTCGTACTTTGCTCGAGCGTAGAGTCTCTTACGGAAATGTGGCTGCGCAAATGTAACAGAGATGAAACGGCCTCCGGGTTTCAAAACACGACTGACCTGCGGGGCAAAACAAATCACCTGATTACTATAATTATTATGAGCATTACCTACATTATTGTCATTGTTACATCTTTTTTTATAAATATCAACATTTTCTGCACACCCCAAGTCCACACGCTGCCCACACAAGTGGAATTGGATTAAATCTAACTAAAACTAAAATGAAAATTAAATCAACATTTACTCACCCTGGTGTTGTTCATGCCGTATCTTTTTCAAAGCACAAAAGGAGAATTTGAAAAAAGAAAAGTCCCGCTCACACTCGTCCATATAATGGCAGTGAATAGCGATCAGCATCAAACTTTAAAAAAAAATGCGACACATGCCGTACATTCCAAGTGTTCTGGGGTATACGATAGGGTCTGGTTTAAAAACAACAGAATTTGAATGTGTTATTTAAAGAAAATCCTGACCTTGGCCGTTAGTCTTCTGTGCACGGCTGTGCGACACGAGTGTTCATGAAATTCTATAAGCACCACAGTTCACTCCGACGAAAGCACACGATTTGTGAGAAATCAAGACTAAGAAAAACACAACATGAATTACAATCCACGTACCTTCTTCTATGAGGTGAATATATCCATTGTCTTCGTCGCAACAAGAACTTATCGTATTCACATCTGTCAACTGTCATCAGACAACTGGAGTTCCAGTCTAGATATTCAACTCAGTGAAGAAAAGTCAACTGCAGTGCTAATAGTCTCATGAACGCACACGTCGCATAGCTGTGCACAGAAGACAAACAGTCAAGGTCAGGATTTTCAGTTACACTTTATCTTACAGTAGGCCTATGTGTACTACTACCCAAGAAAGCACTGGTAATGTAACTACATGGGTTAGGTTAGGTTTAAGGATAGGTTCAGGTTTAGTACCTAGTTATAGCCCAGTTATTGTAATTGCTATAATAAGTACGTACATGCGGAACAGGACTGTAAAATAAAGTGCTACCGGACTTTCTTTAAATAATACATTTAATTTCAGTTTGTTTTTCACCAAACCCAATCATATAACCCCAGAACATTTGGACTATACACCACGTGTCGCTTGGGATCATTCTGTGATACGTTTGCATCTTGTTTTAAAGTTTGATGCTGGTCGCTGTTCACTACCATTATATGGACGAGCGCGAGAGGGCATTTTTTAAGATTTCTCCTTTAGTGGTCAGAAAAAGAAAGAAGGGCAGAGTTCCTAAAATCCGGTCCTGGAGGGCCACCGCCCCGCAGAGTTTAGCTCAAACCTTGATCAAACTCACCTGTGATTTCCTAGTGATCCTAAAGACCTTGATTAGCTTGCTCAGGTGTGTTTGATGTGTT
>JARWKJ010000213.1:0-29729 GCA_029959095.1 Rhinichthys osculus | reverse complement strand
ATACATGCTGATGGTGTTTAGAGAAAGTGGGAGGGGCCCCGCCCTCGGTATTACTATAAAGTACAGAGGGAATGAGACACCCTAGTCATTCGAACTCGCCTGATGAGAGCCGTAGGATGGCCGAAACGCGTCGCGAGACAGTTCCTGAATGACACAGACCGTAAAATCTGTAATGGTCGCCATCATATGTGTGGGATGATGTTGCTGAACCAAAAAATAATTTTTCTCGCAGCCCAAACAGGCTAAGAGTTGGTCTGGATAATGTTTCTGAATGATGCAGACTTTAGAAAAATAGAATGGCCACCATCACTAGTGGTGTGGTGATGTTGTTGAGCCACAGATATTTTTCTCATCGCCCAAACAGGCGTTGAGTTAGTCTGTTTAATGTTTTGAGCTCATGGAATGCCCTTTCCATCTCTTTTCTAACACCTACCCTTCGTGTTTTCTGTGATTCAGCCCTTATTGGAGTACCCCGTGGCAATTTAGCCCTTTTATAATTTTATACATCTCTCTAGACAATATTTGGGTTCATTTTGGTGTCTGTATTTGAAGCGGCCAGAAGCACGATGGACAGTGCACAGCCAGATTCAGACCTCAGGTTTGGATCTTGGATCGATTTCCCCTAATCCAGCCCGTGCCTCGGACTCTGGACTTCATTTTGGGCATTGGGATGTTCCTGGAGTGTTTGTGGGTGTATGTATAGAGTTATAAAAATTAGAGATGAATTTTAAAACAACAAAGTTGATAGCAGAAAAACGATTTATGAAGCATATACATGCTGATGGTGTTTAGAGAAAGTGGGAGGGGCCCCGCCCTCGGTATTACTATAAAGTACAGAGGGAATGAGACACCCTAGTCATTCGAACTCGCCTGATGAGAGCCGTAGGATGGCCGAAACGCGTCGCGAGACAGTTCCTGAATGACACAGACCGTAAAATCTGTAATGGTCGCCATCATATGTGTGGGATGATGTTGCTGAACCAAAAAATAATTTTTCTCGCAGCCCAAACAGGCTAAGAGTTGGTCTGGATAATGTTTCTGAATGATGCAGACTTTAGAAAAATAGAATGGCCACCATCACTAGTGGTGTGGTGATGTTGTTGAGCCACAGATATTTTTCTCATCGCCCAAACAGGCGTTGAGTTAGTCTGTTTAATGTTTTGAGCTCATGGAATGCCCTTTCCATCTCTTTTCTAACACCTACCCTTCGTGTTTTCTGTGATTCAGCCCTTATTGGAGTACCCCGTGGCAATTTAGCCCTTTTATAATTTTATACATCTCTCTAGACAATATTTGGGTTCATTTTGGTGTCTGTATTTGAAGCGGCCAGAAGCACGATGGACAGTGCACAGCCAGATTCAGACCTCAGGTTTGGATCTTGGATCGATTTCCCCTAATCCAGCCCGTGCCTCGGACTCTGGACTTCATTTTGGGCATTGGGATGTTCCTGGAGTGTTTGTGGGTGTATGTATAGAGTTATAAAAATTAGAGATGAATTTTAAAACAACAAAGTTGATAGCAGAAAAACGATTTATGAAGCATATACATGCTGATGGTGTTTAGAGAAAGTGGGAGGGGCCCCGCCCTCGGTATTACTATAAAGTACAGAGGGAATGAGACACCCTAGTCATTCGAACTCGCCTGATGAGAGCCGTAGGATGGCCGAAACGCGTCGCGAGACAGTTCCTGAATGACACAGACCGTAAAATCTGTAATGGTCGCCATCATATGTGTGGGATGATGTTGCTGAACCAAAAAATAATTTTTCTCGCAGCCCAAACAGGCTAAGAGTTGGTCTGGATAATGTTTCTGAATGATGCAGACTTTAGAAAAATAGAATGGCCACCATCACTAGTGGTGTGGTGATGTTGTTGAGCCACAGATATTTTTCTCATCGCCCAAACAGGCGTTGAGTTAGTCTGTTTAATGTTTTGAGCTCATGGAATGCCCTTTCCATCTCTTTTCTAACACCTACCCTTCGTGTTTTCTGTGATTCAGCCCTTATTGGAGTACCCCGTGGCAATTTAGCCCTTTTATAATTTTATACATCTCTCTAGACAATATTTGGGTTCATTTTGGTGTCTGTATTTGAAGCGGCCAGAAGCACGATGGACAGTGCACAGCCAGATTCAGACCTCAGGTTTGGATCTTGGATCGATTTCCCCTAATCCAGCCCGTGCCTCGGACTCTGGACTTCATTTTGGGCATTGGGATGTTCCTGGAGTGTTTGTGGGTGTATGTATAGAGTTATAAAAATTAGAGATGAATTTTAAAACAACAAAGTTGATAGCAGAAAAACGATTTATGAAGCATATACATGCTGATGGTGTTTAGAGAAAGTGGGAGGGGCCCCGCCCTCGGTATTACTATAAAGTACAGAGGGAATGAGACACCCTAGTCATTCGAACTCGCCTGATGAGAGCCGTAGGATGGCCGAAACGCGTCGCGAGACAGTTCCTGAATGACACAGACCGTAAAATCTGTAATGGTCGCCATCATATGTGTGGGATGATGTTGCTGAACCAAAAAATAATTTTTCTCGCAGCCCAAACAGGCTAAGAGTTGGTCTGGATAATGTTTCTGAATGATGCAGACTTTAGAAAAATAGAATGGCCACCATCACTAGTGGTGTGGTGATGTTGTTGAGCCACAGATATTTTTCTCATCGCCCAAACAGGCGTTGAGTTAGTCTGTTTAATGTTTTGAGCTCATGGAATGCCCTTTCCATCTCTTTTCTAACACCTACCCTTCGTGTTTTCTGTGATTCAGCCCTTATTGGAGTACCCCGTGGCAATTTAGCCCTTTTATAATTTTATACATCTCTCTAGACAATATTTGGGTTCATTTTGGTGTCTGTATTTGAAGCGGCCAGAAGCACGATGGACAGTGCACAGCCAGATTCAGACCTCAGGTTTGGATCTTGGATCGATTTCCCCTAATCCAGCCCGTGCCTCGGACTCTGGACTTCATTTTGGGCATTGGGATGTTCCTGGAGTGTTTGTGGGTGTATGTATAGAGTTATAAAAATTAGAGATGAATTTTAAAACAACAAAGTTGATAGCAGAAAAACGATTTATGAAGCATATACATGCTGATGGTGTTTAGAGAAAGTGGGAGGGGCCCCGCCCTCGGTATTACTATAAAGTACAGAGGGAATGAGACACCCTAGTCATTCGAACTCGCCTGATGAGAGCCGTAGGATGGCCGAAACGCGTCGCGAGACAGTTCCTGAATGACACAGACCGTAAAATCTGTAATGGTCGCCATCATATGTGTGGGATGATGTTGCTGAACCAAAAAATAATTTTTCTCGCAGCCCAAACAGGCTAAGAGTTGGTCTGGATAATGTTTCTGAATGATGCAGACTTTAGAAAAATAGAATGGCCACCATCACTAGTGGTGTGGTGATGTTGTTGAGCCACAGATATTTTTCTCATCGCCCAAACAGGCGTTGAGTTAGTCTGTTTAATGTTTTGAGCTCATGGAATGCCCTTTCCATCTCTTTTCTAACACCTACCCTTCGTGTTTTCTGTGATTCAGCCCTTATTGGAGTACCCCGTGGCAATTTAGCCCTTTTATAATTTTATACATCTCTCTAGACAATATTTGGGTTCATTTTGGTGTCTGTATTTGAAGCGGCCAGAAGCACGATGGACAGTGCACAGCCAGATTCAGACCTCAGGTTTGGATCTTGGATCGATTTCCCCTAATCCAGCCCGTGCCTCGGACTCTGGACTTCATTTTGGGCATTGGGATGTTCCTGGAGTGTTTGTGGGTGTATGTATAGAGTTATAAAAATTAGAGATGAATTTTAAAACAACAAAGTTGATAGCAGAAAAACGATTTATGAAGCATATACATGCTGATGGTGTTTAGAGAAAGTGGGAGGGGCCCCGCCCTCGGTATTACTATAAAGTACAGAGGGAATGAGACACCCTAGTCATTCGAACTCGCCTGATGAGAGCCGTAGGATGGCCGAAACGCGTCGCGAGACAGTTCCTGAATGACACAGACCGTAAAATCTGTAATGGTCGCCATCATATGTGTGGGATGATGTTGCTGAACCAAAAAATAATTTTTCTCGCAGCCCAAACAGGCTAAGAGTTGGTCTGGATAATGTTTCTGAATGATGCAGACTTTAGAAAAATAGAATGGCCACCATCACTAGTGGTGTGGTGATGTTGTTGAGCCACAGATATTTTTCTCATCGCCCAAACAGGCGTTGAGTTAGTCTGTTTAATGTTTTGAGCTCATGGAATGCCCTTTCCATCTCTTTTCTAACACCTACCCTTCGTGTTTTCTGTGATTCAGCCCTTATTGGAGTACCCCGTGGCAATTTAGCCCTTTTATAATTTTATACATCTCTCTAGACAATATTTGGGTTCATTTTGGTGTCTGTATTTGAAGCGGCCAGAAGCACGATGGACAGTGCACAGCCAGATTCAGACCTCAGGTTTGGATCTTGGATCGATTTCCCCTAATCCAGCCCGTGCCTCGGACTCTGGACTTCATTTTGGGCATTGGGATGTTCCTGGAGTGTTTGTGGGTGTATGTATAGAGTTATAAAAATTAGAGATGAATTTTAAAACAACAAAGTTGATAGCAGAAAAACGATTTATGAAGCATATACATGCTGATGGTGTTTAGAGAAAGTGGGAGGGGCCCCGCCCTCGGTATTACTATAAAGTACAGAGGGAATGAGACACCCTAGTCATTCGAACTCGCCTGATGAGAGCCGTAGGATGGCCGAAACGCGTCGCGAGACAGTTCCTGAATGACACAGACCGTAAAATCTGTAATGGTCGCCATCATATGTGTGGGATGATGTTGCTGAACCAAAAAATAATTTTTCTCGCAGCCCAAACAGGCTAAGAGTTGGTCTGGATAATGTTTCTGAATGATGCAGACTTTAGAAAAATAGAATGGCCACCATCACTAGTGGTGTGGTGATGTTGTTGAGCCACAGATATTTTTCTCATCGCCCAAACAGGCGTTGAGTTAGTCTGTTTAATGTTTTGAGCTCATGGAATGCCCTTTCCATCTCTTTTCTAACACCTACCCTTCGTGTTTTCTGTGATTCAGCCCTTATTGGAGTACCCCGTGGCAATTTAGCCCTTTTATAATTTTATACATCTCTCTAGACAATATTTGGGTTCATTTTGGTGTCTGTATTTGAAGCGGCCAGAAGCACGATGGACAGTGCACAGCCAGATTCAGACCTCAGGTTTGGATCTTGGATCGATTTCCCCTAATCCAGCCCGTGCCTCGGACTCTGGACTTCATTTTGGGCATTGGGATGTTCCTGGAGTGTTTGTGGGTGTATGTATAGAGTTATAAAAATTAGAGATGAATTTTAAAACAACAAAGTTGATAGCAGAAAAACGATTTATGAAGCATATACATGCTGATGGTGTTTAGAGAAAGTGGGAGGGGCCCCGCCCTCGGTATTACTATAAAGTACAGAGGGAATGAGACACCCTAGTCATTCGAACTCGCCTGATGAGAGCCGTAGGATGGCCGAAACGCGTCGCGAGACAGTTCCTGAATGACACAGACCGTAAAATCTGTAATGGTCGCCATCATATGTGTGGGATGATGTTGCTGAACCAAAAAATAATTTTTCTCGCAGCCCAAACAGGCTAAGAGTTGGTCTGGATAATGTTTCTGAATGATGCAGACTTTAGAAAAATAGAATGGCCACCATCACTAGTGGTGTGGTGATGTTGTTGAGCCACAGATATTTTTCTCATCGCCCAAACAGGCGTTGAGTTAGTCTGTTTAATGTTTTGAGCTCATGGAATGCCCTTTCCATCTCTTTTCTAACACCTACCCTTCGTGTTTTCTGTGATTCAGCCCTTATTGGAGTACCCCGTGGCAATTTAGCCCTTTTATAATTTTATACATCTCTCTAGACAATATTTGGGTTCATTTTGGTGTCTGTATTTGAAGCGGCCAGAAGCACGATGGACAGTGCACAGCCAGATTCAGACCTCAGGTTTGGATCTTGGATCGATTTCCCCTAATCCAGCCCGTGCCTCGGACTCTGGACTTCATTTTGGGCATTGGGATGTTCCTGGAGTGTTTGTGGGTGTATGTATAGAGTTATAAAAATTAGAGATGAATTTTAAAACAACAAAGTTGATAGCAGAAAAACGATTTATGAAGCATATACATGCTGATGGTGTTTAGAGAAAGTGGGAGGGGCCCCGCCCTCGGTATTACTATAAAGTACAGAGGGAATGAGACACCCTAGTCATTCGAACTCGCCTGATGAGAGCCGTAGGATGGCCGAAACGCGTCGCGAGACAGTTCCTGAATGACACAGACCGTAAAATCTGTAATGGTCGCCATCATATGTGTGGGATGATGTTGCTGAACCAAAAAATAATTTTTCTCGCAGCCCAAACAGGCTAAGAGTTGGTCTGGATAATGTTTCTGAATGATGCAGACTTTAGAAAAATAGAATGGCCACCATCACTAGTGGTGTGGTGATGTTGTTGAGCCACAGATATTTTTCTCATCGCCCAAACAGGCGTTGAGTTAGTCTGTTTAATGTTTTGAGCTCATGGAATGCCCTTTCCATCTCTTTTCTAACACCTACCCTTCGTGTTTTCTGTGATTCAGCCCTTATTGGAGTACCCCGTGGCAATTTAGCCCTTTTATAATTTTATACATCTCTCTAGACAATATTTGGGTTCATTTTGGTGTCTGTATTTGAAGCGGCCAGAAGCACGATGGACAGTGCACAGCCAGATTCAGACCTCAGGTTTGGATCTTGGATCGATTTCCCCTAATCCAGCCCGTGCCTCGGACTCTGGACTTCATTTTGGGCATTGGGATGTTCCTGGAGTGTTTGTGGGTGTATGTATAGAGTTATAAAAATTAGAGATGAATTTTAAAACAACAAAGTTGATAGCAGAAAAACGATTTATGAAGCATATACATGCTGATGGTGTTTAGAGAAAGTGGGAGGGGCCCCGCCCTCGGTATTACTATAAAGTACAGAGGGAATGAGACACCCTAGTCATTCGAACTCGCCTGATGAGAGCCGTAGGATGGCCGAAACGCGTCGCGAGACAGTTCCTGAATGACACAGACCGTAAAATCTGTAATGGTCGCCATCATATGTGTGGGATGATGTTGCTGAACCAAAAAATAATTTTTCTCGCAGCCCAAACAGGCTAAGAGTTGGTCTGGATAATGTTTCTGAATGATGCAGACTTTAGAAAAATAGAATGGCCACCATCACTAGTGGTGTGGTGATGTTGTTGAGCCACAGATATTTTTCTCATCGCCCAAACAGGCGTTGAGTTAGTCTGTTTAATGTTTTGAGCTCATGGAATGCCCTTTCCATCTCTTTTCTAACACCTACCCTTCGTGTTTTCTGTGATTCAGCCCTTATTGGAGTACCCCGTGGCAATTTAGCCCTTTTATAATTTTATACATCTCTCTAGACAATATTTGGGTTCATTTTGGTGTCTGTATTTGAAGCGGCCAGAAGCACGATGGACAGTGCACAGCCAGATTCAGACCTCAGGTTTGGATCTTGGATCGATTTCCCCTAATCCAGCCCGTGCCTCGGACTCTGGACTTCATTTTGGGCATTGGGATGTTCCTGGAGTGTTTGTGGGTGTATGTATAGAGTTATAAAAATTAGAGATGAATTTTAAAACAACAAAGTTGATAGCAGAAAAACGATTTATGAAGCATATACATGCTGATGGTGTTTAGAGAAAGTGGGAGGGGCCCCGCCCTCGGTATTACTATAAAGTACAGAGGGAATGAGACACCCTAGTCATTCGAACTCGCCTGATGAGAGCCGTAGGATGGCCGAAACGCGTCGCGAGACAGTTCCTGAATGACACAGACCGTAAAATCTGTAATGGTCGCCATCATATGTGTGGGATGATGTTGCTGAACCAAAAAATAATTTTTCTCGCAGCCCAAACAGGCTAAGAGTTGGTCTGGATAATGTTTCTGAATGATGCAGACTTTAGAAAAATAGAATGGCCACCATCACTAGTGGTGTGGTGATGTTGTTGAGCCACAGATATTTTTCTCATCGCCCAAACAGGCGTTGAGTTAGTCTGTTTAATGTTTTGAGCTCATGGAATGCCCTTTCCATCTCTTTTCTAACACCTACCCTTCGTGTTTTCTGTGATTCAGCCCTTATTGGAGTACCCCGTGGCAATTTAGCCCTTTTATAATTTTATACATCTCTCTAGACAATATTTGGGTTCATTTTGGTGTCTGTATTTGAAGCGGCCAGAAGCACGATGGACAGTGCACAGCCAGATTCAGACCTCAGGTTTGGATCTTGGATCGATTTCCCCTAATCCAGCCCGTGCCTCGGACTCTGGACTTCATTTTGGGCATTGGGATGTTCCTGGAGTGTTTGTGGGTGTATGTATAGAGTTATAAAAATTAGAGATGAATTTTAAAACAACAAAGTTGATAGCAGAAAAACGATTTATGAAGCATATACATGCTGATGGTGTTTAGAGAAAGTGGGAGGGGCCCCGCCCTCGGTATTACTATAAAGTACAGAGGGAATGAGACACCCTAGTCATTCGAACTCGCCTGATGAGAGCCGTAGGATGGCCGAAACGCGTCGCGAGACAGTTCCTGAATGACACAGACCGTA
This sequence comes from Rhinichthys osculus, assembly GCA_029959095.1. Lineage (NCBI taxonomy): Eukaryota > Metazoa > Chordata > Actinopteri > Cypriniformes > Leuciscidae > Rhinichthys > Rhinichthys osculus. The sequence continues at coordinate 21,085 of JARWKJ010000213.1, read as the reverse complement.
AAATCTGTAATGGTCGCCATCATATGTGTGGGATGATGTTGCTGAACCAAAAAATAATTTTTCTCGCAGCCCAAACAGGCTAAGAGTTGGTCTGGATAATGTTTCTGAATGATGCAGACTTTAGAAAAATAGAATGGCCACCATCACTAGTGGTGTGGTGATGTTGTTGAGCCACAGATATTTTTCTCATCGCCCAAACAGGCGTTGAGTTAGTCTGTTTAATGTTTTGAGCTCATGGAATGCCCTTTCCATCTCTTTTCTAACACCTACCCTTCGTGTTTTCTGTGATTCAGCCCTTATTGGAGTACCCCGTGGCAATTTAGCCCTTTTATAATTTTATACATCTCTCTAGACAATATTTGGGTTCATTTTGGTGTCTGTATTTGAAGCGGCCAGAAGCACGATGGACAGTGCACAGCCAGATTCAGACCTCAGGTTTGGATCTTGGATCGATTTCCCCTAATCCAGCCCGTGCCTCGGACTCTGGACTTCATTTTGGGCATTGGGATGTTCCTGGAGTGTTTGTGGGTGTATGTATAGAGTTATAAAAATTAGAGATGAATTTTAAAACAACAAAGTTGATAGCAGAAAAACGATTTATGAAGCATATACATGCTGATGGTGTTTAGAGAAAGTGGGAGGGGCCCCGCCCTCGGTATTACTATAAAGTACAGAGGGAATGAGACACCCTAGTCATTCGAACTCGCCTGATGAGAGCCGTAGGATGGCCGAAACGCGTCGCGAGACAGTTCCTGAATGACACAGACCGTAAAATCTGTAATGGTCGCCATCATATGTGTGGGATGATGTTGCTGAACCAAAAAATAATTTTTCTCGCAGCCCAAACAGGCTAAGAGTTGGTCTGGATAATGTTTCTGAATGATGCAGACTTTAGAAAAATAGAATGGCCACCATCACTAGTGGTGTGGTGATGTTGTTGAGCCACAGATATTTTTCTCATCGCCCAAACAGGCGTTGAGTTAGTCTGTTTAATGTTTTGAGCTCATGGAATGCCCTTTCCATCTCTTTTCTAACACCTACCCTTCGTGTTTTCTGTGATTCAGCCCTTATTGGAGTACCCCGTGGCAATTTAGCCCTTTTATAATTTTATACATCTCTCTAGACAATATTTGGGTTCATTTTGGTGTCTGTATTTGAAGCGGCCAGAAGCACGATGGACAGTGCACAGCCAGATTCAGACCTCAGGTTTGGATCTTGGATCGATTTCCCCTAATCCAGCCCGTGCCTCGGACTCTGGACTTCATTTTGGGCATTGGGATGTTCCTGGAGTGTTTGTGGGTGTATGTATAGAGTTATAAAAATTAGAGATGAATTTTAAAACAACAAAGTTGATAGCAGAAAAACGATTTATGAAGCATATACATGCTGATGGTGTTTAGAGAAAGTGGGAGGGGCCCCGCCCTCGGTATTACTATAAAGTACAGAGGGAATGAGACACCCTAGTCATTCGAACTCGCCTGATGAGAGCCGTAGGATGGCCGAAACGCGTCGCGAGACAGTTCCTGAATGACACAGACCGTAAAATCTGTAATGGTCGCCATCATATGTGTGGGATGATGTTGCTGAACCAAAAAATAATTTTTCTCGCAGCCCAAACAGGCTAAGAGTTGGTCTGGATAATGTTTCTGAATGATGCAGACTTTAGAAAAATAGAATGGCCACCATCACTAGTGGTGTGGTGATGTTGTTGAGCCACAGATATTTTTCTCATCGCCCAAACAGGCGTTGAGTTAGTCTGTTTAATGTTTTGAGCTCATGGAATGCCCTTTCCATCTCTTTTCTAACACCTACCCTTCGTGTTTTCTGTGATTCAGCCCTTATTGGAGTACCCCGTGGCAATTTAGCCCTTTTATAATTTTATACATCTCTCTAGACAATATTTGGGTTCATTTTGGTGTCTGTATTTGAAGCGGCCAGAAGCACGATGGACAGTGCACAGCCAGATTCAGACCTCAGGTTTGGATCTTGGATCGATTTCCCCTAATCCAGCCCGTGCCTCGGACTCTGGACTTCATTTTGGGCATTGGGATGTTCCTGGAGTGTTTGTGGGTGTATGTATAGAGTTATAAAAATTAGAGATGAATTTTAAAACAACAAAGTTGATAGCAGAAAAACGATTTATGAAGCATATACATGCTGATGGTGTTTAGAGAAAGTGGGAGGGGCCCCGCCCTCGGTATTACTATAAAGTACAGAGGGAATGAGACACCCTAGTCATTCGAACTCGCCTGATGAGAGCCGTAGGATGGCCGAAACGCGTCGCGAGACAGTTCCTGAATGACACAGACCGTAAAATCTGTAATGGTCGCCATCATATGTGTGGGATGATGTTGCTGAACCAAAAAATAATTTTTCTCGCAGCCCAAACAGGCTAAGAGTTGGTCTGGATAATGTTTCTGAATGATGCAGACTTTAGAAAAATAGAATGGCCACCATCACTAGTGGTGTGGTGATGTTGTTGAGCCACAGATATTTTTCTCATCGCCCAAACAGGCGTTGAGTTAGTCTGTTTAATGTTTTGAGCTCATGGAATGCCCTTTCCATCTCTTTTCTAACACCTACCCTTCGTGTTTTCTGTGATTCAGCCCTTATTGGAGTACCCCGTGGCAATTTAGCCCTTTTATAATTTTATACATCTCTCTAGACAATATTTGGGTTCATTTTGGTGTCTGTATTTGAAGCGGCCAGAAGCACGATGGACAGTGCACAGCCAGATTCAGACCTCAGGTTTGGATCTTGGATCGATTTCCCCTAATCCAGCCCGTGCCTCGGACTCTGGACTTCATTTTGGGCATTGGGATGTTCCTGGAGTGTTTGTGGGTGTATGTATAGAGTTATAAAAATTAGAGATGAATTTTAAAACAACAAAGTTGATAGCAGAAAAACGATTTATGAAGCATATACATGCTGATGGTGTTTAGAGAAAGTGGGAGGGGCCCCGCCCTCGGTATTACTATAAAGTACAGAGGGAATGAGACACCCTAGTCATTCGAACTCGCCTGATGAGAGCCGTAGGATGGCCGAAACGCGTCGCGAGACAGTTCCTGAATGACACAGACCGTAAAATCTGTAATGGTCGCCATCATATGTGTGGGATGATGTTGCTGAACCAAAAAATAATTTTTCTCGCAGCCCAAACAGGCTAAGAGTTGGTCTGGATAATGTTTCTGAATGATGCAGACTTTAGAAAAATAGAATGGCCACCATCACTAGTGGTGTGGTGATGTTGTTGAGCCACAGATATTTTTCTCATCGCCCAAACAGGCGTTGAGTTAGTCTGTTTAATGTTTTGAGCTCATGGAATGCCCTTTCCATCTCTTTTCTAACACCTACCCTTCGTGTTTTCTGTGATTCAGCCCTTATTGGAGTACCGCGTGGCAATTTAGCCCTTTTATAATTTTATACATCTCTCTAGACAATATTTGGGTTCATTTTGGTGTCTGTATTTGAAGCGGCCAGAAGCACGATGGACAGTGCACAGCCAGATTCAGACCTCAGGTTTGGATCTTGGATCGATTTCCCCTAATCCAGCCCGTGCCTCGGACTCTGGACTTCATTTTGGGCATTGGGATGTTCCTGGAGTGTTTGTGGGTGTATGTATAGAGTTATAAAAATTAGAGATGAATTTTAAAACAACAAAGTTGATAGCAGAAAAACGATTTATGAAGCATATACATGCTGATGGTGTTTAGAGAAAGTGGGAGGGGCCCCGCCCTCGGTATTACTATAAAGTACAGAGGGAATGAGACACCCTAGTCATTCGAACTCGCCTGATGAGAGCCGTAGGATGGCCGAAACGCGTCGCGAGACAGTTCCTGAATGACACAGACCGTAAAATCTGTAATGGTCGCCATCATATGTGTGGGATGATGTTGCTGAACCAAAAAATAATTTTTCTCGCAGCCCAAACAGGCTAAGAGTTGGTCTGGATAATGTTTCTGAATGATGCAGACTTTAGAAAAATAGAATGGCCACCATCACTAGTGGTGTGGTGATGTTGTTGAGCCACAGATATTTTTCTCATCGCCCAAACAGGCGTTGAGTTAGTCTGTTTAATGTTTTGAGCTCATGGAATGCCCTTTCCATCTCTTTTCTAACACCTACCCTTCGTGTTTTCTGTGATTCAGCCCTTATTGGAGTACCCCGTGGCAATTTAGCCCTTTTATAATTTTATACATCTCTCTAGACAATATTTGGGTTCATTTTGGTGTCTGTATTTGAAGCGGCCAGAAGCACGATGGACAGTGCACAGCCAGATTCAGACCTCAGGTTTGGATCTTGGATCGATTTCCCCTAATCCAGCCCGTGCCTCGGACTCTGGACTTCATTTTGGGCATTGGGATGTTCCTGGAGTGTTTGTGGGTGTATGTATAGAGTTATAAAAATTAGAGATGAATTTTAAAACAACAAAGTTGATAGCAGAAAAACGATTTATGAAGCATATACATGCTGATGGTGTTTAGAGAAAGTGGGAGGGGCCCCGCCCTCGGTATTACTATAAAGTACAGAGGGAATGAGACACCCTAGTCATTCGAACTCGCCTGATGAGAGCCGTAGGATGGCCGAAACGCGTCGCGAGACAGTTCCTGAATGACACAGACCGTAAAATCTGTAATGGTCGCCATCATATGTGTGGGATGATGTTGCTGAACCAAAAAATAATTTTTCTCGCAGCCCAAACAGGCTAAGAGTTGGTCTGGATAATGTTTCTGAATGATGCAGACTTTAGAAAAATAGAATGGCCACCATCACTAGTGGTGTGGTGATGTTGTTGAGCCACAGATATTTTTCTCATCGCCCAAACAGGCGTTGAGTTAGTCTGTTTAATGTTTTGAGCTCATGGAATGCCCTTTCCATCTCTTTTCTAACACCTACCCTTCGTGTTTTCTGTGATTCAGCCCTTATTGGAGTACCCCGTGGCAATTTAGCCCTTTTATAATTTTATACATCTCTCTAGACAATATTTGGGTTCATTTTGGTGTCTGTATTTGAAGCGGCCAGAAGCACGATGGACAGTGCACAGCCAGATTCAGACCTCAGGTTTGGATCTTGGATCGATTTCCCCTAATCCAGCCCGTGCCTCGGACTCTGGACTTCATTTTGGGCATTGGGATGTTCCTGGAGTGTTTGTGGGTGTATGTATAGAGTTATAAAAATTAGAGATGAATTTTAAAACAACAAAGTTGATAGCAGAAAAACGATTTATGAAGCATATACATGCTGATGGTGTTTAGAGAAAGTGGGAGGGGCCCCGCCCTCGGTATTACTATAAAGTACAGAGGGAATGAGACACCCTAGTCATTCGAACTCGCCTGATGAGAGCCGTAGGATGGCCGAAACGCGTCGCGAGACAGTTCCTGAATGACACAGACCGTAAAATCTGTAATGGTCGCCATCATATGTGTGGGATGATGTTGCTGAACCAAAAAATAATTTTTCTCGCAGCCCAAACAGGCTAAGAGTTGGTCTGGATAATGTTTCTGAATGATGCAGACTTTAGAAAAATAGAATGGCCACCATCACTAGTGGTGTGGTGATGTTGTTGAGCCACAGATATTTTTCTCATCGCCCAAACAGGCGTTGAGTTAGTCTGTTTAATGTTTTGAGCTCATGGAATGCCCTTTCCATCTCTTTTCTAACACCTACCCTTCGTGTTTTCTGTGATTCAGCCCTTATTGGAGTACCCCGTGGCAATTTAGCCCTTTTATAATTTTATACATCTCTCTAGACAATATTTGGGTTCATTTTGGTGTCTGTATTTGAAGCGGCCAGAAGCACGATGGACAGTGCACAGCCAGATTCAGACCTCAGGTTTGGATCTTGGATCGATTTCCCCTAATCCAGCCCGTGCCTCGGACTCTGGACTTCATTTTGGGCATTGGGATGTTCCTGGAGTGTTTGTGGGTGTATGTATAGAGTTATAAAAATTAGAGATGAATTTTAAAACAACAAAGTTGATAGCAGAAAAACGATTTATGAAGCATATACATGCTGATGGTGTTTAGAGAAAGTGGGAGGGGCCCCGCCCTCGGTATTACTATAAAGTACAGAGGGAATGAGACACCCTAGTCATTCGAACTCGCCTGATGAGAGCCGTAGGATGGCCGAAACGCGTCGCGAGACAGTTCCTGAATGACACAGACCGTAAAATCTGTAATGGTCGCCATCATATGTGTGGGATGATGTTGCTGAACCAAAAAATAATTTTTCTCGCAGCCCAAACAGGCTAAGAGTTGGTCTGGATAATGTTTCTGAATGATGCAGACTTTAGAAAAATAGAATGGCCACCATCACTAGTGGTGTGGTGATGTTGTTGAGCCACAGATATTTTTCTCATCGCCCAAACAGGCGTTGAGTTAGTCTGTTTAATGTTTTGAGCTCATGGAATGCCCTTTCCATCTCTTTTCTAACACCTACCCTTCGTGTTTTCTGTGATTCAGCCCTTATTGGAGTACCCCGTGGCAATTTAGCCCTTTTATAATTTTATACATCTCTCTAGACAATATTTGGGTTCATTTTGGTGTCTGTATTTGAAGCGGCCAGAAGCACGATGGACAGTGCACAGCCAGATTCAGACCTCAGGTTTGGATCTTGGATCGATTTCCCCTAATCCAGCCCGTGCCTCGGACTCTGGACTTCATTTTGGGCATTGGGATGTTCCTGGAGTGTTTGTGGGTGTATGTATAGAGTTATAAAAATTAGAGATGAATTTTAAAACAACAAAGTTGATAGCAGAAAAACGATTTATGAAGCATATACATGCTGATGGTGTTTAGAGAAAGTGGGAGGGGCCCCGCCCTCGGTATTACTATAAAGTACAGAGGGAATGAGACACCCTAGTCATTCGAACTCGCCTGATGAGAGCCGTAGGATGGCCGAAACGCGTCGCGAGACAGTTCCTGAATGACACAGACCGTAAAATCTGTAATGGTCGCCATCATATGTGTGGGATGATGTTGCTGAACCAAAAAATAATTTTTCTCGCAGCCCAAACAGGCTAAGAGTTGGTCTGGATAATGTTTCTGAATGATGCAGACTTTAGAAAAATAGAATGGCCACCATCACTAGTGGTGTGGTGATGTTGTTGAGCCACAGATATTTTTCTCATCGCCCAAACAGGCGTTGAGTTAGTCTGTTTAATGTTTTGAGCTCATGGAATGCCCTTTCCATCTCTTTTCTAACACCTACCCTTCGTGTTTTCTGTGATTCAGCCCTTATTGGAGTACCCCGTGGCAATTTAGCCCTTTTATAATTTTATACATCTCTCTAGACAATATTTGGGTTCATTTTGGTGTCTGTATTTGAAGCGGCCAGAAGCACGATGGACAGTGCACAGCCAGATTCAGACCTCAGGTTTGGATCTTGGATCGATTTCCCCTAATCCAGCCCGTGCCTCGGACTCTGGACTTCATTTTGGGCATTGGGATGTTCCTGGAGTGTTTGTGGGTGTATGTATAGAGTTATAAAAATTAGAGATGAATTTTAAAACAACAAAGTTGATAGCAGAAAAACGATTTATGAAGCATATACATGCTGATGGTGTTTAGAGAAAGTGGGAGGGGCCCCGCCCTCGGTATTACTATAAAGTACAGAGGGAATGAGACACCCTAGTCATTCGAACTCGCCTGATGAGAGCCGTAGGATGGCCGAAACGCGTCGCGAGACAGTTCCTGAATGACACAGACCGTAAAATCTGTAATGGTCGCCATCATATGTGTGGGATGATGTTGCTGAACCAAAAAATAATTTTTCTCGCAGCCCAAACAGGCTAAGAGTTGGTCTGGATAATGTTTCTGAATGATGCAGACTTTAGAAAAATAGAATGGCCACCATCACTAGTGGTGTGGTGATGTTGTTGAGCCACAGATATTTTTCTCATCGCCCAAACAGGCGTTGAGTTAGTCTGTTTAATGTTTTGAGCTCATGGAATGCCCTTTCCATCTCTTTTCTAACACCTACCCTTCGTGTTTTCTGTGATTCAGCCCTTATTGGAGTACCCCGTGGCAATTTAGCCCTTTTATAATTTTATACATCTCTCTAGACAATATTTGGGTTCATTTTGGTGTCTGTATTTGAAGCGGCCAGAAGCACGATGGACAGTGCACAGCCAGATTCAGACCTCAGGTTTGGATCTTGGATCGATTTCCCCTAATCCAGCCCGTGCCTCGGACTCTGGACTTCATTTTGGGCATTGGGATGTTCCTGGAGTGTTTGTGGGTGTATGTATAGAGTTATAAAAATTAGAGATGAATTTTAAAACAACAAAGTTGATAGCAGAAAAACGATTTATGAAGCATATACATGCTGATGGTGTTTAGAGAAAGTGGGAGGGGCCCCGCCCTCGGTATTACTATAAAGTACAGAGGGAATGAGACACCCTAGTCATTCGAACTCGCCTGATGAGAGCCGTAGGATGGCCGAAACGCGTCGCGAGACAGTTCCTGAATGACACAGACCGTAAAATCTGTAATGGTCGCCATCATATGTGTGGGATGATGTTGCTGAACCAAAAAATAATTTTTCTCGCAGCCCAAACAGGCTAAGAGTTGGTCTGGATAATGTTTCTGAATGATGCAGACTTTAGAAAAATAGAATGGCCACCATCACTAGTGGTGTGGTGATGTTGTTGAGCCACAGATATTTTTCTCATCGCCCAAACAGGCGTTGAGTTAGTCTGTTTAATGTTTTGAGCTCATGGAATGCCCTTTCCATCTCTTTTCTAACACCTACCCTTCGTGTTTTCTGTGATTCAGCCCTTATTGGAGTACCCCGTGGCAATTTAGCCCTTTTATAATTTTATACATCTCTCTAGACAATATTTGGGTTCATTTTGGTGTCTGTATTTGAAGCGGCCAGAAGCACGATGGACAGTGCACAGCCAGATTCAGACCTCAGGTTTGGATCTTGGATCGATTTCCCCTAATCCAGCCCGTGCCTCGGACTCTGGACTTCATTTTGGGCATTGGGATGTTCCTGGAGTGTTTGTGGGTGTATGTATAGAGTTATAAAAATTAGAGATGAATTTTAAAACAACAAAGTTGATAGCAGAAAAACGATTTATGAAGCATATACATGCTGATGGTGTTTAGAGAAAGTGGGAGGGGCCCCGCCCTCGGTATTACTATAAAGTACAGAGGGAATGAGACACCCTAGTCATTCGAACTCGCCTGATGAGAGCCGTAGGATGGCCGAAACGCGTCGCGAGACAGTTCCTGAATGACACAGACCGTAAAATCTGTAATGGTCGCCATCATATGTGTGGGATGATGTTGCTGAACCAAAAAATAATTTTTCTCGCAGCCCAAACAGGCTAAGAGTTGGTCTGGATAATGTTTCTGAATGATGCAGACTTTAGAAAAATAGAATGGCCACCATCACTAGTGGTGTGGTGATGTTGTTGAGCCACAGATATTTTTCTCATCGCCCAAACAGGCGTTGAGTTAGTCTGTTTAATGTTTTGAGCTCATGGAATGCCCTTTCCATCTCTTTTCTAACACCTACCCTTCGTGTTTTCTGTGATTCAGCCCTTATTGGAGTACCCCGTGGCAATTTAGCCCTTTTATAATTTTATACATCTCTCTAGACAATATTTGGGTTCATTTTGGTGTCTGTATTTGAAGCGGCCAGAAGCACGATGGACAGTGCACAGCCAGATTCAGACCTCAGGTTTGGATCTTGGATCGATTTCCCCTAATCCAGCCCGTGCCTCGGACTCTGGACTTCATTTTGGGCATTGGGATGTTCCTGGAGTGTTTGTGGGTGTATGTATAGAGTTATAAAAATTAGAGATGAATTTTAAAACAACAAAGTTGATAGCAGAAAAACGATTTATGAAGCATATACATGCTGATGGTGTTTAGAGAAAGTGGGAGGGGCCCCGCCCTCGGTATTACTATAAAGTACAGAGGGAATGAGACACCCTAGTCATTCGAACTCGCCTGATGAGAGCCGTAGGATGGCCGAAACGCGTCGCGAGACAGTTCCTGAATGACACAGACCGTAAAATCTGTAATGGTCGCCATCATATGTGTGGGATGATGTTGCTGAACCAAAAAATAATTTTTCTCGCAGCCCAAACAGGCTAAGAGTTGGTCTGGATAATGTTTCTGAATGATGCAGACTTTAGAAAAATAGAATGGCCACCATCACTAGTGGTGTGGTGATGTTGTTGAGCCACAGATATTTTTCTCATCGCCCAAACAGGCGTTGAGTTAGTCTGTTTAATGTTTTGAGCTCATGGAATGCCCTTTCCATCTCTTTTCTAACACCTACCCTTCGTGTTTTCTGTGATTCAGCCCTTATTGGAGTACCCCGTGGCAATTTAGCCCTTTTATAATTTTATACATCTCTCTAGACAATATTTGGGTTCATTTTGGTGTCTGTATTTGAAGCGGCCAGAAGCACGATGGACAGTGCACAGCCAGATTCAGACCTCAGGTTTGGATCTTGGATCGATTTCCCCTAATCCAGCCCGTGCCTCGGACTCTGGACTTCATTTTGGGCATTGGGATGTTCCTGGAGTGTTTGTGGGTGTATGTATAGAGTTATAAAAATTAGAGATGAATTTTAAAACAACAAAGTTGATAGCAGAAAAACGATTTATGAAGCATATACATGCTGATGGTGTTTAGAGAAAGTGGGAGGGGCCCCGCCCTCGGTATTACTATAAAGTACAGAGGGAATGAGACACCCTAGTCATTCGAACTCGCCTGATGAGAGCCGTAGGATGGCCGAAACGCGTCGCGAGACAGTTCCTGAATGACACAGACCGTAAAATCTGTAATGGTCGCCATCATATGTGTGGGATGATGTTGCTGAACCAAAAAATAATTTTTCTCGCAGCCCAAACAGGCTAAGAGTTGGTCTGGATAATGTTTCTGAATGATGCAGACTTTAGAAAAATAGAATGGCCACCATCACTAGTGGTGTGGTGATGTTGTTGAGCCACAGATATTTTTCTCATCGCCCAAACAGGCGTTGAGTTAGTCTGTTTAATGTTTTGAGCTCATGGAATGCCCTTTCCATCTCTTTTCTAACACCTACCCTTCGTGTTTTCTGTGATTCAGCCCTTATTGGAGTACCCCGTGGCAATTTAGCCCTTTTATAATTTTATACATCTCTCTAGACAATATTTGGGTTCATTTTGGTGTCTGTATTTGAAGCGGCCAGAAGCACGATGGACAGTGCACAGCCAGATTCAGACCTCAGGTTTGGATCTTGGATCGATTTCCCCTAATCCAGCCCGTGCCTCGGACTCTGGACTTCATTTTGGGCATTGGGATGTTCCTGGAGTGTTTGTGGGTGTATGTATAGAGTTATAAAAATTAGAGATGAATTTTAAAACAACAAAGTTGATAGCAGAAAAACGATTTATGAAGCATATACATGCTGATGGTGTTTAGAGAAAGTGGGAGGGGCCCCGCCCTCGGTATTACTATAAAGTACAGAGGGAATGAGACACCCTAGTCATTCGAACTCGCCTGATGAGAGCCGTAGGATGGCCGAAACGCGTCGCGAGACAGTTCCTGAATGACACAGACCGTAAAATCTGTAATGGTCGCCATCATATGTGTGGGATGATGTTGCTGAACCAAAAAATAATTTTTCTCGCAGCCCAAACAGGCTAAGAGTTGGTCTGGATAATGTTTCTGAATGATGCAGACTTTAGAAAAATAGAATGGCCACCATCACTAGTGGTGTGGTGATGTTGTTGAGCCACAGATATTTTTCTCATCGCCCAAACAGGCGTTGAGTTAGTCTGTTTAATGTTTTGAGCTCATGGAATGCCCTTTCCATCTCTTTTCTAACACCTACCCTTCGTGTTTTCTGTGATTCAGCCCTTATTGGAGTACCCCGTGGCAATTTAGCCCTTTTATAATTTTATACATCTCTCTAGACAATATTTGGGTTCATTTTGGTGTCTGTATTTGAAGCGGCCAGAAGCACGATGGACAGTGCACAGCCAGATTCAGACCTCAGGTTTGGATCTTGGATCGATTTCCCCTAATCCAGCCCGTGCCTCGGACTCTGGACTTCATTTTGGGCATTGGGATGTTCCTGGAGTGTTTGTGGGTGTATGTATAGAGTTATAAAAATTAGAGATGAATTTTAAAACAACAAAGTTGATAGCAGAAAAACGATTTATGAAGCATATACATGCTGATGGTGTTTAGAGAAAGTGGGAGGGGCCCCGCCCTCGGTATTACTATAAAGTACAGAGGGAATGAGACACCCTAGTCATTCGAACTCGCCTGATGAGAGCCGTAGGATGGCCGAAACGCGTCGCGAGACAGTTCCTGAATGACACAGACCGTAAAATCTGTAATGGTCGCCATCATATGTGTGGGATGATGTTGCTGAACCAAAAAATAATTTTTCTCGCAGCCCAAACAGGCTAAGAGTTGGTCTGGATAATGTTTCTGAATGATGCAGACTTTAGAAAAATAGAATGGCCACCATCACTAGTGGTGTGGTGATGTTGTTGAGCCACAGATATTTTTCTCATCGCCCAAACAGGCGTTGAGTTAGTCTGTTTAATGTTTTGAGCTCATGGAATGCCCTTTCCATCTCTTTTCTAACACCTACCCTTCGTGTTTTCTGTGATTCAGCCCTTATTGGAGTACCCCGTGGCAATTTAGCCCTTTTATAATTTTATACATCTCTCTAGACAATATTTGGGTTCATTTTGGTGTCTGTATTTGAAGCGGCCAGAAGCACGATGGACAGTGCACAGCCAGATTCAGACCTCAGGTTTGGATCTTGGATCGATTTCCCCTAATCCAGCCCGTGCCTCGGACTCTGGACTTCATTTTGGGCATTGGGATGTTCCTGGAGTGTTTGTGGGTGTATGTATAGAGTTATAAAAATTAGAGATGAATTTTAAAACAACAAAGTTGATAGCAGAAAAACGATTTATGAAGCATATACATGCTGATGGTGTTTAGAGAAAGTGGGAGGGGCCCCGCCCTCGGTATTACTATAAAGTACAGAGGGAATGAGACACCCTAGTCATTCGAACTCGCCTGATGAGAGCCGTAGGATGGCCGAAACGCGTCGCGAGACAGTTCCTGAATGACACAGACCGTAAAATCTGTAATGGTCGCCATCATATGTGTGGGATGATGTTGCTGAACCAAAAAATAATTTTTCTCGCAGCCCAAACAGGCTAAGAGTTGGTCTGGATAATGTTTCTGAATGATGCAGACTTTAGAAAAATAGAATGGCCACCATCACTAGTGGTGTGGTGATGTTGTTGAGCCACAGATATTTTTCTCATCGCCCAAACAGGCGTTGAGTTAGTCTGTTTAATGTTTTGAGCTCATGGAATGCCCTTTCCATCTCTTTTCTAACACCTACCCTTCGTGTTTTCTGTGATTCAGCCCTTATTGGAGTACCCCGTGGCAATTTAGCCCTTTTATAATTTTATACATCTCTCTAGACAATATTTGGGTTCATTTTGGTGTCTGTATTTGAAGCGGCCAGAAGCACGATGGACAGTGCACAGCCAGATTCAGACCTCAGGTTTGGATCTTGGATCGATTTCCCCTAATCCAGCCCGTGCCTCGGACTCTGGACTTCATTTTGGGCATTGGGATGTTCCTGGAGTGTTTGTGGGTGTATGTATAGAGTTATAAAAATTAGAGATGAATTTTAAAACAACAAAGTTGATAGCAGAAAAACGATTTATGAAGCATATACATGCTGATGGTGTTTAGAGAAAGTGGGAGGGGCCCCGCCCTCGGTATTACTATAAAGTACAGAGGGAATGAGACACCCTAGTCATTCGAACTCGCCTGATGAGAGCCGTAGGATGGCCGAAACGCGTCGCGAGACAGTTCCTGAATGACACAGACCGTAAAATCTGTAATGGTCGCCATCATATGTGTGGGATGATGTTGCTGAACCAAAAAATAATTTTTCTCGCAGCCCAAACAGGCTAAGAGTTGGTCTGGATAATGTTTCTGAATGATGCAGACTTTAGAAAAATAGAATGGCCACCATCACTAGTGGTGTGGTGATGTTGTTGAGCCACAGATATTTTTCTCATCGCCCAAACAGGCGTTGAGTTAGTCTGTTTAATGTTTTGAGCTCATGGAATGCCCTTTCCATCTCTTTTCTAACACCTACCCTTCGTGTTTTCTGTGATTCAGCCCTTATTGGAGTACCCCGTGGCAATTTAGCCCTTTTATAATTTTATACATCTCTCTAGACAATATTTGGGTTCATTTTGGTGTCTGTATTTGAAGCGGCCAGAAGCACGATGGACAGTGCACAGCCAGATTCAGACCTCAGGTTTGGATCTTGGATCGATTTCCCCTAATCCAGCCCGTGCCTCGGACTCTGGACTTCATTTTGGGCATTGGGATGTTCCTGGAGTGTTTGTGGGTGTATGTATAGAGTTATAAAAATTAGAGATGAATTTTAAAACAACAAAGTTGATAGCAGAAAAACGATTTATGAAGCATATACATGCTGATGGTGTTTAGAGAAAGTGGGAGGGGCCCCGCCCTCGGTATTACTATAAAGTACAGAGGGAATGAGACACCCTAGTCATTCGAACTCGCCTGATGAGAGCCGTAGGATGGCCGAAACGCGTCGCGAGACAGTTCCTGAATGACACAGACCGTAAAATCTGTAATGGTCGCCATCATATGTGTGGGATGATGTTGCTGAACCAAAAAATAATTTTTCTCGCAGCCCAAACAGGCTAAGAGTTGGTCTGGATAATGTTTCTGAATGATGCAGACTTTAGAAAAATAGAATGGCCACCATCACTAGTGGTGTGGTGATGTTGTTGAGCCACAGATATTTTTCTCATCGCCCAAACAGGCGTTGAGTTAGTCTGTTTAATGTTTTGAGCTCATGGAATGCCCTTTCCATCTCTTTTCTAACACCTACCCTTCGTGTTTTCTGTGATTCAGCCCTTATTGGAGTACCCCGTGGCAATTTAGCCCTTTTATAATTTTATACATCTCTCTAGACAATATTTGGGTTCATTTTGGTGTCTGTATTTGAAGCGGCCAGAAGCACGATGGACAGTGCACAGCCAGATTCAGACCTCAGGTTTGGATCTTGGATCGATTTCCCCTAATCCAGCCCGTGCCTCGGACTCTGGACTTCATTTTGGGCATTGGGATGTTCCTGGAGTGTTTGTGGGTGTATGTATAGAGTTATAAAAATTAGAGATGAATTTTAAAACAACAAAGTTGATAGCAGAAAAACGATTTATGAAGCATATACATGCTGATGGTGTTTAGAGAAAGTGGGAGGGGCCCCGCCCTCGGTATTACTATAAAGTACAGAGGGAATGAGACACCCTAGTCATTCGAACTCGCCTGATGAGAGCCGTAGGATGGCCGAAACGCGTCGCGAGACAGTTCCTGAATGACACAGACCGTAAAATCTGTAATGGTCGCCATCATATGTGTGGGATGATGTTGCTGAACCAAAAAATAATTTTTCTCGCAGCCCAAACAGGCTAAGAGTTGGTCTGGATAATGTTTCTGAATGATGCAGACTTTAGAAAAATAGAATGGCCACCATCACTAGTGGTGTGGTGATGTTGTTGAGCCACAGATATTTTTCTCATCGCCCAAACAGGCGTTGAGTTAGTCTGTTTAATGTTTTGAGCTCATGGAATGCCCTTTCCATCTCTTTTCTAACACCTACCCTTCGTGTTTTCTGTGATTCAGCCCTTATTGGAGTACCCCGTGGCAATTTAGCCCTTTTATAATTTTATACATCTCTCTAGACAATATTTGGGTTCATTTTGGTGTCTGTATTTGAAGCGGCCAGAAGCACGATGGACAGTGCACAGCCAGATTCAGACCTCAGGTTTGGATCTTGGATCGATTTCCCCTAATCCAGCCCGTGCCTCGGACTCTGGACTTCATTTTGGGCATTGGGATGTTCCTGGAGTGTTTGTGGGTGTATGTATAGAGTTATAAAAATTAGAGATGAATTTTAAAACAACAAAGTTGATAGCAGAAAAACGATTTATGAAGCATATACATGCTGATGGTGTTTAGAGAAAGTGGGAGGGGCCCCGCCCTCGGTATTACTATAAAGTACAGAGGGAATGAGACACCCTAGTCATTCGAACTCGCCTGATGAGAGCCGTAGGATGGCCGAAACGCGTCGCGAGACAGTTCCTGAATGACACAGACCGTAAAATCTGTAATGGTCGCCATCATATGTGTGGGATGATGTTGCTGAACCAAAAAATAATTTTTCTCGCAGCCCAAACAGGCTAAGAGTTGGTCTGGATAATGTTTCTGAATGATGCAGACTTTAGAAAAATAGAATGGCCACCATCACTAGTGGTGTGGTGATGTTGTTGAGCCACAGATATTTTTCTCATCGCCCAAACAGGCGTTGAGTTAGTCTGTTTAATGTTTTGAGCTCATGGAATGCCCTTTCCATCTCTTTTCTAACACCTACCCTTCGTGTTTTCTGTGATTCAGCCCTTATTGGAGTACCCCGTGGCAATTTAGCCCTTTTATAATTTTATACATCTCTCTAGACAATATTTGGGTTCATTTTGGTGTCTGTATTTGAAGCGGCCAGAAGCACGATGGACAGTGCACAGCCAGATTCAGACCTCAGGTTTGGATCTTGGATCGATTTCCCCTAATCCAGCCCGTGCCTCGGACTCTGGACTTCATTTTGGGCATTGGGATGTTCCTGGAGTGTTTGTGGGTGTATGTATAGAGTTATAAAAATTAGAGATGAATTTTAAAACAACAAAGTTGATAGCAGAAAAACGATTTATGAAGCATATACATGCTGATGGTGTTTAGAGAAAGTGGGAGGGGCCCCGCCCTCGGTATTACTATAAAGTACAGAGGGAATGAGACACCCTAGTCATTCGAACTCGCCTGATGAGAGCCGTAGGATGGCCGAAACGCGTCGCGAGACAGTTCCTGAATGACACAGACCGTAAAATCTGTAATGGTCGCCATCATATGTGTGGGATGATGTTGCTGAACCAAAAAATAATTTTTCTCGCAGCCCAAACAGGCTAAGAGTTGGTCTGGATAATGTTTCTGAATGATGCAGACTTTAGAAAAATAGAATGGCCACCATCACTAGTGGTGTGGTGATGTTGTTGAGCCACAGATATTTTTCTCATCGCCCAAACAGGCGTTGAGTTAGTCTGTTTAATGTTTTGAGCTCATGGAATGCCCTTTCCATCTCTTTTCTAACACCTACCCTTCGTGTTTTCTGTGATTCAGCCCTTATTGGAGTACCCCGTGGCAATTTAGCCCTTTTATAATTTTATACATCTCTCTAGACAATATTTGGGTTCATTTTGGTGTCTGTATTTGAAGCGGCCAGAAGCACGATGGACAGTGCACAGCCAGATTCAGACCTCAGGTTTGGATCTTGGATCGATTTCCCCTAATCCAGCCCGTGCCTCGGACTCTGGACTTCATTTTGGGCATTGGGATGTTCCTGGAGTGTTTGTGGGTGTATGTATAGAGTTATAAAAATTAGAGATGAATTTTAAAACAACAAAGTTGATAGCAGAAAAACGATTTATGAAGCATATACATGCTGATGGTGTTTAGAGAAAGTGGGAGGGGCCCCGCCCTCGGTATTACTATAAAGTACAGAGGGAATGAGACACCCTAGTCATTCGAACTCGCCTGATGAGAGCCGTAGGATGGCCGAAACGCGTCGCGAGACAGTTCCTGAATGACACAGACCGTAAAATCTGTAATGGTCGCCATCATATGTGTGGATGATGTTGCTGAACCAAAAAATAATTTTTCTCGCAGCCCAAACAGGCTAAGAGTTGGTCTGGATAATGTTTCTGAATGATGCAGACTTTAGAAAAATAGAATGGCCACCATCACTAGTGGTGTGGTGATGTTGTTGAGCCACAGATATTTTTCTCATCGCCCAAACAGGCGTTGAGTTAGTCTGTTTAATGTTTTGAGCTCATGGAATGCCCTTTCCATCTCTTTTCTAACACCTACCCTTCGTGTTTTCTGTGATTCAGCCCTTATTGGAGTACCCCGTGGCAATTTAGCCCTTTTATAATTTTAATACATCTCTCTAGACAATATTTGGGTTCATTTTGGTGTCTGTATTTGAAGCGGCCAGAAGCACGATGGACAGTGCACAGCCAGATTCAGACCTCAGGTTTGGATCTTGGATCGATTTCCCCTAATCCAGCCCGTGCCTCGGACTCTGGACTTCATTTTGGGCATTGGGATGTTCCTGGAGTGTTTGTGGGTGTATGTATAGAGTTATAAAAATTAGAGATGAATTTTAAAACAACAAAGTTGATAGCAGAAAAACGATTTATGAAGCATATACATGCTGATGGTGTTTAGAGAAAGTGGGAGGGGCCCCGCCCTCGGTATTACTATAAAGTACAGAGGGAATGAGACACCCTAGTCATTCGAACTCGCCTGATGAGAGCCGTAGGATGGCCGAAACGCGTCGCGAGACAGTTCCTGAATGACACAGACCGTAAAATCTGTAATGGTCGCCATCATATGTGTGGGATGATGTTGCTGAACCAAAAAATAATTTTTCTCGCAGCCCAAACAGGCTAAGAGTTGGTCTGGATAATGTTTCTGAATGATGCAGACTTTAGAAAAATAGAATGGCCACCATCACTAGTGGTGTGGTGATGTTGTTGAGCCACAGATATTTTTCTCATCGCCCAAACAGGCGTTGAGTTAGTCTGTTTAATGTTTTGAGCTCATGGAATGCCCTTTCCATCTCTTTTCTAACACCTACCCTTCGTGTTTTCTGTGATTCAGCCCTTATTGGAGTACCCCGTGGCAATTTAGCCCTTTTATAATTTTATACATCTCTCTAGACAATATTTGGGTTCATTTTGGTGTCTGTATTTGAAGCGGCCAGAAGCACGATGGACAGTGCACAGCCAGATTCAGACCTCAGGTTTGGATCTTGGATCGATTTCCCCTAATCCAGCCCGTGCCTCGGACTCTGGACTTCATTTTGGGCATTGGGATGTTCCTGGAGTGTTTGTGGGTGTATGTATAGAGTTATAAAAATTAGAGATGAATTTTAAAACAACAAAGTTGATAGCAGAAAAACGATTTATGAAGCATATACATGCTGATGGTGTTTAGAGAAAGTGGGAGGGGCCCCGCCCTCGGTATTACTATAAAGTACAGAGGAATGAGACACCCTAGTCATTCGAACTCGCCTGATGAGAGCCGTAGGATGGCCGAAACGCGTCGCGAGACAGTTCCTGAATGACACAGACCGTAAAATCTGTAATGGTCGCCATCATATGTGTGGGATGATGTTGCTGAACCAAAAAATAATTTTTCTCGCAGCCCAAACAGGCTAAGAGTTGGTCTGGATAATGTTTCTGAATGATGCAGACTTTAGAAAAATAGAATGGCCACCATCACTAGTGGTGTGGTGATGTTGTTGAGCCACAGATATTTTCTCATCGCCCAAACAGGCGTTGAGTTAGTCTGTTTAATGTTTTGAGCTCATGGAATGCCCTTTCCATCTCTTTTCTAACACCTACCCTTCGTGTTTTCTGTGATTCAGCCCTTATTGGAGTACCCCGTGGCAATTTAGCCCTTTTATAATTTTATACATCTCTCTAGACAATATTTGGGTTCATTTTGGTGTCTGTATTTGAAGCGGCCAGAAGCACGATGGACAGTGCACAGCCAGATTCAGACCTCAGGTTTGGATCTTGGATCGATTTCCCCTAATCCAGCCCGTGCCTCGGACTCTGGACTTCATTTTGGGCATTGGGATGTTCCTGGAGTGTTTGTGGGTGTATGTATAGAGTTATAAAAATTAGAGATGAATTTTAAAACAACAAAGTTGATAGCAGAAAAACGATTTATGAAGCATATACATGCTGATGGTGTTTAGAGAAAGTGGGAGGGGCCCCGCCCTCGGTATTACTATAAAGTACAGAGGGAATGAGACACCCTAGTCATTCGAACTCGCCTGATGAGAGCCGTAGGATGGCCGAAACGCGTCGCGAGACAGTTCCTGAATGACACAGACCGTAAAATCTGTAATGGTCGCCATCATATGTGTGGGATGATGTTGCTGAACCAAAAAATAATTTTTCTCGCAGCCCAAACAGGCTAAGAGTTGGTCTGGATAATGTTTCTGAATGATGCAGACTTTAGAAAAATAGAATGGCCACCATCACTAGTGGTGTGGTGATGTTGTTGAGCCACAGATATTTTTCTCATCGCCCAAACAGGCGTTGAGTTAGTCTGTTTAATGTTTTGAGCTCATGGAATGCCCTTTCCATCTCTTTTCTAACACCTACCCTTCGTGTTTTCTGTGATTCAGCCCTTATTGGAGTACCCCGTGGCAATTTAGCCCTTTTATAATTTTATACATCTCTCTAGACAATATTTGGGTTCATTTTGGTGTCTGTATTTGAAGCGGCCAGAAGCACGATGGACAGTGCACAGCCAGATTCAGACCTCAGGTTTGGATCTTGGATCGATTTCCCCTAATCCAGCCGTGCCTCGGACTCTGGACTTCATTTTGGGCATTGGGATGTTCCTGGAGTGTTTGTGGGTGTATGTATAGAGTTATAAAAATTAGAGATGAATTTTAAAACAACAAAGTTGATAGCAGAAAAACGATTTATGAAGCATATACATGCTGATGGTGTTTAGAGAAAGTGGGAGGGGCCCCGCCCTCGGTATTACTATAAAGTACAGAGGGAATGAGACACCCTAGTCATTCGAACTCGCCTGATGAGAGCCGTAGGATGGCCGAAACGCGTCGCGAGACAGTTCCTGAATGACACAGACCGTAAAATCTGTAATGGTCGCCATCATATGTGTGGGATGATGTTGCTGAACCAAAAAATAATTTTTCTCGCAGCCAAACAGGCTAAGAGTTGGTCTGGATAATGTTTCTGAATGATGCAGACTTTAGAAAAATAGAATGGCCACCATCACTAGTGGTGTGGTGATGTTGTTGAGCCACAGATATTTTTCTCATCGCCCAAACAGGCGTTGAGTTAGTCTGTTTAATGTTTTGAGCTCATGGAATGCCCTTTCCATCTCTTTTCTAACACCTACCC